>CM074721.1:404365398-404927898 GCA_037306005.1 Rhinophrynus dorsalis
TGACGCAAATGCATTACTAAGCGATGCTTTGGATACCCTTTTAGCATCCAAGGGGCTAGTGTATTTTTTATCAATGTATATTTAAACTTTTTCACCATAATGTGTGGCCCACTGGTAAACTTTAGGGCCACATATGTGACTCATGGGTGGTTGCCTTTCACTTCCTTAATATCTGAATAATAGAATAATCTCCATCAAATTGCTTTGTAATACATGGAAGGCACGTCTAGCTTTCAAGTGATCAAATGCCCCATTTAATTGGGAATGTTTATTTCCAGGAGCAGTTGAATTCCTCCAGTTAGTTGAATCTCTTTAGCTTCCTGCATCAGGCCCCAAATGTGCACTAGGCTAGTAACCATATATCTCAGTCAGTGCAGCGGAGCAGGAAGACCCAATGCAGAGCACAATAAGGGACAACTCTGGAGAAGGTGAGACACATGGCACTTTTCATCTTTATTGAAAGCTGGGTAGAGGATAAGATCAGGGCACCAAGTAAAGGGCATTCCTGTCATAAACCAGGTTAGCAGCTGCAAGGTCCTGCTGGACTCCCATTCAATGAAGACTGCCATTTCATTTATAGGAGAATCAGGCTGGAAGTGAAAAAAACAGCCTTACAATGATCTTGATGATCTCCACTGGAGGGGAGTGGATAATGCTTACACTGTAGACTGAACTAATTAGAGTAATAATTATGAAGTAGGGGGCGAGAAGCTACTTGCCATAATCCTTCTTACATACCTAAGGGTCCTTAAGAAATAGAGAGTAGGATATTTGTCTGGCTATACAGTTCTCATGTCACTAGGGTATGAGGCAAAGGTTGAACTTGACGGACGTGTCTTTATTTAACCAAATTTACTATGTTACAATGTTACAACTATTGGAAACCTGGCAGGGAAATACACTAGACTATAACTACTCAAGGACAGTGGAGTGCACAATGCGGTATACACACCCCTTCTCCTTAAATAAATAAACAGAACCTTCCATATGGAAAGGCCTACTTGGCAATGGAACTTATGCTTACAGTGCATATCTTTGTATACATTCAAATCCCCAAAAGATACAACAGGAATCAATGTATAGAAACAGTGCAGTTCGCAGGAAAAGAAATGACAAGGAGACAGAATAATCTAACGACTCTAATCATATTGGCATTAAGGAGTGTAATTATGGAGCATTGGAATAAGCCCTCTACCCCCACCATACACAACATTTTGAATAAAATACAAGGAAATTAAGTATTAGAGAAAATGCCTGCTATAGCCAAAATGGTTTTAAAAACTCCAGTAGATACGGAAATCTTAAATTATATTTAAAAAAGACCTAACTTCTTGTCAAAAACGATCAAATTAGGTTTGAAAAGAATTGGTTATCCCCTCCCTTTGTTTTTAGATTTCCTTTAATAACTTATATGGACTCAAGTACAGTTAGAGATTCCAGTTACAAGGAGCCAGTAGGTGATTCTCTGTCCTCCAGGTGCCCTGGAGCAATTCAATTGATACATTTTTCTCTGTATTTAAGTATAGGATATTTTGTCTGGCCCTGTGGCAAAGGGTCAGTACAAACATATATGCACAGTAGCATGTTAACCGTTTAAGGACCAGAGGGCTGTGCAGCTCATTACTTAGAATTGCATTGTGCACCCTTCTGTTCCTTAAACCTTTGAGTGACAGATGGGTATGCAACAGACTGCAGAGCACTGTGTTGCATACCTCTCTAGCATGCAAAGGCTTAATGGGTTAATGAAGGAAAATAAAACAGATCTGTCTTTGTTATTTTTGTCATTGCATATCTTATTTGGATAAAATATATATTGTTTTAAAAGTATGCTGTGGCAACAGTGAGAGTCTTTATTCTTAGCTAGCAATGTGGGACAGCGTTGCCCATCATGTTATGACCATTGGGCGCACATGTGTGAAATGTAGACACACTGATGAACACAGACATATGCAACACACAGGCAGACGCAGACACATACACACAGTGAGCGGCAGAAACATGAAAAAGACATGCACACGCACACAGACACACCGGAGATGCACACATGGACACACATATGTAACAGAGATGTACACACATGCAACATATGCACAGAAACACATGCGCGCATGAGTTGTGCACCCCTCTGGCACTCAAAGGGTTAAGGTATAAAGAAGCATGACAGACTTAAATAGCAGTGGGAAATGTATTCATACCTGGGAACTTTGACTTGTGGAGTCCCTGGAGGGGACTTCTGTGTTGCTGATGTGGAGAGACAAATGGGGCAATCTGGGTTAAAAAGTGGGTGGGGCTTAATTGCAAGTAGGGACGGGGCTTAACATAAATGTGAAAAAGTGTTAGTAATAGGCTGGGGAAGGAGGAGGAATGAGAGAGAAATGCAAGTGTACAGTGTGAGGGGTTTGAACACACTCCCTGAGGGGTAAAACTTTATACACAACCCTGTGACAGTAATTGGGTTAAGTGTGTACCTGATGTCTGTCTGTCCTGTGTTTTGCAATGAGGCCTACCTTAACCCTTTGAGTGCCATTTTGTTCCCCTGGTGCTGCAGCACCCTTCAGTCGCTGTACTACAGGTCCTGCTGAGGCCACTGGGAGTCAGAGTGAGTGACTGTGTTTGTGTGTGTGTGTCACCCTTATTTCTTTCTGGCTTTATGTGTGTGTTTGTGTCACGGTTTTTGGATGTACACTCAGACCAGAACGGTAAGGTAAAAATGACTTTATTAGAATAAAGTGCATACACGAATATAGGCCCTTAGACCCACAGTACAAACATAAATATATATATATATATATATATATATATATATATATAATTGGGTACAACAATAGCAACCAGTATAGGTAATCTGGACGAACTGGAAACAATACTGGCAATGAAGGTTCTGGCTAGAACAAGAGACTGAAGGCACCCAGTCCAGGAGCTGACAGCAGGACTTCGGTGACAGGTGGTCCAGTAATGGAGGACTGGCACAACCCAGGCGCCTGGGCACAGAACCAACCGGAGTGAGGCAACACTGACCCTGGCCCTAGGCCACAGATAATGATGCAACCGCGTAGTGGGCAGCACTGACCCTAGGTAAAGGGTCACCAGGAGACCAAGGCAACTGCTACGTAGGCAAAACCCTAGAATGCTAGGGGTGGATCGAGATAACTGTATATAGATGGAACGCAACCAGTGTCCCCTCAACCTGAGGGATGGTACAATGCAACGCTGGCTCTTGAGCCCAAGGCTTCTGCAGTGAGGAACAGTAATACCCTTACCTGGACGATCCAGGTACTCAGAGGGTTAATAGGTAATAGCCAGAGAATAACTGCAACTCCCAAAGCGAGTGAGCCCAGCTCTGATAGGGAGGTGGACACAGAGAGTGTTCAGAGTAACACAGTCAGTGCTAGAACACTGTACCGGTACTTCGCTTGTGCACACCACCTGAGGCTGTTAAGAGAGCAGTTTAAGCACTGATGCTCAGCCTTTGGTCGACAAAGTAATAGGTCCACGTGGCACACACCGACAATCGTAATGCAATGGCCCAGCACTTATCCATGACCTCATGGGGCAACCAAGCTGTACAAAATGTGGAATGGATACTCAGCCGGTGCAGCTAGCTACAGAGTGGTACACAACCGGATACGGTCAGCTACGGAGCGGGTTCTCAGCCAAATACAGTCAGCAACGGAGCGGGTTCTCAGCCAGATACAGTCAGCAACAGAGTGGGTCCTCATCCAGATACGATCAGCAACGGAACGGCATCACACAGGAACTCATGAACATCGTCAGGCAGGCCAGGTCATACACGATAAGCTATAAGCACAGAGACACGTCCGGAACTCGTACACCACGAAAGGTCACCATAGGTAGACATGACAGGATATTTAAAGGCCATCAATGGGAGGTGACAAAGGTGCCTAGCCAGTCAGCATGCAGTAATGCAAAATAGAAGTCATAATGTTGCCGCCCGTAGCCCAGAGCATGGGCACCGTGATAGTTTGGTGCTGTGTGAATTCGGCATGTGTGCGTAATACCTGGGAACATTTACTTGTGGAGACCCTGGAGGGGATTTCTGTGGTGCTGATGTGGAGAGAGCAATGGGACAATTTGGGTTAAAAGTGGGTGTGGCTTAATCACGAGTAGGGGCGGGGCTTAACATAAATGTGGAAAAAGTGTTAGTAATAGGCTGGGGAAGGAGGAGAAGTGGGAGGGAAATGCAAGTTTACAGTGTGAGGGGTTGAACACACTCCCTGAGGGGTAAAACTTGATACACAACCCTGTGGCAGTCAGTGGGTTAAGTATGTACCTGATGGCTGCCTGTCCTGTGTCTTGCATGGCAATTGATGACAGTGAAGAAATAATTCAGCAATGAGGGCCTACCTTAACCCTTTGAGTGCCATTTTGTTCCTGTGGTGCTGTAGCACCCTTCAGTGGCTGTACTACAGGTCCTGCTGAGGCCACTGGGAGTCAGGGTGAGTGACTGTATATATGTGTGTCAGCCATATTTCTTTCTGGTTTTGTGTGTGTGTGTGTGTGTGTGGTGCTGTGTGTGTGTGGTGCTGTGTGTGTGTGGTGCTGTGTGAGTGGTGTGTGTGTGTGTGTTTGGTGCTTTGTGTGTTTGGTGCTGTGTGAGTGGGGTGTGTGTGTTTGGTGCTGTGTGAGTGAGGCATGTGTGTGTGTGTTTGGTGCTGTGTGAGTGGGGCGTGTGTGTGTGTTTGGTGCTGTGTGAGTTGGGCTTGTGTGTTTGTCTGTGGTGTAGGAGCAAGTGGCATCCATTTTGTTTTTTTCTGACTTTGATAGTGGGGGCGGGCCAACTCCCTGCATGATTTTCACACCAATAGCAGTGGCCTTCGGCCGCTGCAACTGGTGTGAAAATCACACCCCCATTGAATCACCCAATGGGAGCAGTAACTCCTTTCTGCCTCCCCTGAGTGTGTTTTGACAGGCACAAAGTCTTCTTTTATATATATAGATCTGTGCTAGTCTGATGCCAGCTCTGAAATCCAGTTAATTCTGTTTCTTTACATTTCTTACAGTGGCCTTGGCTTTGATTATCAAATGGTTAACTAAAAACAAAAAGGGACAACAGGTGAATGAAACCTGCTAAATTCAGCAAATCTGAAAAATCTAGAGAAGGGTCAAAATATCAACATTCATCTATACATTTTTAAGGTTTGTGTGTTAAATTAGGAGTGTCAAGGATAATTTATTTCAATAGCCTGTACATTTAATTACATACATAGTACCATAGTTGATGAGGCTGAAAAAAGGCATTTGACATGAAGTCCAGCCCATGCCAAATCACCCCTGCTGATCCAGAGGAAGGAAAAAAATTGATGCCATTTCTAATTAAGCCCCAAGTGGGTAAAAAAAAATTCCTGAGGCAAAGAGTTCCATAGCTTTACCGCCCTTACTATAAAAAATTCCTGCCTTTGTCTTAGCTGAAAGCACCTTTCCCTTACTCTTAATGGATGAACTCTCGTTCTTAGTTCAGCTCTTTTCATAAATAATTAATTAGTTCTTTGTATTGACCTTGAATATATTTGTAAATGGTAATCATTTCACCCCTTAGATATTTCTTCTCTAATGTAAACCAGAGGTGTCGTTAGGGGGGGTTAAGGGGGCTGAAGCCCCGAGTGTAGCTGTGGGCAGCCCTGAATGTTGTGGCCACTCTTACTTCAGCCTCATTTGTCTATAATGCTGGTAGTACTTCCACTGGCCTGGCCCCCTTAAATAAAAGAGTAAGCAAGATACCGACGGGATAACCTTAGATGTGCCCTGCCATCCGGTACCTTTCCAACAATGCATTGCAGCCAATAAGAAAGGAGAGTTTTGACAAGATACTCCTGTCTCATTAGTGTGAAGTTCGTATGATGGCGGCGATGTTGCTCAGGGATGGTCAGGTCTCGGAGAGGAGTTTTGATGAAACAATGTCACCGCAGGGCCTGGCAGCAGGAGGAGTATGCATCACAGAACAGAGTCAGAGGAGAGAAGGCCTAATTCCACAAAGCACAGCCAGCCCTCAGACCCGTCACAACTCTGAACAAGTGAGTATGATGGCCCTGAACACAGTAGGCATAGGTCTGGAAAACAGAGAGAAAGAATTAGGAGACTTGAAACGTGGGAGTCAGAAAGAGAAGGGATAAAAGAAGTCATAGAGAAAGATGTTGGACTTGGATGGAATGTTAACTATAGAGGAGGTGGAAAGGTGAAAAGGGGGGGGGGTGAAAAGGTGGTCAGAATATATATATATATATATATATATATATATATATATATATATATATATGAGCAAAGGGGCTTTCCTGGTATGTCAGTCAAAAACAGTCCTCTGAAATGATTTTGGCCATGGATAGATCAATTGCCAAATATCCATTCACTATACAAAACTGCCATCTCTCGCACATGGCTGCATTATTTGCAAGAGCGAGGAAGCTTTAACCCTTTGCATGCCAGAGGGATGCACAACACATTGCTTTGCAATGCATTGCGTCCCCCTCTGGCACTCAAAGGTTTAACACTTGCATACTCTCCTCTTTCTATCTGAAGTACTGTTATTGGCTAATGAAAGATCAGTCACAGAGTTGAGTGCTTAAAACTTAAAAATGGTTCCTGCCAGATATTATTGGGCACAGGTGGGTTGCAACAAAGGTTTTGTGTGTTTTTGCCATGAGTAGAAAGGGACATTTTGTGGTATGCTAGGGTCTAAATTCTTTACACACTTCATTATTAGAACAATTTATACTTTAGAACACTTTCATTTTTAAATAAAGTACTAAACTTATTATTCTATAGTATACTGCCAGAATACAGTGTCAGGGACACAGTGGACCACTTCTATAGAACGTATGATGAGTTGTTGTACTAACTGTATATTACAATTTAAACTAACAGTTGTTGCTGAATAGAGAGATAAGATTATTTAGTTTATGTAGGTTTCTCAGCATTTCTTTTCAAGACACTAGTATGTCAGATATTAAGAATGTTTGTGCTTGATTACCAGTGGATAAATTTTGCTTAGCCACCGTGACTGATCTACCTTTGCTTGAGTAGGATAGCCCAAAAAATCACACATAGTGCACTATGTGCTAGAATTAAGAGTCATTGCTGTCGGTTGTTATTGATTGTTTTAGGTGAATATATAAAATAAATTTAGTTCTACTAAGAGGAAAAAGGCCATTTTGCTTCACTCCACTGTCACATGAACATATTTGTTTGCATGTACCAAGCACTATAAACAGAAACACAGAATTTGACGACAGAGAAGAACCATTCGGCCCATCCATCTTGTCCATCCCATGCATGCTTAAGTTCACTTACTGTATTAACCGCTGCTACTTCTGCTAGTAGGCTATTCCACTTATCTATCACCCTTTAAGTGAAGTAGAACCTTTGTACATTACATTACATCTAAACCTCTAATTTTAGACTATGGCTCTGGACTAACATTTCTAACCCTGTACTTTGTTGAAACCCTTTATGTAATTTTTAATACTGTAAATTGTTTACCATTTTAGTAGCCCTTCTCTGAATTCTCTACAGAATATGTAAATCCTTTGGGAGATGGGGTCTCTAGTACCGAAAACAACACTCTAGGTGACATCTAAGCAGAGGGCTGTAGAGTGGCATGAGTACTTCCCTCTTTCTGCTACTAATGCCCCTAGCTATACAACCCAGTACCCTGCTTGCATTCTTCCTCGCTTTGTTATATTACCTGCTTCCGAAAAATAATTACTCCCAAGTCTCTTTCCTCTGTTGTCAACAAAGCACAGTACCCTAAATACTATACTCTTATTTTAGATTTTTACTTTCCAATCAAGGTTTTTACATTTATCAACATTAAACTGTGGCTACCACACTATTGTCCATTCTTCTAATTTACCTAAATCATTTGCCATTTTCGTCATCTGCAAAAATGCGTAACTTACCTTGATGACCTTTTGCAGTATAAATAAAAATATATAAAAAATGGGTTCCAGTAAAGATCTGTGGGGTACCCCACTAGTAACACAACCTTCCTCTGAATATTCTCCATTAACTACAACCCTTTGTCTCCTGTCACTCAGCCATTGCCTTATCTATTCAATTATTTTACTTTCAGACCCAAACACTGCAATTTATTATTGAGTCTTCTACAAGGGACAGTGGCAAATACCTTACTGAAATACCTTCCTTCTCCTGGTCTATTAGTTACCCAGTCAAAATAATCCATGAGGTTAGTCTGACAAGATCAACATGCTGTAAACCCATGCTGTGTAGGATCTTGCAAATCACCTAAATTCAAATATTTAACAACACTTAATTTTCCTACTACTTATGTAAGACTTACTGATTTTTGTGTGTGCATGTGGTTATTGTCAATACCGTGGGGGTTGCAGACACACTGTGAAATTATTCCATGGGCTCAAGCCCCTGATGTAAACAAACCCAGTTTGGCTAGTGTCTCTCTTTATAACTCAGATTTCCAATTCCTTTATCTATGCACTTTTTTCCCCAGTTCAATAATGCCTTTTTTAAAAACTGGTGCCCAAAACTGTACTCTGTATTCTAGATAAGGTCTTACCAAGGATTTATATACAGGTAGAATTATATTATGTATGTACCTATGCATGTATCATTATTAATTTCGAGCCAAACATGTACACAGTGCTTTACTGTGTACATGTAGCAGTATGATACAAAAATACAGAACTGGGTAAAGAGCATTAAGCTAAAGTGTGAGCATTACATTATTTGCGGGGAAAAAGTGCAACAAAGGGAATCATACACTGGAAAAGGGACCCTGCCCCACTGAGCTTACAATCTAATTGGAAATCATGATGAAATGCAGAGACAGTAGGATGAAGATCATAACTGCTTGTACAAGTGCATCATTAGCATCCCGTGCATCTATGCATGTTTTGTGCAGGATAGTATCCTATTTGCTCTTGCAGCAGCTGAGTGACTCTGCACACTGCTGTGAAGTCTATCATCTATCAGAACTCCTAATTTTCTCTCTCTAATGAGGATTCCCAAGTTGTTTCCCATTTATTGTATATGTAACACATTTGTGCATACAGCCCAAAGCATTAACTTTACATTTATCTACATTAAATGTCATCTGCCACTTTTCTGCTCATTCACTCAGTTTATCTAAAAAAAAATCCAGCCCTTTATGTATTTCCTTACACAGCTTAGTGTCAACAGTAAAGATTGAGACACTCCTTTCAGTTCCCACTTCTAGATCATTATTAAACAAATTAAAAAGCATTGGGCCCAGGACTGAACCATGTGGCATCCCACTTACAACTTTAGACCAACTTGAAGAGGTTCCATTTACAACAACTCTCTATCATCTATGATTTAACTAGTTCTCAGTCCATGTACAGATATCTCCTCCCAAACCAAAGCCTTTTCATTTATGCAGTAATCTGTTGTGAGGCACTGTATCAAAGGCTTTTTCCAAAATCCAAGTATACTACATTAACAGCAATTCCCTTGTCTAAATTACTAATTATCATTTCGTAAAATGCAAGTAAATTAGTCTGACATGATCTCTTTTTCATAAAACCATGCTGACTCCTACTAATAATATTGTTTGTCTTCACATAGTTCTGAATACTGTCAGTTAGTAACCATTCTAATATCTTACCCACAATAGAAGTCAAGTTCACAGGTCCATAATATCCTGGTTTGGATCTTGCCCCCTTTTTGAATAATGAAACTACATCAGCTTTCCTCCAATCACATGGCACTATTCCTAGTGAAAGTGAATCCATAAATATTACGTATAAATGCCTTGCTATTACTGAACTAAGTTCATTAAGTACCCTTGGGTGTATATCATCATATCCAGGTTCACCATAAAATTTTCCAGTCTCTTTTGAACTTTGTCCTCAGTAAGCCATGTACATGATGGAGGAAATTATGTGGTTTTGTCTATTTTCCCATAGCCTATCATTGTTGCTTCCTTTGTATATACAGAAGCAAAGAATGTATTTGGGGTGCCAGCCAAAGCGTTATCCTCAATAAGCAGCGACCCTGTCGTGGAACTACCACCCCTATAAGTTTTAGCCTCAATCAAAGTGGTATCATTGGTTGGAACCCGCTGTGTAATTTTTTTTTGTAATAAAGATTGTATTAAAGAATAAATCCTGATACAGAAAAGTACCTGGTGACGTCTTCCCCATGAAAAGCTGAATGCGCATGAGAGCTGTAGAGCCGATCGGCTCTGTTGAAACTCCCATAAGCTACAAGAAAACACCTACGTCAACAGTGGGCTGGTGCTTCAAAGTTGAATGACAGGGCAAAATACAACTAACGCACGTGCAGTGAGGGAAAATCGGCAAGATGGCTGCAGTGTACGAGCGCTGGGTCCCTGGAAAACGGGTCAGATTTCTAAATATACCAACAGTTCTGTGAACTTTGATTTACAGTTTCAAGAGGTCTAGGGCTATCATTAGCTGCACAGAATAACTTACTCGGGCATGGTAGTTCCGCTTTAAAGGGACCAATATAAGCCTTAATTTTTTGTAATTAATATACTTGCAGGATTGTTTAAGATTTTTCTTGTTCTCTTTTGCAACAAAATTTTCAATTTTAGCTAGCCTAATTGCTTGTTTTCAGATTTTATTACATTCTTTATATTTTTGAAATGATGCATCTGACCCATCTGAATTAAACAAGATGATGGACAAATAGTGCATTTCTATTCTGTAGAAAATGGTACCGCAGATCAATTATGGAGAAATATATATATAAAGAAAAACAAAGCCAAAATGGGGTAAATCTATTACTTTAGTTAATGTCCTTTCAATCAAAGTAAGTGTCCTTCCAAATTGCCTTAAATGATCAGTTCGGTACCAATTAGTATGAGCCTTGTCCTCTGCCTTAAGACTTAACCTTTATTACGTAAGATATGTTAAAAGATATGTAAATCCTCATTATAAGTAGAGTTGGTTCATAAAATACCTTAAAACTGTGAGAAAAAACACAGAAAGGGTACATAAAAACAATAGTACAGACCTGCTTCTACCCAACTGTCATCTACCTAATGGGTATTTAAGTTATGCTTGTATAAATACAAAGATGTGTCAGATCAAATATAAGTGGATAAATACCGCTAGTATCACTGAGTCAGTTTCATAGAAAGATCAATTTTTTTTCCATGGATCAATTAGTTTCCAAAAATCCATTGAAGCAACAAGTATAGTGTGGGCCAAAGTTGATACTATCTGAGCCTTGACCCTACAAACTGTAGTAATTATTGAGTTCACAGATTTCTAACCTGTTGTACTGATACAAAGTGGCGTTCAAATTAACAGAACTAATTTCATTATTAACTGGTCAAAGACCCTGGCACATCATGAGGCAAGTTGTTAAGTAAATAGCATCATCCGGATTTCTTTATTTTTATTGTTGGCACTCTTGTTGCTGGTAAACAGTTAATATAACAAAGAGCAGTAAGTAAGATGGCATTTGTTAATTCCCTTGTGGAATTGCCACATTATACAGATAGTTTAGAATTAATGAGGTGTGGTAAAGGGTTGCTGTGGTGACGCTACGTCATCATGATGTGGCGGACTAACGTGTCCATCTTAGACTATAAAAATGGCCAGCTGTGAGCTGCTGGTGACTATATGACCCTGATGAAGTTGTGGATGTGGCAAAACGTGGTGAAACGTGTTGGGCCATACCGCTTCTACCTTATATTACAATTATCTACCTGTGTACAAGAATGTGTCCTTACCATTCCCCAGCTAGCTTTAGAATGCGTCATATTCCGCGAGGGAACTAATGATAAAAAATCACTACCGCTGTCTGTCTCTCCCTTGAAAAAATCTTTTGCCAGCTATAACAGAATTAGCACAAAGAGGAAGCTATTTTTATTTCTATAAAATCGTAATTTCAGGATTACAATGTGGTAATGTCTCTGACTAATCCAGGAGGGATCTAGTTTAGACAATTTAACGCCATCTGGTACCTTCCATCTAGCATATACTGATTCTAATTTGTGAGTATGATCTAATTGTGATCATACTGACTGTACTGTTTAAGTAACTGGCAATAAATCTAACACGAGTGCACTTTAACACACTTCATTAATTCTAAACTAGCTGTACAATGTGACAACTCCACAAGGGAATTAATAATAGCATTTTACTTACTACTATTTGTTTTATTAACTGTTTACCAGCAACAAGAGTGCCAACAATGAAAATAAGGAAATCCAGATGATGGTACTATCTACTTAATATCTAGCCTCAAAATGCGCCAGGGTCTTTGACCAGCTAACAACGAAATTAGTTCTGTTAATCGGAACGCCACTTTGTATCAATGCAATGAGTTAGAAATCGTGAACTCAATAACTGCTACAGCTTGTAGGGTTTAGGCATGGATAGTATCAAATTTGGCCCACACTATAGTTGTTGCTTTGATGGATTTCTGATACTAACTGATCCTTGAAAAATAAATGGATCTTACTGTAAAACTGATTCAGTGTTACTAGTGGTATTTATCCACTTATATTTGATCTGACACATCATTGAACTCTTTATACAAGCATAACTTGGGTCTGTGTAGAAGCAGGTGTATACTGTTGTTTTTATGTACCTTTTCTGCGTTTTCTCTCGCAGTTTATAAGGGTATTTTATAAACCAACTCTGCTTATATTGAGGATTTACATATCTTTTTAGCATATCTTAATAAAGTTTAAGTCTTAAGGCAACCGACAAGGCTCATACTAACTTGTACCAAGCTGATCATTTTAGGACATTTGGAAGGACACTTACTTTGATTGAAAGGACATTAACTAATGGAATAGATTTACCCCATTTTGGCTTTCTTCATTTATATAGTAAACATTTTAAAAGCCTGCTTCTTATTTCCCTGCAAACCTAATTATTAAGCACATTGCTCTCAATTTACTCCTCTTGTGCTTATTCCTCAGTGGTATATATTGACACGTACATTTGTCTAAGAGCATTTTATACAAATTCCATGAACCTTGTGCATGTTTATCTTTGAAGATTACATCGCACTGAATATCCTTTAATATTGCTTATAGTGTTGTAAAATTAGCCTTTTTAAAATGTTTTGGTTAAACCCTTGCTATTCAGTTTCTCATAACAAATTTCAAAGGATACCATATTGTCGTCACTAATGTCTAAATGTTCCTTTACCTGTATCCTGTTTATCATGTCAGAATTGTTTGAGAGCATTAGGTAAGCAAGCCATCTTCTCTAGTTGGCTCCTTTACTAATCCTCTAACGACATAATATTTTCACTTATCATACTTAAAGGGATAGTAATGTTTCACAATAAAAGCAACTCCAATTAATCTGCCTAGTACTTGGGCCATGGAGAGTGTTATTTCAATACTGTCAGAGTTGTAGTTCAAGAGTAATTGAATGATAAAGTATCCCCTTCCCGCCCCTTTTACTGATGTAACTCTGCTCAGCTCAGAGCAGCAGGATGGTACCCGAGTGGATTGCAAAGAGGGACCATCTTCAGTTAACATAAGGGAAAAACCTGTTAATGGGGGCAGGGCTTTCATTGTTCTCACAGTTAGAAGATTGTCCCTTGCTGTGAGCTGTCTGGTCTGTGGACCAGATTCCACATCTGAGGGGAGGTGGCTTACACTAGGTAAAAGGAGCGGGAAATTTTATCATTCAATTACTCTTGAACAACAACTCTGACAGTATTGAAATAACACTCTCTATGGCTCAAATACTATGAAGATTAATTGGAGCTGCTGTTTTTGTGAAACACTACTATCCCTTTAAAAAATAATTTCCCTTTGTGGTGCTGGAAGTCATATTGCTCCATTCAATTTCAGGGTAGTTGAAATCGCTCATTATGATTACATTTCCTGACCTAGAAGCCTTTTCCTTTTATAGTAAAAGTTGGGCTTCCTCAAACTCCCCAATATTAGATGGCTTTTAGCAAATCCCCATTAACATCATTATGTGTGCCCCCAGTGTGTATTTCAACCCACAGGGCCTCTACATTTTCGCTGGACCCTTCATTTATATCTTCCCTTATACTAGGTTTTAAGACATGCTTTACATGTAGGCATACCCCCTCCCCTTTTATTAACCCCATCTCTCCTAAAAAGTGAATAACCCTCTGTATTGACTGCCACATCATATGTATCATCTAACCAGGTTTCATACACACTAATTAGATATCCTGTCAATACATTGCAATCATTTCTAGTGCCCCATCTAGTTCTAGTTTTCCATCTCATCAGCTAGTTGGTTGATATGGTGGTGAATTGGACTCAAATCCATCATGTAGAATGCACTAAGGTGTCTTTTGTCATCTTATCCCTCTGATTACACCTCAAGGTATGCCGACATCCTCTTGCTTTCTCCATGACTTTGCCAGATCTATGATATTGCAGTATCTTCTTCGACAATGGTTCATTTGCATATTGAAATGTAACATAAAGAGACATTTTCCTATTCCTGAGGGTCTGCTTATATGCTAATGTGGCTACTCTTCATATACATTAAAGGGATAGTAATACTTAAAATGTAAAAAAAAAATATGTTGTAGGGTTTATCCACCTGAGTAAAACAAGAGTACTCCCACTGCTGAAAGGTGTTTCATTCAAAAGTTATTACTTTTCAAAGTTGAATTTTCTAGGTGCAATATCACAGTGGCCTGAAATTGTACAGTGGCGCTGTTGCTACACGATCCTATAGAAAGCTCTGGTTCCAGGACCATAAATCTCCATAGGATGGTGTAGCAACAGCTCCATTGTACAATTTCAGGCCACTGTGATATTGCACCTAAAAAATTCAACTTTGAAAATTAATAACTTTTGAATGAAACACCTTTCAGCAGTGGGAGTACTCTTGTTTTACTCAGGGGGATAAACCCTACAACATATTTTTTTTTTACATTTTAAGTATTACTATCCCTTTAAGTTCTGATACTTGGCGATGGGGTCACATCATTTGCCTCTCTGATGATGGAGAACTTGGGGTCTTCTGATAGCTTTCCATGCAGCTACAGAGGACGGTTCCCATGACAGCAGCAGCCATCCCTTGTTACATACACAAAAGCATACCTATACAGGTAAATACAGAATCTGCCACCTAACAGCTGATTGAGGTAAAACAGAAGTGGTCTCTTATCAGCTGTTACATGTAAATGGAGGACCAGCTGCTAATCAGCTGATTCATGCAAACATAAGACTCTGCCCAAACCCCATTTTTACTATGTATGCTCATATAGGAGCAGTCTTCATAAAAAGTGATAAATAAAAATTCTCATTAATTTAAATGGGGCTATTAATTTAAATGGGCCTTTAATGATAGATAGTTCTTCAGCTCAAGACCTCCCTGGTATTCAAGGGGGTTAAATATCCCATTTAAATTAATGGGAGTTTTGGAATTGTATATTTATCGCCTCTACTGCAGTTTGATTACTCCAGGCTTGTACCACTTTTCCTCTGTACACAGCCTCACTGTCGGTTTCTCTGCCCCTCTCTCCATCTTTCTCACTTGTCCCTGAGGCTAATGTTTTAAGAACTGGAGCAAAACAAGTGCACCATAGGAGAAAATTAAAAATACCCCAAATTACCATTTATTTAAAGGGGAATTACCACCCCGCAATAACTTAACATGAAATCAGTCTTCATCTGGCGACTAGCTGATTAGTAGCGCTAATCGCCAGAAATATTACCCATTCCAAAGATTTGGGCGTTTTTACTAAGCTCACAGGAGCAGGAAGCACAGACATCTCGTCACAGTGACATCCATGCGCCTGCACTGTCAGTCCCTTTCGGAGCCACTTGGCTCCAAAAGGGACTGACAGCGCAGGCACACGGACATCACTGTGACGAGATGTCTGTGCTTCCTGATCCTGTGAGCCTCGGAAAAACGACGAAATCTTTGGAACCAGGTAATATTTCTGGCGACTAGCGCTACTAAGCAGCTAGTCGCCAGATGAAGACTGATTTCATGTTAAGTTATTGCGGGGTGGTAGTTCCCCTTTAAACTGGGCTTTTAAAGGGATAGTAATGTTTCATAATAAAAGCAGCTCTAATTAATCATCATAGTATTTGGGCCTTGGAGAGTGTTATTTCAATTCTGTCAGAGTTGTAGTTCAAGAGTAATTGAATGCTAAAGTATCCCCCTCCCACCCCTTTTACTGATATAACACTGCTCAACTCAGAGCAGCAGGGTGTGTCCAGGTAGATTGCAGAGAGGGACAATCTTCAATTAAGGTAAGGGAAAAAGCTGAAAAACCTGTCACGGGGCAGGGTTTTCATTGTTCTCACAGTAAGAAGATTGTTCCTTGCCATGAGCTGTCTGGTCTATGGACCAGATCCCACATCTGAGGAGAGGGGGCTTACACTAGGAAAAAGGGGCAGGAGGGGGAAACTTTATCATTCAATTACTTTTGAACTACAACTATGACAGTACTGAAATAACACTCTCTATGGCTCAAATACTATGAAGATTAACTGGAGCTGCTGTTTTTGTGAAACATTACTATCCTTTTAATATCTTGAATGCTAGAGGTCTCCAACACATAGGAGAGAAATATGTTAGAAAGGTCTCCAACATTCAAGAGTTTAAAACCCCAAATAATTCAATGGGAATTTTTATTTGTCCTCTGTTGTGCAATTCAGGCCTAAATTTACATTTCAGGAGCCCCTAGGGAAGGCACCCAGACTGCCCTTAGTCCCTCCCCGGACACCTTCCCCCTCCCCATTCCTCACAAGACTCCATCCTGAGACGCATTCCTGGCACAGAAAACATCTTTATCCTATAAGATACAAGAAGAAGAAAGTTGTTAACCTCTTAACTTCTAGTGATGTCTCCAGCAAATTGTGAAGTAATGTGTTTGAGACCTCTGTAGCATTCAAGGGGGTTAGAACATGGGCAGTAAAGGAATTGTGAACTGGCTGCCATACAGCATGAGTGTCTGCAGAGGCACTAGAATTGCAGGGGCCAAACCCATGACTCTGAATGTGGGTGTAGCAATCTCAGCTGAGGCACTCCTCAAAATTCGGCACTCCAGGCAGTTGCCTACTCTGCCGAACGGGAAATGGCCCTGGAGCAGTTGGATTTACCCAGAATTGTTCTATTTTCTTAGTACATCAGTCTCACTGACACCATCTCTGTCTTAGTCTTCTGGCTAACATGATATGAAAATTTGCCAGATATACAAACTTTAATTTGTGTTGACAGGTCTAATTTAATTGTCCTTTATTGTTTAAAAGCAGGGCTGTCCAAGTTCAGTCCTCAAGAGCCAGGATTTAAGGATTTTGCTGATTAAGCACAGATGAGTTAATCAGTGGCTTATTCATTTTGATTGGACCATAAATCCTGGCCTGTTGGTAGCCCTTGAGGACTGAACTTGGACAGCCCAGTTTTAGAGTATGCAACATTGTATGTGTTTGTTCTTTATTGGTTTAAATGTGTGCAACCTTGTGTACATTTTCTTCCCATTGGAAGAAATTCATTGTATAAATTAAATGGGGGCTATTGTAACGGTTTGTTTGACACTCAGACACAGTAGGTTTGGATAAAACACAGTTTTATTGAACAGTTGCAATAAACAATAACCCGCATGGGTCCAGTATTATATAACACAATATAGTACATACACAGGACAGGTTACAATGAGGTATACCCACTCGGGTCCAGTATATGCAAAAATACAACAATACAATATACTGACACAGGTCAGGTAACTTTCGTGTGATTCTCAAGCTAGGCAGCACTGAATGGGTTACTATTAGGCCAGGAGGACTGACAGGACCTAATAGCGCAAGGCCCTTTAAGACTCTCAGTCTGAAGAGAGTGCACAATATCGAGTAACGCCCAAGCAGACAACGGAGACCAGAGCAACTTGGTGGACTGCCGTAGCAGTAACGGAGACCAGAGCAACTTGGTGGACTGCCATAGCAGTAAGGGAGACCAGAGCAACTTGTGGACTGCCGTAGCAGTAATGGAGCATGGAGAGGCACCCAACCGGAGACTGCACGGATAGATAGCTGGTGACTGGCACCCAACCCGAAGGGTTATCAATGCTCAGACCAAAGTTGACTGCACAATCAGGTGAACTGCCTGAGGTGCCCAGAGTAAACCCAACCTCAGCGTGAATGGCAGGAAAGGTCCAGCGTATCGTGGTGCATGGATGGACGGAACACACCAGATATGTCACCTGGGCGACACCGGCAATAACGGAGACTAGACTGCTAGAGACTAACTGTCCGGAGACAGAGAGGATCCTGGATAACAACCCCAACCGGGTCGGGTTGGTACACAGAGCAGGAAAGTCAGGCAATCCGAGTCGGTACACAGAGCAGGAACGTCAGCCGGGCCGGATTGGTACACAGAGCAGGAATGTCAGCCAATCCGGGTCGATACACAGAGCAGGAACGTCAGCCGGGCTGGGTCGGTACACAGAGCAGGAACGATAGCCAATCCGAGTCGGTACACAGAACAGGAACAAGTTGCAGAGTAGTCAGGCAGTCCTGATCAGTACACAGGCAGGAACGAGATGCAGAGTAGTCAGGCGGTTCGGGTCAGTACACAGAGCTCACATGAAAACAGGAACAAGCGGTGGAAACGGAAACACCATGAAAGGGCACCGGAGAAGTGACAAGACCCAGTATTAAGGACAAATACTGGGCGGGACAAGTCACTTCAACCAACAGGTGTAAGCAGTCGTGGAAACTGACAGAATGTTGCCAGCACAGCACGGGCACCGTGATAGCTATATCCTAATAAAGAGGTGATAAAGTGCAAATGACTTCTCCATTAATATCACTTCTCCAGTTCCTATGTTATTCTGTGGAGCCCATGCACTAAGATTTATCCAGATTTGGAGATCTTAGTGCATAGGACCAATAGAATAATATACGAATTGGAGAAATTATATCACTGGAAAAGTCATTACCACTTTATCACGCTTTAGTGCCTCTCCCCCAAGATATATATATTTATATAGAGAATGCACTCACTGTTAAAGTTTCAACCAGATGCATGGGTGCTCGTCATGAAGAAGAATCATATTCCTGTGTTGCAAACGAGAGCACTTTACAGTAAGCTTTTAGTATTGAACAAAATTATTTATTTGGATCGATGTTTCGGCCAACACTTGTTGCATTTATCATATATTGATAAAGGCCACAAGTGCTGGCCGAAACTGTAATCCAAATAAATAATTTTGTTCACTATTGAAAGCTTCCTGTGAAGTGCTCTCCTTTGCAACTTAGGTATACTGTTAGGGACCAGGAGCCAGACAGACACAAAAATGTAAAGTGCAAAACACCTTTATTAAAATAACAAAAGCAAACAAAGCAAAATTGTGATCCAGAAGTGTAAACCAAAAGACAAGCCAGGGTCAGGAACCAAGACAGGTACTCAGCCAAGCCAGGGTCAGGAATACGAAGATCAACGATGTCAGGTACAACCCAGGAGTCAGGAGCCAGAAGGAATGACAGAGAAATCCAGGTCATGCACAGATATCAGCAACTCAGGATAACGTGCTTACAGCCAGACTCAGACACAAGGGCAATCAGGAAGTGAGCCAAGCTGCTTTAAATACCCTAGGAGGGTTGGCAGTCAGGTGATCAAACACAGAGAGGTCAGTTGATTCAGCCTGATCCAGGAAAGGTAAGGCAGCAGTAATGGGTAGCAAAGCACTAGATTAGCTCAGACAGCAGAATCAAGCAGCAGAGTTAGAGCAGCTCAGCCAAACTTTGACAGTAACCCCTTCAACGACCCCTCACCCACGGGGCAAGACCAGGTTTATGGGGAAAGCATGCATGGAAAGCATGGAGGAGGGAGGGGGCATGCATGTGTGCGGCTGGAACCCATGAGCGCTCTTCTGGACCGAACCCCTTCTAATGGACCAAATATTGAAGCCTCCCTCAGAACCTACGGGAATCGACTATGGACAATGGGCACTGAATGGGGTCAAGGAAGTAGTAAAATGATTGCATACCAGGGGTTTCAGCAGTGAGACATGGAACACATTGTGTATCCGCATATTGGGAGGGAGGTCTAGGGCATAGGCCACAGGGTTCACACGTCAGAGGATAGGGAAAGGCCCCACAAAGCAGGGAGCAAGTTTCTGAGAGGGCACTAGGAGGTGGAGATTTCTGGAGGACAACCAGACCCTCTCCCCGACCTGGTAGGAGGGTGTGAGTAGGCGTTTACGATTGGCCTGGAGCTACTGGGATTGTTGTGAGTGTTGTAACAACTCTTCGACCTGCACCCATGTGGAACGGATTCACTGGAGATGATCCTCCAATGCCAGAATCCCCTGGGGAGAGAACAAATCTGGAATCATGGAGGGTTGATACCCATAATTCACCATGAAGGGGGAGTGCCGGGTTGAAACCAAGACAGCACAGTTATGAGCAAACTCTGCCCAAGGTAGCAGGTTCGACCAATTATTCTGATGGCACTGCAGGAATTGCTCCAAGGCCTGATTAGCCCTTTCCGCAGCCCCATTCGATTGTGGGTGATAGGCTGAGGAGAAGGAGAGTCGGATACCTAGTTGCGCACAGAAAGCCCTCCAGAATCTCGAGACAAACTGGCTACCCAGGTCAGAAACTATGATTTGGGAACCTTTTGTAGCCGATAGACCTCTTTGACAAAGACCATAGCCAACTCATTAGCAGATGGGAGTTTTTTATAAAGGTATGCAGTGAATCATCTTAGAAAATCTGAGGATGACTGTGTTACCATTAGACAAAGGGAGGACAACTATGAAGTCCATGGCAAGGTGTGACCATGGCTTCACCTCATTGGGTATGGGTTGGAGAAGGCCCACTGGAAGGTGACGGGGTGATTTGGTCTGCGCATAGACTGGACAGGCAGCGACAAAGGCAGCAATATATTTTTTAAGCTCTGGCCACCAATAATGACGGGAAACCGACCAGAGAAGCTGGTTCTTACCCAGATGCCCTGCTGACTTCGTATTATGGTATGTTGAAAGTACATTGGTACGGAGGTTACTAGGTACAAAACAGCTCCCAGAAGGAGTCTCAGCAGGTGCATCCCGTATTCTCTCCCCGAGGGGAGATGTTATGCTGATACATATGGTGGCCAGTACTCGGTCCAGAGGATACATTTCCTGTAGTAATTAGTGGACCCGAGGAAACTTTGACGGGAGTGGAGACCTACGGGTCTCGGCCACTCGAGAACAGCCGAGAGTTTCTCAGGGTCCATGGTGAAACTGACCTCTGAAATGAAATACCCCAAGAAGGTGACCTGTTTGCGGTGGAACTCACACTTTTATAATTTGCAAAATTGATTGTTTTCCCTTAATTTTTGCAGAACTCGGGCTACATCTACGTGGTGGCTTTCCATGGAGGCGGAATGGATCAGAATGTCATCTAAGTATACAACCACGCATTGTTGGAGCATGTCCTGGAGGACGTCATTTAAGAATGTCTGGAAAACCGCGGGAGCATTGCAGAGACCGAAGGGCATTACAAGGTATTAGTAATGTCCCCGCCTTGTGTTAAATGCGGTTTTCCATTTGTGACCCTCCTTCATCCGTACCAAGTTGTACTCCTCTCGTAGGTCAAGCTTAGTGAATACCTTGGACCTTTTTAACTGATCAAATAGCTCGGTAGTAAGTGGAATTGGGTAGGCATTTTTGAACGTGATACATTTGAGCCCCCTGTAATCGATACAGGGTTTCAGTTCTTCACTCACGAAGAAGAATCCTGCCCCTGCGGGAGAAGAGGACTTGCTGAAGAACCCCTGAGACAGCGCATCCACAACATACGCCTTGTCACGGTTTTTGATGAACACTCAGAACAGTTTGGTAAGGTTAAAACAACTTTATTGAAATAAAGATCACACTCATAGATAGGCCTATGGTCCCACACAAAAAGAGCAGAAACAAAGGCAGGTATATACAATAATAGCAAGCCAGTAATAGCGATGTATGTGTGAATAATGACAATCTCTGGCAACGGAGGTTCTGGCTTGGACTTAACGGGCAGCAAGCGACACAGACAGAGAGCTGACCACAGGACCTTGATGGTAGATGGTCCAGGAGGAAGTGACTGGCACAACCCAGAGGAGTGAGGCAACACTGCTGGCACAACCCAGACACCTGGGAGGCATAAGAACCCAGAGGAGCGAGGCAACACTGCTGGCACAACCCAGACGTCTGGGAGGCACAGAACCCAGAGGAGTGAGGCAACACTGACCCTGGCACCGGTTGGCAACAGACCGAGATAACTCTCCCAAGGAAAACCCTAGAAGGCTATGGGTGGATCGCAACACAGTGGAATATATATATATATATATATATATATATATATATATATGAAGATGTAGGCAACCAGTGTCCCCTCTACTGCGGATGGTACAATGCAACGCTGGCTCTTGAGCCCGAGGCTACTGCAGATAGGAATATGCACAACCCTACCTGGAACGTCCAGGTACGCAAAGGGTCAATAGGTAACGCCCTGTGAGGAGTGAGCCCAGCGTTGTAAGGGAGGTGGACACAGATCAAAGTAACACAGTCAGTGCTATAACACTGTACCCGTACTTCGCGTGTGCACTCCGCCAACGGCGGAATGGAGAGTAGCTACAGCATGAATGCTTAGATAACGGTCGACAGAGTAATAGCGCCACACGGCACAACCGACTAGCGTAACAGCAAGCCACCGCAAGTATAGCGAGAGCGAAATGGAGACCACCAGGTGGTATGCTAGAAATGCAAGGCACAATGTGACAAAAGGCTTGACACAGAGTAAACTCGTAGCCAGGTATGGTCAGAAATGTAGCGGGTTCACAGCCGGATAAGCTCAGCAACGGAACGGATTCTCAGCCAGGTACAGTCGGTAACAGAAGCGGGTTCTCAGCCAGATACAGTTGGTAACAGAAGCGGGTTCTCAGCCAGATTCAGTCGGTACGGAAGCGGGTCCTCAGCCAGATACGGTCAGCAACGGAGTAGTCGAAGAACAGCAAACTCAGGAACATCGTCAGACAGGCCAGGTCATACACGATTAGCAATAATGGAGCAAAAGGCAGTACCTAGTACACCACGAAAGGGCACCATAACGTGGATATGACAGGGTATATAAAGGCCATCACTGGGCGGTGACAAAGGTACTAGCCAATCAGCAAGAGGTAATGCAAAATAGCAGTCAGAATGTCGCCGCCTGCAGCACAGAGCACGGGCACCATGATACTCCTCTATGGCCTTTTCTGTGACAGAAAGAGGGTAGTCTCTACCTTGAGGAGGTATGGCACCCAGTTGCAGGAGCTCACCATCCCGGAACGCTTGGTACTCTTCAGGCAGAGAAGAGACCTGGGATGTGGTTAGCACCTTCACCACTTTTGCTAGGCATGTCTTCGAACAGTTAGGTGACCATGCCATGATTTCGGCCCTTACCCAGTCGAACGTGGGATTGTGTCTGTGCAACCATGGATAATCCAGGAGCACAGGATAGTGAGGTGGGTGGATCACCTGGAATTGTAAAGTTTCATGATGGACAGCCCCTACAGCCATAAACAAAGGAGCAGTTTTGTGGGTGACCTGCGGCGGCTGTAGGGGTCTGCCATCAATTGCCTCAATGGCAAGTCGACTAGTACGGAGATGCAATGGAAGGGAGTGCTTCTGGGTGAAGGCACTGTCGATAAAGAGGCCCGCTGCACTGGAGTTAATAAGTGCCTCTGTAACGATGGAACACTCACCCCAAGACAGCCCAACAGAGACTAGAGGATTATCCTTCTGGATAGCCATGGACGCTAAGACACCACCTAAGGTCTGTCCCCTATAGGACCTTAGGTGCGGGCATTTCCCAAGCATGTGGGGCAAGTTCGCAGCATATGCCCTGCCTTAACGCAGTAAAGGCACAGGCCCTACCTCCTCCTAAAGGCCCTTTCAGCAACCGAAAGGTGAGTGAACCCAAGCTGCATGGGCTCCACTTCTCCTGAGGTGTCACGACTGGGAGGCATGGGTGGGGACGAAAAGCTATGGGCTAAATGGATGGGCTGCCGCCGCAGGCGCTCCCTGAAGGAAGGTCTCTCACCGATACGGGAGTCAATCAAGATGCAATATGAGACCAGTTCCTCTAAACCTCTGGGGAGGTCCTGGGCTGCAATCTCATCTTTAACTGTATCCAAAAGCTCATTAGAGAAAGTAACCATGAGATCCTCATTATTCCAACCAACCTCGGCTGCTAGGGTACGAAACTCTATGGCATAATCTGAAACCGTCCTTGTACTCTGCTGGATGGACATTAGTTGCTTGGTAGCAGAGGTGGAGCAGCCTGGTACATCAAATACCCTTTTAAAGGATGCCACAAACTCAGGTTAATTGTACACTATAGGTTTCTGCATCTCCCAAAGGGGATTAGCCCATGCCGAGGCCCTGCCAGAGAGTAAGGAAATCACAAGGCCCTTACTCCTCCACCTTACTCCTATCAGACGGAAAGGACTATGGTACCATCTCCAGACAGATACTGACCTGATTCAGGAAACCTCTGCAGTGGTTAGGGTCAACCCCATAACGCTGGGGAAGCGGGGGTAGACCCAGTCATGCCTCTAGCAACACTGGAATCACCATTGGCAGCCGGAGCGAGAGCAGCAGCAGCTATAGGGGCAGCCTGAGCCGCTGAGGTGATGGAGCCAGATGCACAGTATGGAGCAACAAAGTCTGGAGGGTTAACGCAAACTGGTCTATGCGCTGGTCTACCTGGTCCAGCCTGAAAAAAACATTTGGTGGATTGCCTGTGACTTCTGAGTTCATGTGTACTGTTAGGGACCAGGAACCAGACAGACACAAAAATGTGCAAAACAACTTTATTAAAATAACAAAAGCAAACAAAGCAAAATCGTGATCCAGAAGTGTAAACCAAAAGACAAGCCGAGGTCAGGAACCAAGACAGGTACTCAGCCAAGCCGGGGTCAGGAATACGAAGATCAGCGATATCAGGAACAATACAGGAGTCAGGAGCCAGAAGAGATGTCAGAGAAAGCCAGGTCATGCACAGATAATCAGCAACTCAGGATAACGTGCTTACAGCCAGAATCAGACACAAGAGCAATCAGGAAGTGAGCCAAACGACTTTAAAAACCCTGGGAGGCTTGGCTGATTGCAGTCAGGTGAGCAAACATAGAGAGATCAGCTGATTCAGCCTGATCCAGGAAAGGAAAGGTAGCAGTAATGGATATCAGAAGACTAGACTAGCTCAGACAGCGGAATCAAGCAGCAGAGTTAGAGCAGCTATGTTATATATATATATATATATATATATATCTATATCTATATATATATATATGTATATATGTAGTAACATAGCAATTAAGGTTGAATAAAGACACAAGTCCATCAAGTTCCACCTTTGCCTCATACCCCAGTGACTGAGAATTATATAGCTTACCTGCTATCAAATAAGTTAGTCTTTATCAGACCTTCCTGATTTACTTTCTAATATACAGTATAACCCCGTATGTTCCCTTTTGAAAGAAATGTATCTAATCTTCTCTTAAATGTATCTATTGTATCTGCCATAACCACCTCCTTGGGCAAGAAATTCCACAATTTAACAGACCTTACTGTAAAAAAAACCCTTCCCCTGCTGAAGTCTAAACCTCCTTTCCTCTAATCTCAAGGGGTGTCCCCTGATTACCTGATCAGTCCTTGGAATAAATAGCTCACCACAGATACCCTTGTATTGACCTCTCATATACTTGTACAGTGTGATGAGGTCTCCTCTTAGTGGCCTTTTCTCTAGAGTAAATAAACCAAGTTTGTCTAGTTCCTCATACGTCAAGTCCTGCATTCCCTTGATTAATTTTGTTGTTCTTTGCTGTACCCTCTCTAGTTCTAGTATATCCTTTTTCAGAACTGGTGTCCAAAACTGCACTGCATATTTGAGGTGAGGTCTTATATATGATTTGTACAATGGCAAAATAATGTTACCCACACTTGCTTCAATACCTCTTTTTATGCAAGACAGGATTTTGTTTGCTTTTTCAATCCAAGAAGGACAGAAGCACTTTCAGGACTTGGAAGGTTTAAGCAAAAACCCAGTAATTTTTATTTAGTCAATGTTTTGGATGTCTACATAGCACCCTTCATGAGTGTTTCCCCACCGGGATGTATAATATATATATACAAATTTCAAAAGTCATAAAAGCACTCTCAGGATTTCAAAGTAATTTGAAATAGTGGACAAATATGTATTTGGTGGTCACCAAATAAGTCTTTTTTCACTTTTTAAAATTACTGTGAAGTCCTGAGAGTGCTTTTACAGCTTTGTGAATTTGTCATTGCAAAGTAAGTGTCACCCAGGCTTAACTCTACTAAAGAGTGAGTGCTTTCTCACTGTATATATATACTGAATGCACAGTATAGTTCTCAAAAGACTCTTCTATCATGAAGTGATTTCATCGTCTATCTGAAAAAGGAGATAGAATACATTTTATGACGTTTTCCAGAAGTTTTTCTTGTGGTGCATTTAATTTTAGGGATTGGATTATTGTATATACTGGGGTAAGAAAAGTGCAGTTCCGCTGGCTTATGGACAGATGAGAATTGTATTCCAACAACAGTAGAACAGCACTTTGCTATTTACAATAAGGAATCTGATTTACTAAGATGAACTGGAGCAAACCAATTGAACCACAAAGGACAAAACAAAATCCCCATTGTTTTAAATGGCACATTAAGTTAACCCCTTAAATGCTAGAGGGGTCTCTAACACATTGTTTTGCAGTATGTTGGAGACCTGTCTTGCATTCAAGTGGTTAAAATCCCTATTTAAAACAAAGAGGAGTTTTATTTCTTCATTGCGGTGAACTTGATTAGCCCTGAATTACTATAATTCTTCTAATAAATCAGCCTCAATATATATAAAGGGGAACATTCACCTCATGCATTTTTTACCATAGGTTTAGTTAATAAAGTAGTATTAGGAAACATGTTTTTTTTCTAAATGTACATACTTTTAAAGATATATCATCTTCAAGCTGTGCACTTCTGCATAATGTGGCAACCTGTATCTTCAGCACAGCTCTTCTCCTCCCACATCCTTCCCAGCTGCCCCAGGGTGCACTTTCACTAATCCCTTCGGTGTGATGTGAATGGCTTCTATCGTTATATCAAGCTCCGATTAGCATTATACTGAGGTGTCAGCCTCAATATAATGCTAGCAGGAGCTTGATGTAACGATAAAAGCCATTCACACGACAACGAATGGATGCATGAACGCGTTCTCTGGGGCAGCTGGGAGGGGGGTGGGAGGAGAATTAGGAAGTGGAGAAGAGCTGTGCTGGAGATTCCAGTGCTGTATTATGCTGACCAGCACAGCTTGAAGATTATATATCTTTACAAGTAAGTACATTTAGAAAAAAAACACATCTTTCCTAATACTACTTTATTAACTAAACCTATTGTAAAAAAATGTTATGAGGTGAATGTTTCCCTTTAAATAAATCCTGGAAATATACTTATACTACATGGATAAGAAATGTTTGCTGTAATCTGTACCATTTCTAGAACAATATGTAATTTTATATGATGGTAATAGAGTAATATTATGGTAATAAAGTATATTTATAAGAACATTTTACTGGTTGACTGGATATCTTGTTGTATTAGCTCAGTAATATAAAGTCAGTTGAGTTCTGGCTCAGGGGAGAAATGAATAATCTAATCACATGCTTAATGCTGCTGCTTAATAGCCATTTTATGAACGAACTAGAGTGTTTGGTGCTTGGTATATAACTGTAGCACAACTGAAAATCCATATTCTGGATAAATAATTTAAGCGTGAAACAATAAAGGTGATCACTGCCACTATACATGTGTGTGTGTATATGTGTATATATATATACATATATATATATATATATATATATATATATATATATATATATATATATATTATTTTTTTATTTTTTTAAAGTTCCTCCAGATTATCATCCTTTCTTTATCTTTCTTTCTCTCTGATTTATAGTCTAGTCAGCAGTCATTGAGGGCCCCGCTGAAAAAATATTTTTGGCCCCTCTAACATAAATATTATGTGATTACCATTTACAAATGTATTTTGGGTCAATAAGAATTCTTTAAAGAACTATTTACTCAAACAGCTGAAAAAAAAACCAAGAGGTCAGCCAAGATTAGGGGAATAGATCTTTCGAATGAAACAATGGCAGGGATTGTTTTTACAGTAGACACAGTAAAGTTATGGAATTCTCTCCCTTCGTGTGCTGTGCCTTGTATTTGCTTTTTTAAAAAAATGCATACATTTCTAGCTCAAAACAACATTCAGAATTATGACAGTTGGTTTCAAAGCAGATAAGATGTTGATCCAGGAATATATCTGAATGCCATTTGAAGTCAGGAAGGAATGTTTTTACACAACTGGGGCTTAATTAGAAATGGCTTCCATGTTTGTTTTTTGCCTCCCTCTGGATCAATACAGGTGATATCACCGAACATCATGATGCATGACTTTTTCTTCAGCCTCATCAACTGTTACTATGTAAAAACATTTTCTTAATTTAGCACTTTGCAGTTATGAAGGATGCTATGCTGGGGTCATCCACTTTATTCTTAGTTACCTCAGATGAGGTAGCTATAAATACAGCTTGTCATCCAGCAGGTGCTTCAAAGCCAAACAGGCTTTAGTGATGTTGCTGCCTATTTTTGCTTCTAGTTCACACTAAATTAATGAATTCAAAATTGTGATTGCTTTGGTATTTATATAGTTTATATTTTACAACAATCTTTATATAGATCAACTTTCTTCCTCATACTGAATCACAATGCTTGTAAAAAAACAATGCAGTTTCAAAGTTAGATAAGAATCTATGATACAAGGAATACTTGGAGAGGGTGAAGGACTCAGTAGAGATCTGAGATTCTTATCTCACATCCAGAGATTTCTATAACCAGTGCCTCCTCTGCAGTTTTCCCATCCTTCTCATATTCTCTCTGCTGTACATCCAGACCACTGTTCAGGTTTTTTATTTGTTTTAATTATGTCCCACTCCAGTTATATATATTAGCATTAGCAGAAGAGAGAGGTACTACTGCTAGCAATGAAAGCAAAGGACTAATTCTACTCTATAGATTGCTGGTAAGACCTCACTTTGGGGGAGATGCATTAAGGCTGATTCTATGGCAATGTGTTTCTGGTGATTTGGAGACCACATAACCATGGTTATGGAAACAAATCACCTTATGCATTAAGAATGCAAAGGGAGGGGAGAGAATTTCCTCATTAGCTTGGGTTGTCGAACTGCTGGCGATGCACAAGGGATGCCCTTCCGTGCACATCGCCAGCAGTTCAACAATCTTGAAGTCTGAGCGCATCCTCGTTGCTCCCTCACTTTCCCAGTGGTGGAGTGCAGTGTAAATGCTCGGACTTCAGCTCCACAAACAGCATCTCTCCTTAACCCTTTCAGTGACATAGGGATGTGCATTGCATATCACTGTGGCAGTGAAAGGGGTAGGTGCATGGTGAGTCAGAATACAATTTTTCACCCATTAGAAATGCCTGCAAGTTATGTTGGCAGTTCAAAATAAAGGGTTACTATAAATTTAACCCCATCAGTGCTAGAGAGAACTCCAATGCATTGCAATGTGCTGGAGACCACTCCAGTATTCAAAGTTTTAAAGCAGTGGAAATATTAGTCTTAAAGGGTTAGTAATGCCCAAAGATAACTTTATGTTTTATTGTAGATTTAAAAAAAATAAATTATGTGCAGCAAATCCCATCTCTCAAACCTTTACAGTCTGAGAGATATTCACCGCTAAAGTTCCCTCTCTCCTGATGTCAGCTGTAAATCTGACAGCAGGTGATCTGAGTTGGCCGACTCAAGGAGGCTCTTCAGCAGAGCCGAAATAGCGATCTTTAAGAAGAACTACTTCATTGGAACGGTCAACAAAGTGTGCTTTCAAACCAAGCACACTTTGTAGACCGTTCCAATGAAATAATTATTTTTAACTGAAAACCGCGCACCGGAGCTTCAGCTCTGTGCCGAAAGAGGCACAGATCTCTTCTATGGCACGCCGCTAGACTACCAGGGACTCAAGGTAGAGGATCAAGGGGCAATGTGGAGATGAAGCGGCTTTATGGGGCATTGATGAAGGGGCAATGTGGAGATGAAGGGGTATTGTGGACCGGGTCAATGTGGCGTTGAAGGGGCATTATGGGGCATTGATGAAGGGGCAATATGGAGATGAAGGGGAATTGTGGAAGGGTCAATGTGGAGATGAAGGGGCTTTATGGGGCATTGATGAAGGGGCAATGTGGAGATGAAGGGGAATTGTGGAAGTGGCAATGGGGACATGAAGGGGGTATTGTGTAAGGGGCAATGTGGAGATGAAGGGGTCATTGTGGAAGGGGCATTGTGGAGATAAAGGGGCATTGTGGAAAGGGAAATGTGGAGATGAAGGGGGCATTGTGGAGATAAAGGGTGCATCCTGGAAGGGGCATTGTGGAGATGAAGTGAGCATTGTGGAAGGGGCAATGTGGAGATGAAGGGAGCATTGTGGAAGGGGCAATGTGGAGATGAAGGGGGCATTGTGGAGATGAAGGGGGCATTGTGGAAGAGGCATTGTGAAGATGAAGGGTGCATTGTGGAAGAGGCATTGTGAAGATGAAGGGTGCATTGTGGAAGGGGCAATGTGGAGATGAAGAGGGCATTGTGGAAGGGGCAATGTGGAGATGAAGGGGGCATTGTGGAAGGGGCATTGTGGAGATGAAGGAAGCATTGTGGAAGGGGCATTGTGGAGATGAAGGGAGCATTGCGGAAGGGGCATTGTGGAGGTGGACAGTGTGGGCAATGTGGAGGTGGGGAGGAGGATGGGTTGGGCAGTGTGGAGGTGGGCAGAGTGTGGTGGTGATTATGTGGGCGGGGCAGGGGATTGTGGCAAGGTCAGGGGGGCAGGGGATTGTGTCCGGGTCGGAGGGGGGTGGGGGCATCAAAATGCACCTTCGCCTGTATATACAAAAATCCTTGCACCGGCCCTGGGTCCGGGGCCAGTTCAGGCATTAAAAAAAATAAATAATGAACGCCCGCCACCGCCACCCCCCATGGGCTGCTCAAGACATAAAAATGGGCTGCTCAGCCTTAAATGCCCGGGCCTATTTTTCTGTCACCAGCACATTGCAATGCATTATAAATCTTGCTAGTATTGAAGGGGTTAAAGGTATAATGACCTTTAATTTGAACTGTCAACATAACTTGTAGGCATCTCTAATGGGTGAGAAATTGGATTCAGACTCTCCTTGCAGTTAGACATCTGCCCCTTTCACTGCCACAAAGGTATGCAATGCATTTCCCTATGGCACTGAAAGGGTTAAGGGAGGGCAGCTGTTGTTTGAACCTGATCATTTTATTTTTTTCTGATTCAACCCTTTGAGTGCCAGAGGGGTACCCCCGGCACTCAAAGAATTAATGATGAGGATGATGTAAATCTCTGTGATAGTAATTCTGGGGAAAAACAAATGCACCATAGTGGACACATACAAATACCCATTGATTTAAACTGGGCATTTAACCCTTTCAATGATAGATAGGTCTCCAACACATCACTCTGAATGTTTGGAGACCTTTCTAGCATTTAAGGTAGGGTTGCACCAATACCGATACTGGTATCAGTATCGGTGCCGATACCAGCATTTGCGCGAGTACTTGTACTCGCGCAAATGCGGCCGATGCCAGCATCGAAACCCTGTGTCAGGGTCGGTGCTGCAGACAGGGAGCCCGGGGAGCTGCTCACAATGCTCCCCGGTCACCTCTCTCACTCCTGTAGCGTTGGATCGTTGCCGCGGGTTACCATGGCAACGCTCCGACGCTGACCTCTGCCGGGTTCGCGAGAGAACAGCGAGCACCCGGCAGAGGAGAGTAAGGGAGGCAAGATAGGGCAGCGGGTGGTGAAAGAGGCAGAGAGTGGGGTCAAGAGGGAGAAAAAGAGGCAAAAGGAGGGGGGGCCAAGAAGAATCAAAAAGAAGGGGGGATCAGGAGAGAGAGAGGCAAAAGGGTGAGTCAAGGAGAAGGAGGTGGAGAAAGGGGGATCAAAAGGGAGAGAAAAAGCCAAGGCAAAAGAAGGGGGCTCAAAAGGGGTAGAATGAAGCAAAAGGGGGGAATCAAGAGGGGGAGAAAGAGTCAAAAGGGGAGAATCAAGAGGTGGTGTGTGTGTGTGTGTGTGTGTATATTTCAAGTACTCAAAAAATAAAGGTATCGGTAATTGGTATCGGTGAGTACTTGAAAAGTATCGGTACTCGTACTCGGTCTTAAAAAATCGGTATCAGTGCATCTCTAATTTAAGGGGTTAACATCCACCTTTGAATCAATGGAAAATTGGAGAAAAAAATATTTGTTCCCTATAATGCAACTGGTTTCCTCCAAAATGAGGTTTCCTTTGTAGAAGATCAGCTTCAATGTGATCAGTTTTCATGATAATGTAAATAGTTATAACAAATAAAATGACAAACACAAGAAATTATTTCACAGAACCACTAGTACTGCTAGTACCAAGATCATAGAAAAGATGCCTTTTTGAGAGTTGAGGAGATCATGACATCAGTATTTCAGGTCCATCTGTTGGCTGACAGGACTTATACTTTTTATCATGGTTTGGTTTTATTTAGTTACCACCCTTTCTGTGTAAATGACGGTAAGGATTATTTAAGATTATGTTGTAATCCTTTCAATACCCTGTGCTTTAAATTTCAACCTAAACACCAAAGTGCACTTAGCAAATGTTTAAAGCACAGAATCAACACATAAAACTCTTTTCATTCCCCTACTAGCGTTCATCTCAGACCTTACTCGATAATATAAAGTAGACTTGTAATTGCTGTGAAATCTCTAACATTTTCATCTATCTCTGGAAAATTGCCACAATACTGTATAGAATAAATCAAAAAATGAGTTTGGCCTCAAAATAGGGTGTGGCTATGTGATGGGATGTGGTTAAGTGGGTGGGCATGGTGATGGGTGGAGCAAAGGTGGAGCTAGGGTCACCAGAGGGTTTTGTGCCTAGGAGCTCCAGAGTTGCAAATCTGTCCCTGACTCTAAGTTGGACACTAGTGGAACCACCAAAGTGGGCTAGGACTGTTATAACCAGTCTGCCATATATGGCAGTACCAGACCCAGAAGTGGACAAGACCACTAGAGCTAATGGTCTGACTGCCGCAGGAGAGAAACAGCGGGCTAGGACTGCCAAAGTTAGGAGCTCCTTCAATTATCTGCTGGTGTACCCCATCTGACTATGAATGTAAGAGTCCAGAGTAGGATAGTAGGTAAAGCGAGAGCTAGTCCCAAACAGGGATGTGGATAGGAGCTACTAAGGCCTGCAGTCTGTCCAAGCAGGTGTAAGAACAAAGGCCCTGTATGTAGCAGGCTAAGACTGCAAATAGTAAAGCTCACAGCAGGTGATGAAGAGCTACCAAAACCCCAGGAGATGGTGCAGGCTGGAACTGCAATAGTAGGGTGTTCCACCAACAAGGAGATGGAGCAGGCCAAGGCCCATTACCAGTGCGGGCTGAGACCGCATATTATCTCAAAGTGCAGCATGGGAGCTAGAATAATAAGCTCCAGCAAAAATGCAGGGTGAAACTGCGAACAAACTGCACACAGAGTAAATGAGACAGCTGAATGGAAATGGTAAAGCAAGGTAATCGGGCCGAGGTGGTGTCAGAGGCATACACAGTAAAGCAAAATTGTAGTCCGTAAGTGTAGCCATGGTCACCGAGGGCATCAGAGGCATAAGGGGTAAGCGAAAATCATAGTCAGTAAGCATAGACGAGGTCATAAGCCAGAACAGTCTGATCAGGGAGAAGCCAAAATCGAACCAGGAGAACTAACGAAGGACAAGACAAAAGCAGAGTCAAATACCAACAGCAGCAAAGCTAGATAATCGAGCCCTGAGGCAGTAGGGAATGCTGCTTAAAAGGGCAGGAGAGCCAATAGGAGGAAGGGGCGGAGCAGGTAAGCGAGGAAAGAGAAGAGACTCAAAAATAACCGGCACCAGAACCCAGCAGCATGGTAGTCTGACAGCTCTTTTACTGCATCTCCCCTCCTAGATTCTTATCTAGCCGCATTGTTTTGTACAAATGGTGTGATTCAGTACAGCTTGACCTGAGGAACAGAGCTAATCTCTCTAAAGTTTGTCTTAAAATATAAACTGTTAATCCAAATGGAAAATGTAACAACAAATACCAGAGTACTTACATTTTTTATTACTAAAACTGGTCTAATATAATTACTACAAATTAATGAATTATGTAAAACATTGAAAGAATAAAGCATGGATTGGTAAGAGCACCTGCAATTACCTCACAGATTAACTACAAGAATAAAATGGATGCACTCACCACATTATCTTTCATAACTTCTGAGACAGAGTAAAGAAAAGTGGTGCATTTTTGGTGAAAACCAGTGCAACATGGGGCACAAACTTCCACACCTTTCCAATGATTTAAATTGGACTTTTGACAACTTGAATGCTAGAGAGATCTCCAATGCATTGTGAATAAATGAGTTGGAGACCCTTCATTCAATGGGTTAGTAACAGCCCCATAGCCTTTCCTTAGTATGCAGCTAGACATGATTTGAATGACTATCCATCCTCATTTCTTTATTCCACCATTTGCTAGAAGATGATAAGTTCTGGCAGCCTTAGAATAAGAAGGAGAATCTAGGAAATGTCAGGACAGGTAAGTATGCAGGCTATTCAACATATACCAGAAAACTAAACACTGCTGAGGTTAAAGAGACTACTAACTGCTATGTAAAAGCAGATTAAAGATACACATTTTGGAAAGTAAAATCTGTGTGTTGACAGATCCACTTTAAGACTATAGCATTCCCTCTACATATATATTCACCTTTAAATAAGACTAATAACTATAAACCAGGGATGGTTAATGTGAGGCCCTCTACTTCCTTCTAGGCTACAGCTCCCATCATTTGGCAGGGAATGAAGAGAGTTATAGTCTGGCAGCAGCAAGCAGGGCTCACATTGCCCACCACTGCAATAAACTATATTCATCTAAACTGAACTAATGACACACAGGAGAACACTGTGTTTGTCTGTCCTGGAATACTCTTTCCTAGGGAAATATTTACTGCTCTGGGAAATATATATATTACTGGAAGAGTATTATTTTGTTCCCTGGGTGTTTTCTTCATTCTGTACAAAGCAGACATGGTTTATGAGATACTGCATGCCAATTACAGTTTACAGAGCATTTCATCTCTTCTCATCCTACAGTGGGAATCCAGCCTTCAACTGGCAATCGCCTCACACTCAGTGTTTAAATATTTGTTTTAAATGGATTGTAACACTTAATGTGCTTGTGTGTGTATATATAACTGTGCAAAAGTCGTAGGCAGGTGTGAAAAAATGCATAGTGGGTGAACAGAAGAAAAATCTAAATCAAATCAATATTTGGTGTGACCACCCTTCCTTCAAAACAGCATCAATTCTAGGTACACTTGCACACAGTTTGTTAAGGAACTCTGTAAATAGGTTGTTCCAAAATCAGATGCCTCCTTGATGGTACTGCATGATGGATAGGTATCTGCCTGTACCTACGTCATCAGCTTTAGATTCTCCTGCTTCTCCGAGAATCTAAAGCTGATGATGTAGGTGTTTTCGTGTAGCCAGGAGGAGTTACAAGAGAGCCGATCGGCTCTGTGCTGACATGCGCAATTCACTTTTCCGGGGGGAAGACGTCACCGGGTACTTTTTGGAATTAACGGTTTACTCTTTAATAACACGTTTTTTAAAAAAAAAATAATTACACAGAGAGTTATCACGGATTGTAGCCCTCTAATTGAGGCTACATCTTGCAGGGGTGTTAGTTCCGCTTTAACCCAGTTCTGTATTTTGGATTGTACTAGTACAATTTCTGTAAAGCGCTGTATACATGTACGGCGCTATATAAATAAAGATGCATGCATACATACCTCCGCTCTGCCTTTTACATATATATTCCGCTAAGTGCGGCCAATTGCTTAGCCATACCTCACTTCCCTCCCTCCCCCACTCCCCCACTTCACCTCTCCCCACAAATAACAAATACAGTCCACCTGTTCCTCTTCCTGGTATGTGGTGCTGCTGCAGTGTACCTGCCAGCCAGGAAGGATGATCTATGTCTCACTTCCCTCCCACACTTGCTAACCATTCAGCATTATATATTCTGACAAATGAGACAGCCTTTTAACCCTTTCAGTGTTCAGTGTTAATGACCACATAACATAAGGGAAAGTCAGTACCTAGACAGCCTTTTAATCCATTGCGTGATAGAAGGATAGAGGGATGAGCAACTCACTGCAAACCAATACCTGATCAACACTCTGACACTGGAATAGTTAAAAGATACATATGGCAAAGTCAGTACAAATTTGTCAGAATCCACACCGCCGTTTAACCCTTTAAATGCCACAGGAGTCAGCAACACATTGCATACCAATGCCTTACTCACCACTCTAGCACTCAAATTGTTAACCCTTTGAGTGCCAGAGAAATATCCAACACATTGTGTTGCAATGCATTGGATACCTCTCTGGCACTCAAAGGGTTATATATATGAGGTCAGTAGAAATTGGTCACAAACCAGAGAACCTTTTAACCTTTTCAGGTCCACAGGCCTGAGCAACACATTACAAAGCAATGCCTTGCTCTCCCCTCTACTATTTAAAGGGTTAACTGATCCATTCGGGAAATGCAGAAATAAATGTGTATAATAATGGATCAACCTGAACAACATTTATTCACTTCATGCCCATAATCTAAAGCCTGAGTAATTAACAGATGAGAGTTGGTACCGTTTCTTCTTTCAATATGGATGCAGGTTTATTGGTACAGATGAAGTACAGAGAGAACGCACTCCAGTACATAGGGTTACATCAGGAAGTCTCAAGGAAATGTAACCGGATACCACTGGTGCCATTGGTGGTCACTTACCACCCCCAGGTTGAAGTGCTACGCAAAACATCAAGAGAACTTCAAACGAAATTACATACGGATGAAAGACTTAAGAACATATTCCCACAGCCTCCCTTACTCTCCTTCAGACAGCCTCCCAATTTGAAACAACTGATGGTAAGGAGTGCACTGAATAAAAATACAAAAAATGGCACATCTCCCTGCCTGCAAAAGAGATGTGAAACCTGTGCACACATTTACACCACTGACAAGATACCAATTCCAAACACCCAGTTACACCATAAGATCAATGGTACCTTCACCTGTAAATCATCCAATGTAATATACCTTATCATGTGTGCAAAATGCCCAACAGCTCTGTATGTGGGTGAAACTGGACAAGCACTACATAAGAGATTTACTTCCCACAGATCTAGTGTTAATAACAAAAAGGCAGAGGCACCAGTGGGAGAACATTTTTGTCAAAACTGTATTGATGGGACGGTTCCGCACTCAGAGGGACATAAAGGTATGGGAGGTAAAATTAATGTTAAAATTTAATGAAATTTGTAGTGGTTTACATAGGGACAGAGAGTTTTTGTCACATTATCACTTAGTTGGTTGACCTTTCCAACAGATCCAAGAGCATTGTAAATACCTCTAAAGCCTCAGAGGAAGAGTGCAATTTACCACTGACTGATCAAAGTATCTGGATCTGGGTTGAGTTCTCTTATCTGATTTCCATTCTAAACAATGTAATATGTACTTTTATTTAAGAGACCTAGGGCTCGATTTAAAGGCAGCCGTTAACCAAAAAAATCACTAACGGGTGCGTTAAGTGTCATGTTGCAATTCAAAGATCCGTCTAAACAACAGCTAACGGCAGTTGCACAATTCCTACGGCCGATACACTTACGTGCATTCAGACGCATGGAACAACATACCCCAGAGCTATTCAAAGGCTTGCGGTACTGATAACGGCTGAAAAAAAGACACACCTAACGGCTAAAAGTTAAGACCCACTTCTCACACACGTTAGACACCTAACGGCCAAAACTAAACACCCGTTACAGAGGAAAACACACAAAAGGCTTACCGCACAACCATGTAAATGGGAAAATTAACCCGTGCAATGCCAAAACAACACAAAAACATGCACACACAACACAAATCACTACACACAAAACAACAACCAACACCACAGGAACAATGACACACAAAAAAACAACAACACAACATGGCACGGAACAATGGGGGTCATCACACAAAGCGGACCCTGCAAATACAAGCTCACCTGGGAAACATCAACACGCGACCTGCACCCCACAACTGCACGGCCGCAAATGGCACACACAGAACAAGCACAACACACCACATCTTATAACACACACACACCTGCAAACACTTACCTGGACACAAACAACTCACCATTGGTCAGCACTCACCTCATCACCACACCTACACAACGCCCTAGCAAGTACTTAAAGGGACAACTCAACACACTCACTTGTGGCTTGTTTTCCACTCAGGGAGGGAGAGAGAGAGATAGACAGAGAGAGAGAGAGAGAGAGAGAGAGACAGATAGATAGATACAGATAGATAGAGACAGATAGAGAGAGCAAACAGTATGTTGGGTTACATATTGTTGCGAAGACTGCGTAGAAGGCGTGCAAGGGAGAGAGCTAGGGAACATCAGCAAACCCCAAGCACGTCTCATCAACAGCCTTCACCTGTTGCAAGTGAGGAGGCTCTGGCTCACCAGCCACACAGGAGTCCATCCCCACCTGGAGGGCACAGGATGTATAGACGACCACCAAGGCCCAGGGTATACCGCCCAAGGGTCACACTCTTTGGAATGGCTGATGACGAGGTCATTGATCGCTACAGGTTGAGGCCTGACAGCATCATTGCCTTGTATGAGGTCATCAAGGAGCAGGTGGATCCCATCTACATCCACAACCATGCCCTAACTGGCCTGCAGAAACTACTCTGTGCCATACACTTCATGGCAAGCGGGGCCTTCCAGTCCACTGAGGGTTACGCATCTGGCATGTCACAGGCCACATTCTCCAGAGTGCTGGCCCAGGTCCTGCCAGCCCTCAAAATCAAGGCCAGTACCCATATACATTTTCCCACCACCGACATGGACTGGATACACGTCAAGCAGGCCTTTTACGCAAAGGGAGGCATGCCCAGGGTCATGGGTGCTATAGATTGCACCCATGTCCGGATTAAGGCCCCAGCACGTGACGCACAGATATTCATCAACAGGAAGAACTTCCACTCCATCAACGTGCAGATGGTGTGTGACAGCAACATGAGGATCATGAATGTCTGTGCAAAATATCCTGGCAGCACACATGATGCATACATTCTACAAAACTCCTCAGTCCACAGAGATTTTGAGAATGGAACCTTTACAGGGGGATGGCTACTGGGTGAGTTCACAAAACAAAATCACACCACATACACAGGCGTACACACCACTCAGATCAGCATGCACCTGACCCACACCTACTACGTCCACCACACAAAACATCATTCACACAACATGTGCTCCCTGTTTCACCATGTCACTCACATTACACAGGTGATGCTGGCTATGGATGCAAGTCCTGGCTACTGACCCCTCTGGCCAATCCCCAAACACATGCCCAGGAAAGCTACAACCAGGCTCATGCCAGAACCAGGAATGCTATTGAGCGGACATTTGGGCTCCTCAAGTCAAGATTCCGATGTCTGGACCACTCTGGGGGAGCACTGCAGTATGCACCAGCTAAGGTGTGTGACATCATTGTGGCGTGCGCAATACTGCACAATATCGCAGTGGACACCAGGCTGCTGGAGCACATCCCGGACCCCCCCATACAGGAAGTGCCCATGGACATCGGGCATGTGGAGGAGACCATGAGAGGGGCACAGATCAGAGACAGGCTCATCACGGAATACTTCACCTGTGAGTATAACACAGGCATGCAAACAATCCATGCAAGTCCCCCAGCAGTCCTGTGACACTAACCACACTGCACATTTTGTTCTGTCTCACCCCACAGGAACAGTGACACAGCACTGCACTGGCAGTGGACGTGGAAAATTGTGTGTGTGGACTCAACAACCATCCTCCATTCCACTCTCCACGTTGACATACAGACCCCAAGGATATCACGCACACCCCCAGGAGAAACAAGGTACAACATATTACCCATGTTCATCACCTTACACGGCTTGATTGACAGCAACTAACTGGATATGCCATGATTAGAGCCTGAACAACCATGCTAGCCCAGTAGTGAAAGAGTATTATCTAATGATTTGCATGAGAAGGGACATCAGACTCAATATGGGACCTGTACTGTGCTACAGCTGAGAAGAGCAGCACAGGGATGGATGTACAGTGGTATGGGCACACAATGTAGAGGTCATGAGACGTAGATCAGATTACCACGGACTCCATGCAGACCTGTGAGTGTGCAGACGTATGTGCCCCTGACATGAATACACACATCAACAAATGTGTCCTAACAGTTCCATGGAACAAATGACATTGGGCTGCCACTGTCACTTTCACAGTGGCAGCACAATGTCATTACTTCCATGGAGCTCTCCGAACACTTGTTAATGTGTGTATACATGTCAGGGGCACATATCCCTAGGACTGATGCACATGTCCTTAGTTCCCCACAGAATTGGTTACAGATGAGTACACAACACATTGTCAAGCAATGGTTTGTGCACTCACCTGTAACTGTGAAAACTGAGGGGATGAAAAAGACTAAATTGTTGTTGCTTGATGATCAGTTCAGGTCTACTGCTCCAAATCCTGTCCTCTTGTCCCGCAGGCATCCGTAACATGATCCATCCTTGAACTGAAGATCTTCCATGTGACTGGATTGATGTCTTGACAACACCTTCATGAAGATCACCCCTTGCTGTTTATGGTGATGTTGTTGGTGATGCAAAGTTTGACCTGAGGTTCACACAAACCTCTACTGGAACATTCTCATAGAGACACAGAAAACACTAATTCTTGAGTGTTTTAACCTGTACAGTCAGGATGCTCAGCTACAGAGTTGTCAAACCTCATGGACAACACATGAGCAGGGCAGCAGTGTTACTGAAGTATTACAATTTAGTTTCAAAGTACATTTAGTGTTCTCATACAGGTGTTCAATGCATATAGGCAATACACACACAAAACACATGTACATTCTAATGTACTTTGAGACACAATAAAGATGAACCATCACCATTCTATCTGTGTCTGTAGGAGGATATATTTGAGAACACATATGTCAATGTGTTACCACACCCAGGGTAGAGTATGCCCCATACATGGAAAGGCAACACCCACATCACAGGAGTCCACCACTTGTTTGCCAGTGACTGGACTCTGTGATGTATCCATGCAAACAGATGATGGTGGCAGTGATGCACCAATGTGTTGTGGGAGTGATGAAGAGGTGATACAGGGGACATACTTCCACAGTGAATACCTGTCCACAGTATCTGTATTGCTCAGTATAATCCATGTTCGGAGATTTTGCTCCACTTTGACATATCTCAGTACATGGGCTAACGAACAACCAGACTAAGTGGACATGTGTTATCACTGGTGAAGTCTGTTACACCCTTAGGGAAACAGCAACTCAACTTACAGGAGACCCCAATGCTCAGCCCAGGATATCAATGTGTGTGCTACACGTTGAAATCCTAGGTTAAAAACATTGGCTTCTTCAGTAAGTCAGTTGCACAATGAGTGTGTGAATCCAAGACAACATGGATACATGTCCCATTTATCTATCCTGCTTATAATGTCCCTGCTAAATCACAGAGCTGTTTGTCTGGTTATCCCATTAACCCACTGAGTGCAAGAGTGGTCCCCAACGCATTTCTTGACAATGCGTTGTCTACCACTCTGGCACTCAAAGGGTTAAACACAGCACATGATGTAGACAAATGTTCAGTGTTGTACAATTTGTTGTGCTAAGGGGTATGTTTTGTTGTTCAAATTCAACACACAACACCGCCATATAACACAGTGGTGTAATATGGCTCCAGGGATGTATTACAAGTTGAATTTGTACAACGGTGTGTGTGTGAACCCATGTTGTAGCATCCCACTAACATTTCACATAGGCAGAGGTTGTGTTCACTGCATTGTATGGCAATGCATTGGAGACAACCCTGCCACCCAATCCATAACTGAAGACACAACAGATCAGACTGGAATTAAAAAAAAAATGTTTTCTTTATTGAGGGGAAACTTAACAGGTTGGCCCTTTCATTTTTTCTTCTTTGGGTGGGGGGCCTTAGCCTGGGTGCCAGAGGTGGATGCCCTTGTGGATCTCCTGGTAACCCTCTGCCCCCTAGGTGTTGCTTCAGGGGTAACACTAGAGGGGGTGGTGGTTGCAGTAGACCCCTCAGTGGAACGCAAGTTCTCCCTCTCCATCCTCAGGTTCTCCCTGCGGTTTATCTCCCTCAGCTCCACAAGGACCTGTGTTAACATGTCCATCACACCAGTCCTGAGCTGCTGGAGTAGTGTATTCCCCCTGGACACCTCCGACTCCAAACCTTGGATCCTGCTCTCCAATTGGACAATGTTCCTCCTGGATTGCCTCCTGCTCCTGGTGATATTGCTGTCAGTACTCCTGCTCGACCGGAGTAGTCTCCTCTGAAGGGCCATACACTCCGCCTCCATCCCTGTGAGGCGTGCGGTGCTGGAGGTGGATGTGCCCGGTGTCCCTGGTGCTGCTGTTTCTTCCTCTGCTGCTGAGGGTGCTGTTTCTTCCTCTGCTGCTGAGGGTGCTGTTTCTTCCTCTGCTGCTGAGGGTGCTGTTTCCTCCTCTGCTGCTGAGGGTGCTGTTTCCTCCTCTGCTGCTGAGGGTGCTGTTTCCTCCTCTGCTGCTGAGGGTGCTGTTTCCTCCTCTGCTGCTGAGGGTGCTGTTTCCTCCTCTGCTGGAGGTGCTGTTTCCTCTGCTGCTGGAGGTGCTGTTTCCTCTGCTGCTGGAGGTGCTGTATCCTCTGCTGCTGCTGAGGGTGCTGTGGCTGCTGTTGGAGTGGCTGGTGCAGATGATGGGCATATGCCCACCACATCAAGTGATGCAGAGCTGCCCAGAGATGTGTGTGCTGGTGGAGGTGTGAATATGTCCCTGGGTAGGGGGCGCTGGGGCTCACCAATCAGGCCCAGGTGTGTGTAGTCCAGTGGCCAAGGGTCATATGGTGGCCACTGATAGGTGGTGGGACCCCACCTTGGATCATACCTTGGGGCATGCTGTGGAGCCATCCAGGAGGGTGGGTTGATCTGGGAGGCATATGGCCCATATTGGGTGTTGGCCACGGTCCCTGGCAGCCATTGCCTCCCTGGCGGTGGTGGTGCTGCTGATGGAGGGTAGTAGCTGGTGGAGGTGGATGGATGTGTCCACCTCTCCTCCTGTGGCATCCAGCCACTGTACTGGGGAGGTGCAGCTGGAAAGGGTGGTGCAGCCTGTGGTGGTGCAGCTGGAAGGGGTGGTGCAGCCTGTGGTGGTGCAGCTGGAAGGGGTGGTGCAGCCTGTGGTGGTGCAGCTGGAAGGGGTGGTGCAGCCTGTGGTGGTGCAGCTGGAAAGGGTGGTGCAGCCTGGGGTGGTGCAGTAGGTGGTGATGCAGCCTGTGTTGGAGGGGATGGTGATGGTGGGTAAGGTGACCACCGGCTGGTCCCCTCCTCTGTGTCCTCCTCACTGGGGGGTGACATAGCCTCCTCCACTGTCTCCTGCTGGGCTTGACGGCCGTAAGCTGTGTGGAGGAAGAAGATGTTGTGATTAGTGACCTTAGCCATATGTTTGTGGAGACAATTCTACTTTGATATGTGTTGAAGAAAAATATATGTGTTTGTGTTAATCCCCCTGGGTAAACAAGGGTACTCCCACTGCTGAAAGGTGTTTGAGTTATTATGGGTGAAGGTTTCATTTTGAGGTGCAATATCACAGTGGCCAGAAATAGTACAGTGGGGCTGTTGCTACACCCTCCCATGTAGATATCTGGTCCCTGTACCAGAGCTGTCCATATGATTGTGTAGTAACAGCACCACTGTACAATATCAGGCCACTAGGATATTGCCCCTGACATATCCATGTCTGAGCTGTGATACCTTTTGCATCAACACACCTTTCAGCAGTAGGAATACCATTGTTTAACTCGGGGGGGGGGGGATCCAACAACATATATTTGTCTTCACAACTTGTAGGGATGGCTATCCCTCCAGGGGGGTGGCAAAGGTTAAGTCCACCTTGATGTCAGATTGTAGACATTGTGGGAACAGATGTTGTTCTCTGTTAGTCCTATCCCTCCTACCCTCATGGTTGTTCAGATAATGCTCTATGTGACGGATGTAGATTTCAGTCATTTGTCTACACGAGGGATTTTCAGCAGAGACAAAATCAACCCATTTAGAGAACAATACTTAATTGGAATGGTGTACAGGGTGTGCATGATTTACAAGCACACTCTGTGGACCATTCCAAAGAGGTATTTCTCTCTATATGTTGTGACTTTGGCTCTGCTGAAGAGCCTCCGTGTGGTCAAATGATGGATATCTTCACCTGTCACATGGAGCAATATCTGTATAACCATGAGTGTTGGAGGGATGGGACTTAGATCAAGACACATCTGTTAACGATGGCAATGATATGACATCATGATGACATTACCCATTGCTATCCCATTACAGTGACACACAAGTAGAAATGGTGATATATGTATGTGGATATGTACCCTTCATATGGATGGAGTAATATCCTTCCAAGATGTGATGCCAGAGAGCATTTCATTAGGTGTGATTGCCTTACTGGCTATATATGTGCACCCATCCAACAAGACATTGTATTGATATGATGGATATGAACATACCTCGTATATCCCATCTACGTAGGGTGTGATATACTATGTATGTGTATTTGGATGGTAGCAATGTAGGTTGATATGTGATGGGTGCACATATCTGGCCAGTAAGGCAATCACATCCAGTGAAGTGATCTCTGTGTTCACATCATGTTGGAACATATTTAGTAACATTTGAATCCTAAGGGCAACAATCCAGCCAGTAGTGAGGGATATCTTTGATTGAGGCCTGTTTTTTTGTCTGTGTATGAGCCCATCCATCCTTCTGTGTGAGGCAACCGTACTCAGTCCTAGATATCCATCAGTCATGGCCTGTTGGTGACCAAGGTACAATGTTTGCTATTTGTTTCCCATATGTATCCTGCATAGAGATGCTGGTGTACCATCGATCCATGGCATCAGCACCCCTGTGGATCCATGTGGGAATCAGATATGGGATATGTCATTTCAAGTCAGAGTAAATGATTGCAGCCACAACACCAATGCCTACTTTTTCCAGCTTGAATTCTGTAAAATAGTTTTCGGCCTGTGTGTTGCACCTACAAGCATTTATTCTGTGTGACACTGTGATGTGTGATCTGATGCCCCCTTTTGTGATTCAGTAAGCGGTGATGTTGAACCGATGACATGAACATGATGATGACTTCTCCAGTGATCTCCTTTCCCCATTTCCAGTGTTTTCCATGGAGTCTGTACAATGGGACCCTATGAACTTGATTCTTGTTTTGGCATATTCTCCATGGACTAACACTGGTACTGGTGAAGTGAGGGTGTGTGAGGGTTACTTTGTGTCCACCATGTGTTTGTCACCGCTTAGTGAATGTCCCCTGTGTAGCATGTGATCGTTGTCCTATTGACTTGTTTGTTGTCAGGTTAACCCCTTGAGTCCCAGAGGGGTTGCCAATGCATTGTTGATCGATGCATTGATGATCCCTCTAGCACTCAAGGGGTTAGGGTGGGGGTGGGGACATGGGTGACATTGTGTGTGAACAGTGATGATCTATGACAGTCGACAATTTGAAAATGAAGGTTTGTGTATTGTGTGTAATGAGCACAGCGACAGGAGGGTTGAAGTAGGACTTTGACAGGTTTGTCCCAAGTTGGACGTTGCCATTTGTCCAGGTGTTGTGTCCTTTTTTTAACCCTCATGGTGCTGTGTTGGTGCAGTTGTATGGCTGAGTGATGGCCATGTGTTGAGGTGTGAGTGTGTGTGCAGCTGGTGTTGGTTGCTGTAGTGTGTTGTTCTGTAGTGTTGCACTTACCGGTAGTGTGGAGGCTCCTCTCATCCCCAGTGTCAGTTCCTCCCACGACCCCCTCGATCATGGTCGGGGACATGTTCTGCCGCACCATCTCCTCCCAGCCGCAGAATGTGATGGGCACAGATGGGCCACCTCCGGTGCCTCGGGCTTGCTTGGCCATGTCAGACATCTTGTTCTTGACCACCCTCCGGCAGTCGCCCCATCTCTTCTTCACAGACTCCACGTCCCGCCTGCATGTTGCCACCGCGTTCACCCGGCTGCAGATCTGGTTCCAGGCTGCCTTCCTCCGCGCTGCCAGGCCAGGGACCTTTGCCGTCGGGTGGAGAACACTCTGCCTCTCCAGGACAGCTTCCACAAGAGCCGTGTTCTCCTCCTCACTATATCTGGGATCCCTGATCCTGCCCTCATCAGCTCCGGCATGGGAGGATTCAGAGCCGGAGTGCCCTGCCTGGTCTGACCCTGCCTGTGTGGGGTGCTCCCCAGGAACTACCCCTCGTCCCACTGCAGGTTCTGTCCCTGTCCTGCGTGTTCCTGCTCTGGTGGGCCTGGTCCCCCTCCGCCCTGCGGATCTCCCTCTCCCACCCCTGCTCTGCTGAGGGATCCCCTCCTGACCTTCCTCCTCCTCCACTACTCTCCCCATCCCTCTCTCCTGTCCTCCTCTCCTTGCCATCACTCACCCAGTCACACCCAGGCACTCCCACAGGCCCTCACAGACACACTCGATCCAGTCACTCTCTGTCACACACTTTCACTCCCAGATTCACACTGTCAAAATAAAAAGTAAAATGTGTAAGGTGTTATGAAATAAAAGGACTATGTGTATGTATGTGTATGTGTTTGTGTTTGTATGTGTGTATGTAATATGTGCAAAAGTGTGATATGTGTATATATAGTGCACCTCTCTCCTCTCTCCAAACTGCAAAACTCCTCTACCTCCAATGAACGCGCCTCTCTCCCTCTCTCTAATGACTATCCTCCGCTCCTGGGTCCTGATATCTGGCTCTGAAGAACTCGATAACAGACAGTGTGTGGCGGTTATTTTTGGGTATATATAGGTGTATTTGAAGTTATTTGATACATTGGGCCTTTGGGATTGGATGTGTGTTTGAATTTGTTTTGGCATCAATCATGGTTGCTTGACAACGGCAGCCGTTATGTTACATGTTGTTTGGAGCTCAGTTATCGTGTGATTTGTCCGCCCGTTGTGCATTAACATGAGCGACAACGGGTTTTGTGTTACGTGTTTTTTGTGTGCCTACGCTCGATAGCTATTCTTGTAGAGTAGCTATTGAATCTGCCGTAACTCCTGTATTATTTGCGAGCGATGTGCCTTTTTCACTTAGCGGCTGGTTTAACGGTTGCCTTTAAATCTAGCCCCTAAAGTCTTGAAAGCTTGCATTCTAAATCTGCTTAGTTAGCCAATAAAAGGTATAAAAAACTATATTTGCCTTGAGTAATTAAAGTCTTTCTCTCATTTTCCTGGAAAATACTTGGACTTTGCCTAAATAATCGCTCATAAATCACTTATAACTAGAAATGTGGTGTCGACATTGTTTATTTATTTATTTATTTATTTTTACTGACATTTCTATTGTTTCTCATTCATTTTTTATGCAGATTAATCGCAAGGGGGTCTTTTACTAAACTGTGTCCATCTTAAAATTGCTTCTTCATTTTGTAAGTGTGTAGTAATACAGTATAGTAACACACCAAATACAGTACATGTACATGCAAAATCAATGACAAACTATACAAACCCCACAAAAATAGATGGGAAACGCTGTCACCACATATATGTACAAAATGCAAAGTAAGCGAACAGAAGAAAAATCTAAATCAAATCAATATTTGGTGTGACCACCCTTTGCTTTCAAAACAGCATCAATTCTTCTAGGTACACTTGCACACAGTTTATTAACCCCTTAACGACCGTTGCAGTCACTAAAGGACCAAGGAGCATTTTTATTTTTTTTTTAATTCGGATTCCGGACTCCCCGAACGGCGTGCAGCCGCAGGGGGAGCCTGGAATTCCATGACGGTCATAGTATGTCATGGGTCATTAAGTCAGATCTACCCATGACGTACTATGACCGTCAAGGGTCGTTAAGGTGTTGAGGAACTCGGCAGGTTTTTCCAAACATCTTGGAGAATTAACCACAGGTCTGCTGGGGATTTAGGCAGCCTTGCTTGTCTCTCTTTATGTAATCCCAGACAGACTCAATGAGGTTGAGATCAGGGCTCTGTGGGGCCATACCATCACTTCCAGGACTCCTTGGTCTTCCCTACGCTGAAGATAGTTCATAATGACTTTGGCTGTATGTTTGGGGTCCTTGTCATGCTGCAGAATAAATTTGGGGCCAATCAGATGCCTCCCTCATTGTATTGCATGATGGATAAATATCTGCGTGGACTTCTCAGCATTGAGGAGACCATTAATTCTGACCAAATCCCCAACTCCATTTGCAGAAATGCAGCCGCAAACTTGCAAGGAACCGCCACCATGCTTCATGTTGCCTGCAGACACTCTTTCTTGTACCACTCTCCAGCTCTTCAGCGAACAAACTGCCTTCTGCTATAGCCAAATATTTCAAATTTTTACTTATCAGTCCAGAGCACCTGCTACCATTTTTCTGCACTCTAGTTCCTGTGTTTTTGTGCATAGTTGAGTCTCTTGGCCTTGTTTCCACATCGGTGGTATGGCTTTTTGGACACAAGTCTTCCATGAAGACCACTTTTGATCAGATTTCTCCAGACAAAAGATGGGTGTACCAGGGTCCCACAGTTTTCTGCCAATTCGGAGCTGATGGCCATCTTCTGATTGCAAAGAGATATAAGCATGATGTGTCTTTCATCTGCTGCACTAAGATTCCTTGGCCGACCACCTTGTCTATGGTACTCAACGTTGCCTGTTTCTTTGTGCTTCCTCAATAGAGCTTGGGCAACATCTGGAAACCCCTGTCTGCCTTGAAATTTCTGCCAGAGACATTGCTGGTGCAGTGATGTGTCTTGTTGCTGTGCTCGGTCTTGCCATGGTGTATGAATTTTGACATTGAAGTTTTATTCCTCCTACACAGCTGTTTCTGTTTCAGTTAATGATTGTGTTTCAGTCTACATATTAAATTTATGATCATTAGCATTGGTATAATTGTGTAATCATACAACTGACTATATGTCTACAAAATTCCTGACTTTGTGCAAGTGTACCAAGAAGCATTGATGCTGTTTTGAAGGCAAAGTGTGGTCACACCAAGTATTGATTTGATTTAGATTTTTCTTCTGTTCACACACTATTAACATATCTATTTTTGTAAGCATTCTTCCTTTACATCGTTTTTTACACCTGCCTAAAACGTTTGCATAGTACTATATATATATATATATATATATATATATATATATATATATATATATATATACTAGCAATGGCCTTGTGGTTAATAAGTGAGTGAGTGAGTGATTGCACTGTTGAATTATCAGTGTTTAGCCCTTTCAGCTCCAAAAAAGGTGTGCAACTTGTTGCAAAGCACTGCTTTACACAGTGAACATGCATGAACATGTGAGTGTATGAGCATGTGAGTGAGTGTGTATGAGCATCAGTGTATGAGCAAGTGTGTGAGAGCGAGCGTGTGTGTGTGTGAGCTTGTGAGAGCGTGTTTGAGATTTTTTCAGCAACAGTGTATAGCAAATTGCCTACTGCATATAGCATCTTTCCCACTGTATATAGCAGTTTTCCTATTGCATGTAGCATATTGTGCATATCATTTGGAGTATGGTGTTTTGAGTATGGCGTTTTGCTTATAGCATTTGCATATTGTGCATAGCATTTGGCGTATTTCATATGGCGTTTTGCTTTTGGTGTATAGAGTATGGCATTTGGCACATAGCATTTGGTGTATTGCATATAGCATTTGCCTTTTGGTGTATGGCTTATGGTGTTTGGCGTATAGCAGTTTGCGTTTGGTGCATTGCATTTAGCATATAACATTTGGCTTATAACATCTGATGTATTGCGTTTGTCATAGACGTTTTATATTACATATAGCGTATGGTGTACACTGTTTGGCGTATAGCATATTGTGTTTGGTGTATTTCATTTAGCATTTGTCTTATGGAGTTTTGTGTTTGGCGGTTTGCTTTTGGAGTTTTGCGTATAGAGCTTTATATATATCGATTAGCGTATTGTGTTTGGCGTTTAGTGTTTGGAGTATTTCGGGTAGCATTTGCCGTATGGCATGAACAGAAAGGAACCCTGAAGCAGGGTCAGGAGTCCAAGCATCACAACCAGTGAGGGTTAAGCAATACTCGTGATCACGTAAACCAAAGGTCAGGGCAGGCAGCAGAGGTTTGTAAGTGGTATCGTAAGCCAGTAGGTCAGTTAGTCCAAGTGACACAGCAAATGAGGGTTAACCAATACTCGTAGTCAAGGCAAACTAAAGGTCAGGGCAGGCAGCAGAGGTTTGTAGGTCCCAGAAAAAAGCCAGAGGTCAGATCGATGAACAGAAGCAAGGTCAAGGGTAAGCCAAAAGTCAAGGCATGCAGCAGAGGTTTTTAGGTCCATGAACAAAGCCAGAGATCGGACTGAGGAATCAGCAGGGTCAAGGGTAAGTCTATGGAGGGAATGCCTTGGCTGATATTTTTTTGAAGAAAAGGTGGCAACCCTATACGTAGGTCCAGGAACAAAGGCAAAGGTCAGACTCATGAACAGAAGGGTCAAGGGTAATCCAAAAGTTAGAACCAGAATAGACTTCTAAATCACACTGAAGCAGTTCAATGCAAAACTATATAGAAAGGATTGCTGAACCTAACATCACACCGCAGCCTGTCATCGATGGATTTTGCTATCCAGTTTCATTTATTAGAAGGGGATGATACATAAAAATAGTTTTGTTACCAAACAATAAAATCAATAGTGATTACTTTGAGCTTGCTACTTTATTTTATTTATTTTTTTGCAACCAAATACCACCACCTGGTGGACATTTTGTAAATATCGGCATATTTCTGGTTTCAAAAGAGAAACTATAAGAGAACTGTGAAATAAGTGGCTTTTAATGTGTTTAAATTAAAAAGATGTGCAATGAATTGGTTCCCACATCCCCTCTGCTCCTCAAAGGATTAACAGAAGGGCATACTTAAGTGTCTTTCATACTCTTGTTTTGTCATCTATATCTATTGTAAGGTGACCTGTCCTACCCTTTAATGCAGAATACTTTTGAAAATCCTTTTCTGCAGGACTACACAGGGACCATTGCCAAAGCCAGAATAAGACTCTATGGTACCCTAGGCAGGAACCCAAATTGGGCCCCCTTACCCCACCCTCCTTTCTCCTGCCACAATAATTTCTGGATTCTTATGTTGTCACTGATTATTGTCTCAGGCTTTCAGATAGAGACTGAAATATTGGATGATTTAATTGCAGGAATGATATATTTACACAAATTTTTTACTCGTTTCAGTGCCACGGGGGCATGCAATGCATATTCCTACGGCACTGAAAAGGTTAGAGAAGGCATCTGCTGTTTCTGTTCTTTAGCAGAGACAGCAAACTGTCCTCTGGTTACCTTTTAAAAGGTTGCACGCAAACAACCGTGCACCACATGACACATTAACTATGTTGCCATGATAAAAATGGCGACATGAGAATCTCGCACTGCATGACAGCGCAAGATTCTCATGTCGCCTACTGAATGGATGCATACCTTGACAAGAGAGTTGCCAGCCATCCCCAACATCATCAGCAAGGCAAAAAAGAGGGGCAGCTACCAGGTGTTCACCAACTGAGGTGGTCTTGGGGGTTCACCAAATTCCTCTGAGAAGTTGCTGCATATGAAAAGTATTCCTCCCATCCCCAGCAGGAATCGTTAAAAGAAAAGAAGGAGTAATTATCCATATCAGCGCTGGAGGATGATTCAAGCGTGGTACCAAATGCTGACTCTTCCCGAGTTCTCAGAAGGCAGTTAGCATTACTGCACGTCAAATATACTGCCCAGTATAGCAATGGATAGCTGCTTGATGGTAATTGCACTACAGATTGGAGAGACCTCGCTGGATGTCAGTGGATAGCTTCATTAGACACAGCCATCAGAGTGCATAAGCATAAGGCAAGATGGTCCAGGACAGCCTCTTCTTGCCACCCGGTGAGTGGCTGGGAGATGAGGAGAATGACAGAAGAACCACTCCCGGCTACCGGCTCTATAATTATTCTGGAGGGGATGACTGCTTATAGGTATGCGACTGTTTAGTAGGCGACATGAGAATCTCGCACTGTGCGAGATTCTTATGTCGCCATTTTTATCATGGCGGCATAGTTAATGTTTGTCACCTTTTAAAAGGATACCGATCCCGACATTTCCAATCTCAGGTTGGCAATTTTGGGACTGTGAACTCTGACAACAAAGGCTGCTATCAATGCTTGGTGCATGTGGTGATGTGCAACATTAGCATGTAAACACACCCACATTAATATGACAATGGCTTATTAAACTACATTTCCATATGCAAATGAGTCATTGTCAAACAATATCTTAAACCTGAAGACATGGCAGATTCATGGCAATGTCAGTGGATTGTGTCTGACTGGTGACAGATTTATAGGGATATGATGACAAAGACATCTAAATGCATGCTGTCAATATGCCATCAGCACCACTTCACCATCATATCTTCACCTTGGCCCCTTATCGCCTCTTTGTGCATCCCCCCACCCCCCAAGTACTGGATGCTATAGCTCCAGAAGAATATTAATACTTGGAGGCAGTTCAAACAGAAGCCACCAAATGGTTCAGGGCCTTCATAACACAGAAGATGCTTATAGTTTGAAAGAAAGGAGGGAGAGGGTTGATGTCATAGAAACCTTTAACTACAGTCAGGGGATTTAATATAGTTTAGGAGGGAAGCATTTTTCAGGAAAAGAGAAATGCTAGAAAGAGTGGTCATGATCTAAAGTTAGAGGGTTGAAAATTCAGAAGTAAGTGTACTACTTTACAAAAATTGTGATAGATGGAACAGCCTCACTGCAGAGGTTGAAGGGATGAACACTGTTAAGGAATTCAAAATAGCCTGGGATAGGCATAAGTTTGTTCTGAGAAATATGTAAGACTGTATTGTATTAGTGTTACGGTTGCAAGCAAGACAAGGAGTCAGACCGTATAGTTAAATTCACCTTTATTAGAATAATATAGAGAATGAAATAATAATACAAGCAGAGGGTGAACGAGAGGCTAATGACTCTATCAGCAACAGAAGCTGCCAATGGTTCAACCACTACTGCTGAAGACTAGGTCGTAGCCAACTGGTAGTCTCACTAGTACGAGCAGAACACAGAATAGACACAAGGTCTCCTGCAGTAGGGATGCAACAAGAGAGACCACTGACTCACGCTCGCCGTCAGTTGGAATGCTCTCATCTCCAATACAGATGGCAAATAATACAGAATACTGACTCATGCCTGCAGTCAGTAAGGCCGGCCTCTGCCAGAGCCCCAGGTCTGCACCAATATGGATGTCTGTGGAAACGGGTAGTCAGGAGTGAACGGACTGAGTCACAGGTCAGCACCAGCTAGGATAGTTAGACAAGCCAGGGTCATACATGAAGCGGTAATTCAGCCATAGCCACAGGTCTGCACCAGATAGGATGTCCACTAGTAGTAGGCAACACTGGGAGGATAGTTGGACAGAGCCCCAGGTCAGCACCAGATTGGATAGTCCGACAAGCCAAGGTCATACACAGAGCGGGTAGTCAGCCAAAGCCACAAGTCTGCACCAGATAGGATGTCCACTAGGAGTAGGCAACACTGGGAGGATATTTGGACAGAGCCCCAGGTCAGCTCCAGATTGGATAGTCAGACAAGCTAAGGTCATACACAGAGCGTTTAGTCAGCCAGAGCCACAGGTTTGCACCAGATTGGATGTCCTAGGCCAAAGGAGTGCACAGAGAGAATGGTCAGACAGTGCCACAGGTCAGCACCAGAATGGATGGTCAGACAAGCCAGGTCATACACAGGATACAGGAACAACTGAAAATAGAACAGCACAGAACAATAACGTAAGGGTAACTGAATCCAGATTCAGTTCCCTTAAATACTATGAACCCGGAAGTATATGGTAGGAGAGAGACCAGGCTACAAGGTATAAGGTTGAGGCCTGCATCAATACGCAGCCTCGCGCCCGAAAGTGACACGTCTCACCGCAATGCGTCCAACACCTGCATCAGACCTGCGTCAATGGGAGACGCAGAACCGCCTAGCAAGAGGACACGGCCGGTCGGTAAGGACACCAGAAGCGCCCAGACCCAGCTTCCAAAGCTCCACGTGGGATGATGCCGAATTGTCATTCAGAGCCATATTTCTCCAGCGTCAGCCAAAGCGTTGGCACTGGATATAAGGTAAGCGTGACAATTAGACATGGAAATGGGCAGACTGTATGGACCTAATGGTTCTTTTCTGCCATCAAAATATGTTTCTCTGCATGACTATCTGACACATGTGTGGGTCAGTTGGCCAGTTATTGGAGGTTGTGATGAGCATTGCAACTGGGGTGACCATATTGCCATTCTGCCATTTAGGGACACTGCGGAGATGAGAGCAGCAGAATATTTGTTCTTGGCTCTAGCGAAGCTATTATACATCCCTGAATATCAGTTAGCAATCTGCTGTTTCTCTAGAACACCATAGATTTCTAAACATTAGAGGGAGAACTGTCCATTGACTTCTGTGACAGAAAGTAATGCCTGTTGTTGGCTACAAAATAACGGAGATCACTCCCAAGGCCTTAGACTAACATTACACTACAACGAAAATGTACTGCGGCTCATATTTGAAGTCAGTATGAAGTCACAGTTCTCTCTCTAGTGTTTAGAGCTCTGTCTGGAAGGCATTTTTATAGCCCAGCAGAGCCATCACTTCCTGTCACAGTAGGCAATGGGCAGTTCTCCTTCTAGTGTTTAGAACTCTGTGCTCTAGAGTTTTAATTACGGGACTTTGTATTGTCCCAGAAGGGGACTGCCTGGGACATAGGACATACATTTAAAATCCAGGACTGTTGCAGGCGATCCTTGTCAAGTGGTTATCCTATTTGGAACCTTCAATATTGCCTGTATGAAAAATGAAATCTGAATGCTAATGGAAAACACACATACCGTCATGAGCAGTCTTCCAGAATAAAATTTAATGTGACCCACATCATAATGATGATCTAGTTATGTTATCTTAGAATGCATCCAAGTTGCTGCATGTTGTGTTGGGGTGCTTTCTGTGAGTCAAAAATCACCAATGTGATACCATTAGGGCAACTGGTATCTCAAGGGTACATTTAGCTCAGTGTTAGGACCGCTGACCTAAATTTAGCAGTCTGTCCATAGCGATAACCTCCTCCAGAAGACCCACAAAGTTAAGTGGCAGCCAAATATGGCATTTTGCTACATACATAGTAACATAGTAAATTATGTTGAAAAAAGACACAAGTCCATCAAGTTCAACCTTTCCCTCATAACCCAGTGACATCAGAACGATATAGCTATCACGGCGCCCGTGATCAGGCGACATTCTGACCATCTTGCTATTGCTGCCTTCCCATTGGCTGCGCTGTACTGCTCCTCCCAGTGTCAGCCTTTTTATACCCTGGGCTGTCACTCTGCAGTTGCCCTTTCGTGGTGTACCTGATGCCTAGCGCTAGTTTTGATTTCCTGTTACCAGTGTATGACCCCGGACTGCCTGACCACGCCATTGTTTCTGTTCCTGATTCTGTGTACCGATCACGATTGGCTGACGTTCCTGCTTCCTGTTCTGACCCGGCCTGGCTGACGTTCCTGCTCCGTGTACCGACCCCGCGAGACCGACGATCCTGCTCCGTGTACCGACCCGGCAAGACTGACGTTCCTGCTCCGTCTACCAACCTGGCTTGGCTGACGATCCTGTGCTGTGTACCGAATCGGCTTGCCGGTGGTTCCTGCTTTCTCAGTGCCCGGTTGGGCAAATACCGTGCAGTTCTTGTTGCTGACTACCTTGCACAGTTCTCGTGTTACTGTGTCTCTCTGTGTCACGGTACTGCGGTACCTTGCTCTATCCAGTCCGTGGGTTCAGAGTCTCAGTGTGCCAGTGCTTCTCCACATTGTGCTAGTGATCGCTTGGTCTTACACTTTGGTTCAGTTGGGCGCATCCGGTTGTCTGCCGTTATCCAGACCATATCGGGGGTGGTGCCTCGTTCTACTACTTGCTACACCAGTGTTGTTTGGCTCCATTATCTGTTCATTTGGGATTCCATATAGGTACCGTTGGGCTCTTCCGGTTGCCATCCATTTTATACTATACGCACATTAACCCTTCGTGGGTAGCAAGAGCACACGGTGGCAGATAGTCTCGGTAGGGCCTCCGTTCTTGGCACGAGCTCTGACCTGCCTTGTGTAGCCTACGTGGGCGTCCACCGTCGTATCCTCCGTACAGGTGATCCTTGCCTGTTTGCTGTTGCAGTCCTGTCACTGTCGCCTCCTGCTGCCTATAGGCGACATTGGGCCTCCGCTATCCTGGCTACTTAGTCAGTGGCTCCATAGATCACATTGGACTTTCATACACTGTATCAATCTATTTACCTGACCTGTGTCAGTATTGTGATTGTATATCCGTACTGGACCCGTGTGGGTTAACCTGCTTGTAACCTGTCTTGTGTCAGTTATTGCTGCTATTTACTGGACCCGTGAGGGTTACATTATTCCTTGTGTGTTTCAATAAAATTGTGTTTTACCAACATCTACCATGTCTGAGTGTACTGAACCGTAACAGTAAAAAAGGGCCATGACCTCAGACAGTACCGGTGACGGTAATGCACAGAGTATCCATTGGAGGATGGATCTCCATGAACGGAGGTTAAACCAGTTGGCTTCGGCTGTTCAAACGAATCTTGAGCGCACGGCACACTTGGACAAACCAGTACCTGCTCTGGTGGTCCCCCCCGTTCCGACCCCGGGAGCGCAGTCTGTTATGCTAACTAATGCTCCACTACCTCTCAGGTACGATGGCGAACCTACCCTGTGCAGAGGGTTCATTAATCAGTTGGAAATCTTCCTAGAATTAACCCCTCATGGATTTCCCAGTGATCGCAGTAAAGTGGGTTTCTGTTACGGTTTTCTGACTCTCAGACAAAGGTTAAAAGTAAAAACACATTTTTATTGAAATAAAATCAAAGGACAGCGCCCCTGGTGGCCAGGACAGGCATAAACAGTAATGACAGTAGACAGACTCAAATACGTATGAGCAAAATATAATGATCAAAATAAATGACTGGACAAGGGTTAATGTGAGAGCAACTGTTCAGTCCCTGTGATGGTAATTAGCCAACGCCCAGCAGTAAATATCAGTCTCTTGATGGTGCAAAGGAAAGGTGTAGTAAGCAACTGGACTGAATCACTCTCAGATAGCTGTAATATAGGACGCCCAAGTGAACAGCAAAGACAAACCAGAGCTGAGCTAATACCTCCTTAGAGCAATGTAAAAGATGAAAGCCACTGCTGGAGCAAATGGAACTAGAACCTGAATAGCCCTTAGTACTCGCAACTGGAAGAAACCCTGCATGCCAACGGAGACAGAGCCAGAACACCCCTTGGATGCCAGTATGAACCAACACTGCACAAGAGATATTGAGCCAATGCACTGGTAGTGCGATAGATAGTGTAACACAGTGAGCACTTGGAGACCAGAGCCGAGGCACCCTTCTGGTGCCGTCACGGAGCAACACACTGCAAGAGCAACAGGAGGCCACTAGCACCGGGAGGTGCAACCACGGTGCAGCCCGAGTACCGGAACAGAAACTGCTCTGCTCGTGTGAACGGATAGGCTAGGTCGCTAAGGCACAGGCTCAGTAGTGTAATAGACTCGGATGAAACGTACTGGCTTGGCAAGTGTACGGATGCAGGCTCGATAACGGAGGCAACCAGCACAGCAAGGGTTTTAGGGCAGGTTCGATAACGGAGACAACAGCTCAGCAAGGCTATAAGACAGCTCGGTAACGGAAGCCACAGCTTGGCTTAGCAGAGAAGTGATTAGTCAGAGCAATACTATGCACAGTTCAGAATGTCGCCGGTAGGCGACCGGGATACACAGGAACACAGGATGCGATCACGGAGCAGGAAGCGTCAGCCGGAACCGGGACAATCACGAATCAGGAACGTCAGCCAAAGCCGGGTCAATCAAGAAGCAGGAACGTCAGCCAGAACCGGGTTGAATCACGGAGCAGGAACATCAGCCAAAGCTGGGTCAATCACGGAGCAGGAACGTCAGCCAGAACCGGGTCGAATCACGGAGCAGGAACGTCAGCCAAAGCCGGGTCAATCACGGAGCAGGAACGTCAGCCAAAGCCGGGTCAATCACGGAGCAGGAACGTCAGCCAAAGCCGGGTCAATCACGGAGCAGGAACAGAGAATGGTGAGAAGAGCTGGGTCGCAGCAACACAGCAACAAGGCACAGGATCAGGAACACCACGAAAGGGCATCTGACAGGTGCCATAGGCCCAGTATATAAAGGAACATCCTGGGCGGGCCAATCAGCCTCCTCCAATGCACAGGTATCATCACAGAGATTGACAGGGAATCACGGGGACCGTGATAGTACCCCCCTCTCAAAGACCCCCTCCCCTGCCTGAGGGTCTAGGTTTCTGAGAATATTTAGAGTGAAAATTGCACAATAATCGTGGAGCGTGAAGGTCCTTCGGGTCGACCCAAGAAAGCTCCTCAGGCCCGTAACCTTTCCAGTGGACCAAATATTGCAATTTGCCTCTAAATCTCCTGGCGTCAATAATACTCTGGACTTCGTATTCCTCTTGGCCTTGAACATCCACCGGCCCAGGAACCACCGGAGTGGTAGTATGGCAGTTGCATACCAAGGGCTTCAATAGTGACACATGGAACACATTGTGGATGCGCATAGACGTTGGGAGTTCCAGTGCGTATGCCACTGGGTTAATCTTACGGATAATTTTGAACGGATCAATGAACCGGGGAGCCAATTTGTTGGATGGCACTTGCAGATTGAGATTCCTGGAGGAAAGCCATACCCTGTCCCCAACCTGGAAGGATACCACTGGCAGCCGTCTGCGATTGGCATGCCGCTAATGTCTCTGGAAGGACTGGCTGAGGGACCTCTGCGCCTGTGCCCAAGTGAAGCGGAGCTGCTCGATGTGCTCATCCAGAGCCGGAATCTGTTGTGACTGAAACGAGTCTGGGAGCAGACATGGCTGGAACCCATTATTAACAAGAAATGGAGAGCTCCCAGACGATAAATTAACTGCACAGTTCCTGGCGAACTCTGCCCACGGCAACAGGTCGGCCCAATTATCATGATGATCAGTCACGAAGCATCGCAGAAACTGCTCCAGTCCCTGATTGGCATGCTCAGCGGCCCTGTTGGTCTGGGGATGGTAGGCGGAGGAGAAGGACAGTTGTATGCCCATTTGGCTACAGAATGCCCTCCAGAATCTCGACACGAATTGACTCCCTCAGTCTGACACTATCACTCTGGGAACCCCGTGCAAGCAAAATACTTCTCTGGCAAAAACTATTGCCAGTTCCTGGGCCAAAGGAAGACCAGAGAGGGGCACGAAATGAGCCATCTTCGAGAATCTATCTACCACCATCAGGATTAACGTATAGCCCTTAGATACCGGCAACTCTCCCAAAAAATCAATGGATAAGTGGGACCAAGGGCGTTCACCATTAGGCACAGGTTGGAGCAGACCCACTGGGAGATGTCTGGGGGTCTTAGCGCGGGCACAGGTGGCACAGGCAGAGGTAAATACAGAACAGTCAGCTTTCAGAGAGGGCCACCAAAACATTTGTGATAGTGATCATGCCAACTGATCCCTCCCAATATGCCCAGCTGCCTTAGATAAGAGATAGGTCTCGAGTAAACGGGTACGGAAAGGCTCATCCACAAAGCACTTGCCAACTGGGGTTTCTGGGGGTGACCGAGCTTGAGATGCCAAAATTTGCTCCCCCAGTGGCGAAGTGATACTGGTACATATCGTAGCCAGAATCCTATCTGGCTGAATGATAGGAACCAGGGCTTCATCCCTCTCAACGTCTGTGCAAAACTGTCTGGATAGAGCATCTGCCCTAATGTTCTTCGAACCAGGCAAGTAGGACACTATAAAGTTGAACCTTGACAGGAATAGTGCCCACCTAGCTTGGCGAGAGGATAGCCTTTTAGCCTCTGAAAGGTAAATCAAGTTTTTATGGTCCGTAAGAATTAATACCGGGGTTCTTGTGCCTTCTAATAAATGTCGCCATTCTTTTAATGCCAGGATGATAGCCAACAATTCCCTATCACCAATTTCGTAATGGCTTTGGGCACTGGATAGTTTCTTGGAGAAGAACCCGCACGGTCTCAGGTTGCCACCCTCCTTGGGGCGTTGGGAAAGAACTGCCCCTACCCCAACCTCAGAGGCATCGACCTCTAACGTGAACGGTAGGGTGGGATTGGGGTGGGACAGTATAGGAGCGGAGGCAAACGCAGATTTGAGGGTTTCAAAGGCCTTCTCCGCCGCATCAGACCATTGAGAGGGATTAGCGCCCTTGTGCGTGAGGTCAGAAAGAGGTTTTACAATGGTGGAAAAATACTGAATGAATTTCCTGTAATAATTGGCAAAGCCCAAGAACCGTTGGATAGCTTTTAACCCTTTTGGTCGTGGCCATTGTAGGACTGCTGCCAATTTTTCTTCATCCATGGCAATGCCATCCTTAGATATTACAAAACCCAAGAAGGGTACTTTGGAACAATGAAATTCACATTTTTCTAATTTACAGAACAATTTGTTCTTGCGTAACCAGAGCAGCACCTCTGACACATCCTGGATGTGCTGGGTTAGGTTAGCAGAGTGAATCAATATATCATCAAGGTATACAACTACATAGGACTGTAGCAAATCGCGGAGGATATCATTGATGAACTCTTGAAATACGGCAGGTGCATTACATAATCCAAAAGGCATGACTAAATATTCATAGTGGCCTGATCCTTATCAGGTTGTAGACGGCACGTAAATCGAGTTTCGTAAATATAGAAGAACCTTTCAACCTGTCAAATAACTCCGTAATGAGTGGTATGGGGTATTCGTTCTTGGACATGAGCTTATTAAGTCCACGGTAATCAATACATGGTCGTAATTCCCCACTTTTCTTTTTCACAAAAAAAACCCTGCACCTGCCAGAGAGGATGATTTGCGAATGATTCCCCGTTTAAGGGCATCCTCAATGTATTCCTCCATGGCCTTGTTTTCATCAACGGACAATGGGTACGTCCTGCCCCTCGGTGGCACCACTCCCAGGGGCAAATCAATAGCGCAGTCATACGGCCTATGCTGCAACAATGTGCTAGCCTCTCCTTTACTGAATATGTCACTGAACTTGCTGTATTCAGCTGGCACGGAGGGAGAGGTACACATGATCTTGACTGGGTGAGACAGACAGTGACCAATGCAGTAATCAGACCAAGACTTAACCTCACATCTTTGCCAGTCAGACTGGGGATTGTGCAGCAATAACCAAGAAAACCCCAGAATGACCGCATGATGAGGTGAATGTATGATCTGGAAACATACCTCCTCCCTGTGGAGAACCCCAATAGACATAGTAATGAGGGTAGTTTCCATAGTGATGAAAGCTGGTTCTAGAGGTCTGCCATCAATGGCCTCAATGGCTAGCGGAGTATCTCTTTTAGACAGAGGAATATTGTGCGTTTCAGCAAAAGCCCGGTCCATGAAATAGCCTGCTGCGCCAGAATCTACCAAAGCTAGTGCCTCCACAGCTTGGTCACCTATGAGGAAACACCCCCTGGAATGGTGGGTTTTTTGGAACAGGGATCTGGGGACGATTGTACACCACCTAGGGCCTGTCCCCCAAGGTACCATAGGTGCGTGCGTTTCCCGGCCGTACCAGACATGTACGTAGTATGTGCCCATTTTTACCACAATGTAAGCATAGACCCTGCCTTTTGCGGTGTGCCCTCTCCTCCTTAGACAGTCTGGTGAACCCGAGATGCATAGGCTCACCCGGTTTGGATACCCGGTCAGGAGGATTGGGAGGCGAGGGTGGGTTTAAAGAATCATCGTGCCCATAGGTTTTGGATCTTGCCCTCTTTGCCAGGCGCCTCTCGTGTATGCGCGTATCAATGAGCATAACATAATCTATGTACTCGTCCAAATTGGTAGGCACTTCTCTGGCCGCAATCTCATCTTTAATAGCGTCTGATAACCCTTGGGCAAAAGCTGCCACCAACGCCTCATTATTCCAACCTACCTCTGCTGCCAGTATCCGGAATTCTATAGCGTAATCGCCTACAGTACGCTCGCCCATCTGTATTTCCATCAATCTTTTGGCAGCAGAGATAGCTCTCCCAAGTAGCTCGAATACTCTCCAAAACTTTTTGACAAATTCATCGAAGTTCAGTGTACATGGTTTTGCCTTTTCCCATAGAGGGTTAGCCCATGCCAGGGCTTTACCAGTTAATAGAGATATCATGAACCCCACCTTGCTACGATCGTTCGGGAAGGCATGAGGTGTCAGTTCTAAGAATATCTCTAGCTGGTTAATAAACCCCCTGCACAGAGTGGGTTCGCCATTTTATCTTAGTGGTAACGGCGCCACCGCCGTTAAACTTCTGGAGGAAGCAACCATTTGCCCAGCAATGTTATCCGGTGTCATAACTGGGGGGACCACCAGATTTTGTTTAGGTTTATCAAGGTGTACCATACGTTCTAGTAAGGTTTGCATGGCCAGTGCCAACTGGTCCAGGCGTTGCTCGTGAACATCCATCCTCCAGTGGAGGTTCTGTGTATTACCGTCACCTTTACTGTCAGAGGTCATGGCCCTTTCGTACAGTTACGGTTTTCTGACACTCAGACAAAAACACAGTTTTATTGAAATAAAATCAAAGGACAGCGCCCCTGGTGGCCAGAACAGGCATAAACAGTAATGACAGTAGACAGACTCAAATACGTATGAGCAAAATATAATGATCAAAATAAATGACTGGACAAGGGTTAACGTGAGAGTAACTGTTCAGTCTCTGTGATGGTAATTAGGCAACGCCCAGCAGTAAATATCAGTCTCTTGATGGTGCAAAGGAAAGGTGTAGTAAGCAACTGGACTGAATCACTCTCAGATAGCTGTAATATAGGACGTCCAAGTGAACAGCAAAGACAAACCAGAGCTGAGCTAATACCTCCTTAGAGCAATGTAAAGGATGAAAGCCACTGCTGGAGCAAATGGAACTAGAACCTGAATAGCCCTTAGTACTCGCAACTGGAAGAAACCCTGCGTGCCAACGGAGACAGAGCCAGAACACCCCTTGGATGCCAGTATGAACCAACACTGCACAAGCGATATTGAGCCAATGCACTGGTAGTGCGATAGATAGTGTAACACAGTGAGCACTTGGAGACCAGAGCCGAGGCACCCTTCTGGTGTTGTCACGGAGCAACACACTGCAAGAGCAACAGGAGGCCACTAGCACCGGGAGGTGCAACCACGGTGCAGCCCGAGCACCGGAACAGAAACTGCTCTGCTCGTGTGAACGGATAGGCTAGGTCGCTAAGGCACAGGCTCAGTAGTGTAATAGACTCGGATGAAACGTACTGGCTTGGCAAGTGTACGGATGCAGGCTCGATAATGGAGGCAACCAGCACAGCAAGGGTTTTAGGGCAGGTTCGATAACGGAGACAACAGCTCAGCAAGGCTATAAGACAGCTCGGTAACGGAAGCCACAGCTCAGCTTAGCAGAGAAGTGATTAGTCAGAGCGATACTATGCACAGTTCAGAATGTCGCCGGTAGGCGACCGGGATACACAGGAACACAAGATGCGATCATAGAGCAGGAAGCGTCAGCCAGAACCGGGACAATCACGAATCAGGAACGTCAGCCAAAGCCGGGTCAATCACGGAGCAGGAACGTCAGCCAGAACCGGGTCGAATCACGGAGCAGGAACGTCAGCCAAAGCCGGGTCAATCACGGAGCAGGAACGTCGGCCAAAGCCGGGTCAATCACGGAGCAGGAACAGAGAATGGTCAGACGAGCCGGGTCGGTACACTGGAAACGCAGGAACACAGCAACAATGAGCAGGATCAGGAACACCACGAAAGGGCATCTGACAGGTGCCATAGGCCCAGTATATAAAGGAACATCCTGAGCAGGCCAATCAGCCTCCTACAATGCACAGGTATCATCACAAAGATTGACAGGGAATCACGGGGACCATGATAGTTTCATGATTTCCCTGCTGACGGGCAGAGCCCTGGCATGGGCAAACCCTTTGTGGGAGACTGCTAAACCATGTACTCGGAACTTCTCTGAGATTGTAAGGGCATTTCATAGAGTCTTTGAGGTTCCTGGGAGAGCCGCCTCTGCTGCAAAAAAACTTATGGAAATCCAACAAGGGTCTCGCACAGTTGCTGAGTATTCTATAGAATTCCGCACCCTAGCAGCAGAGGTGGGCTGGAACAATGAAGCTCTGGTGGCAGCCTTTGCACAGGGCCTCTGTGAACGATTGAAGACGGCAGCACGAGAGCTGCCAACGGATCTTGATGAATTTATTGACTTTTCAATTTTCATGGATTCCTGTATTAGGGAGCGTATGGCAACCAAAGACCGGAAGCAGAGGGCTAGAGAAATGGGTTCTGTAAGATCAAGTTTCCCACCCATACCTCCCTCGCCAATTCAGTGACGTGTTCAGTAAGGGAGAGACCAGTGCATTGCTGCCTCGCAGGCCTTGTGACTGTGTTATTGATCTGCCTCCTGGTGCCGTTCCTCCTCGGGGTCGTGCTTACCCGTTGTCTTGTGAGAAGAATCAGGCTATGGAGGAGTACATTGCTGATGCCCTGAAGAGGGGTATTATCAGAAAGTCATCCTCGCCCACGGGGACAGGATTCTTTTTCGTAAAGAAGAAAAGTGGTGAACTACGCCCCTGTATTGATTATAGGGGCTTGAATAAACTTATGCCTAAGAATGCTTATCCGATACCACTCATCACCGAGCTGTTTGATCATTTGAAGGGTTCTACTAAATTTGATTTACGGGCCGCCTATAATTTGGTAAGGATAAGGGCCGGTGATGAGTGGAAAACGGCATTCAATACCAGGTCAGGACACTATGAATATCTGGTAATGCCGTTCGGGCTATGTAACGCACCAGCAGTATTTCAAGAGTTTATTAATGACATCCTACGCGACATGTTACAGTCCTGTGTAGTTGTATACCTTGACAATATTCTCATTCATTCGTTTAGCCTGTCGCAAAACATTATGGATGTCACTGCCGTTTTGCTTAAGCTCCGTGAGAATATACACTTCTGCAAAATCGAGAAATGCGAATTCCACAAGCCCATGGTACCATTCCTGGGTTTTGTCATTTCTAAGGATGGCATCGCAATGGATAGGGACAAGTTGGCAGCAGTCCTTCAGTGGCCACTTATCACAGTGCCTGTGATTCTTGTCACTCTTACTTGTGGTTCGCTCTGATTTGCTGAGCCAGTTTGGCCCGCCCCTGGTGACCTTCTTATGCCTGGCCCAGACACCTGTCAGATGCCCTTTCGTGGTGTTTCTGAGCCATTAGTGCTGTTGCTGTGTTCCAGTGTTCTGGATTCCTGTGTACCAACTTGGCTTGTCCTGACTACTCTCGAGTGTTCCTGTTTGTGTTTGACCCGGCTTGACGGCGAACCACCTCTGTATCCTGACCCGGCTTGGCTGACGTTCCTGTTCGTGTATGACCCGGCTTGTATGACTACCTCCTGCGTGCTCCGACCCGGCCCGGCTGACTTCCTGCTCCGAAGATCGACTTCCAGCCTGTTCCAGTGACCTCCGTTCCCGTTGTCGCCGCCGCGACATTCTCAACTGCTGCTGCCAGCCACCGTGTGACCACCTTGCCTGGTGTTGCCAATTATAAGTGCAGTGTACTGCTATACTTGCAGAGCTGTGCGTGCCTCAGTGTGCCTCAATATACTTGCAGAGCCTCGTTGTTTGCAGAGCTTCGTGTAAACGTGCATATTAACCCTAGCAGTGCTGCCTTGCTCTTGCTATCTCAATTCCCAGAATAGAGCCTCCTCCTTGGTGCTACATCTGCTGAGTTGGCCGCTTACCGTCGGTGACTCTATCCATTCCGTTGCAGAGTAGTCACTTATTGTGGGCCGGTTGGGCGCCATAGGCTCTCCCTTCTCGTTGTCACTGGGAGATATCTTTTAAGCAGAGTGGCGTTAAAGGGAAGGCTTCAGCTCTGGCAGATTCCGTTGCATACGCCCGTGGGGGCTATTGGCTCTAGCACTACCGCTACTGGTATCCGGTTAAGTCTGAAGAGGCTTAGTCAAGCTCTTGCATTGCAGGCCGGTTTCCGTTACGCCCGTGGGGGCTACTTACACTTGCACTCGCAGAAGCAGTTTTCCAGTCGGTACGCCCGCGGGGGCTATTTGGATCTCTGTTCTGTTTACTACTTGGTCACTTTGGCTAGGCATCTACGATTTCAGTACATTGCGGACTGTCTCTATCAGCACCTCTTTGTAACACCCAGGGCGTGCCAAACCACCACATCTGAGACTGACTGTGTTTAGTCCTTAACCCTTTGTGGTAGAGATCACCATTATCTGCATAGTAATTGTGCATGTCAACTATATTGTGCATTACTCTTGTAACATATCTGCCTTCACTGTGTGTCTGTTCAACCGCCACTAGAGGGCGATCGTTTGCATTGTTTTTCTAATAAAATTGTGTTTTATTTCACATACTGGTCTGAGTGTCCTAAAAAACCGTAACACCACTGTCCCAAGGGGCTCAAGGCTATCCAGCGCTTTCTCGGTTTTGCTAATTATTATAGGAAATTTATTAGAAACTTTTCTACTATTGTGAAACCTCTGTCTGACTTAACACACAAGGGTGCTGATCCCTCTCAGTGGTCCCAAGAAGCTGAACAAGCCTTCATGACACTAAAGTCTGCATTTGCCTCTGCTCCTGTGCTGTCCCACCCTAAACCCTCCCTGCCATTTACCTTGGAGGTAGATGCCTCAGAATCTGGGGTAGGGGCCGTACTGTCGCAACTCCTGGACCCTGGGAGTATGCTAAGGCCTTGTGGTTTATTTTCTAAAAAATTGACTAGCGCACAAAGTCACTATGAGATTGGTGACAGGGAATTTTTGGCAATCATTTTGGCCCTCAAGGAATGGCGGCATCTGCTTGAGGGTACCCGAACTCCAGTGCTAATCCGGACTGATCACAAGAATCTAACGTACCTTTCTGAGGCTAACAGATTGTCCTCACATCAGAATGTCAGGACAGAATGTCAGGACAGATGCTCTGTCCAGGCAATTTAACCCTGACACCGAGAAGGAGGAGGTTCCTGTACCGATTATCCAGCCGGATCTCATTCTTGCTACATTGCGAACCAGTATTACTTCTCCCCTGGGGGCGGAGATTCTTGCTAATCAATCTAATGCTCCTCCTGAGACCCCACTGGGTAAAGGTTTCATAGCCGAGCCTCTCCGTACCCGTCTCCTTGAGTCATATCACGCTTCTAAGGCCGCTGGGCATGTTGGCAGGAATCAATTAATCTGATCACTCTCGCAGTTGTTCTGGTGGCCTTCCTTGCGTGCTGACTGCACAGCATTTACCGCAGCTTGTTCTACCTTTCTCCATGCTAAGTCCCCTAGACACCTTCCGGTAGGTTTGCTACAACCAGTACCCAATGGAGAACGTCCGTGGTCTCATGTCTCTATCGACTTCATGGGGGAATTACCGGTGTCTAGGGAATATTCTTTTATACTGATGATAGTTGAGAGATTTTCTAAAATGGCACACCTCATGCCCCTGCCCGGTCTTCCCTCTGCCCAGGAGTTGGCAAGGGTGTTTGCCAAGGAAGTGTTCCGATTGCATGGGGTACCCAGAGTATTGGTATCCGACCGTGGGAGCCAATTTGTGTCAAGATTCTGGAAGGCCTTCTGTGCACAGATGGGCATACAGTTATCATTTTCATCTGCATATCATCCCCAGACCAACGGAGCCGCTGAGCATGCCAGTCAGGGCTTGGAGCAGTTTTTGCACTGTTTTGTGTCTGACCATCGTGATAATTGGGCTGACCTGCTGCCTTGGGTGGAGTTTGCCAGGAATTGTGTGGTTAATTCATCATCTGGTAGCTCCCCGTTTCTCATCAATTACGGGTTTCAACCTTGTCTGCTCCCGGACTCATTTCAGACGCAGCAAATTCCAGCTCTGGATGAGCATATGGAGCAACTCCGTTCCACTTGGGCACAGGTGCAGAGGACCCTCAGTACCTCGTTCCAGCGGTATCAGCGCCAAGCTAATTGCAGACGGCTGCCGGCGGTCTCATTCCAGGTTGGGAACAGGGTTTGGCTCTCCTCAAAGAATCTTAACCTTCAGACCCCTTGCAATAAGTTGGCTCCCCGGTTCATTGGTCTGTTCAAAGTTATTCGTAAAATTAACCCTGTATCTTATGCTCTGGACCTTCCTGCATCCATGCATATTCATAATGTATTCCACGTATCATTGTTAAAACCTCTGATCTGTAATATTATACTACTACTCCTGTGGCGCCAGGGCCTGTTCAAGTACAAGGCCAAGAAGAATATGAGGTGCAAAATATTATTGACTCACACAGATTCAGATGGAAATTGCAGTATTTGGTCCACTGGAAAGGCTATGGTCCAGAGGAGCGTTCATGGGTAGATTCTAAGGACCTTCATGCTCCCAGATTACAGCGCAATTTCCATGCCAAGTACCCCCGTAAGCCAGGTCCCTCTTCTCGGAGGGGGGTCTTTGAGAGGAGGGTACTATCACGGCGCCCGTGATCAGGCGACATTCTGACCATCTTGCTATTGCTGCCTTCCCATTGGCTGCACTGTACTGCTCCTCACAGTGACAGCCTTTTTATACCCTTTTATACCGGTTGGGCGAATACCGTGCAGTTCTTGCTGCTGACTACCTTGCACAGTTCTCGTGTTACTGTGTCTCTCTGTGTCACGGTACTCCGGTACCTTGCTCTATCCAGTCTGTGGGTTCAGAGTCTCAGTGTGCCGGTGCTCCTCCACACCATGCTAGTGATCGCTTGGTCTTACACTTTGGTTCAGTTGGGCGCATCCGGTTGTCTGCCGTTATCCAGACCATATCGTTCATTAACCCCTTCGGGGATGGTGCCTCGTTCTACTACTTACTACACCAGTGTTGTTTGGCTCCGTTATCTGTGCATTTGGGATTCCATATAGGTACCGTTGGGCGCTTCTGGTTGCCATCCATTTTATTCTATACGCACATTAACCCTTCGTGGGTAGCAAGAGCACACGGTGACAGATAGTCTCGGTAGGGCCTCCGTTCTTGGCACGAGCTCTGACCTGCCTTGTGTAGCCTACGGTGGGCGTCCACCATCGTATCCTCCGTACAGATGATCCTTGCCTGTTTGCTGTTGCAGTCCTGTCACTGTCGCCTCCTGCTGCCTATAGGCGACATTGGGCCTCCGCTATCCTGGCTACTTAGTCAGTGGCTCCATAGATCACATTGGACTTTCATATACTGTATCAATCTAGTTACCTGACCTGTGTCAGTATTGTGATTGTATATCTGTACTGGACCTGTGTGGGTTAACCTGCTTGTAACCTGTCTTGTGTCAGTTATTGCTGCTATTTACTGGACCCGTGAGGGTTACAATATTCCTTGTGTGTTTCAATAAAATTGTGTTTTACCAACATCTACCGTGTCTGAGTGTACTGAACCGTAACAATAGCTTTCCTGCTGCCAAGTTACTCTTTATCAGATTTACCTGATTTGCCTACTATATACACAGTATAACCCTTTTGAAATAAATGTATCTTCTCTTCTCTTAAATGTACCCATTGAATCTGCCATAACCACATCCTTGGGCAAGAAATCCTGTAATTTAACAGACCTTACTGTAAAAAAACCCTTCCTCTGCTGAAGCCTAAACCTCTTTTCCTCTAATCTCAAGGGGTGTGACCTGGTCATTTGATCAGGCCTTGGAATGAGTAGCTCTCCACAGAAATCCTTGTAGTGACCTTTCATATACTTGTACAATTTGATTAGATCTCCTCTTAGTCTTCTTTTCTCTAGAGTAAAAAAAAAACACGTTTGTCTAGTCATTCCTCACACATCAAGTCTTCCATTCCCTAAATTAATTTTGTTGCTCTTCACTGTACTCTCTCCAGTTCTAGAATATCCTTTTTCATAACTGTCGCCCAAAACTGCACTGCATAATCGAGATGAGGTCTTACCAATGATTTGTACAATTGCAAAATGACGTTATCCATTCTTGCTTCAATACCCCTTTTTATGCAAGACAGGACTTTGCTTTTGCTACTGCTATTTGACACTGGTCACAGTTTCCAAATTTGTAGTTTATAAGGATACCCAGGTCTTTCTCTAGCAACGAATCACCTAAAATGATTCCATTAAGTTAATAAGTAGCTTTGGAATCTTTTCTTCTCAAATGCATGACTTTACACTTTCACACATTAAACTTCATGCTCCATTTGGTTGTTCAGTCTGCCAATTTATGTAAATCCCTCTGCAGAGAGCAAATATCCAGTTCTGAATTAATTACCCTGCATAATTTTGTGTCATTGTCACAGCTTACCTTGTTTCCAGCGACGCTTGGCGCCATTCCACACGTCATCTGCAGGCACGAGGCTTCAGAGTGAAGCAGGCCTCTGTTTTATGCCATACTTCCTGTAGTCTCCTCCTACCTACTTCCTTCCTCTGAGCCTGCTCCTCCTACCTACTTCCTGAGGACGGGTTTAAAGGGCAGCCTGAGTCTGACTCAGTTGCCCTTGCGTTGTTGTTCAAAGCAGTTCTATTACCTTGGGCTCTGTGTATGACCTGGCTGGTCTTCCATCCAATCTGGTGCTGACCTGTGGCTCTGTCTGTCTATTCCTTTGCCTTATCCTTACAGTGGACACCCAATCTGGTGCAGACGTGTGGCTCTGGCTGACTACCTGAACTGTGTATGACCTAGCTTGTCTGACTACCCTCTCTGGTGCTGACCTGTGGCTCTGTCTATTATTTTGATTTTCCCCTGTACCTGGCAGACACCCTATCTGGTGCGGGCCTGGAGCTCTGGCAGACTAGCTTTGATACTGACTGCAGGCATGAGTCATGTATCTCTTCCTTATACTGACTGCAGGCGTGAGTCAGAGATATGCTCCATTCTGACTGCATGCATGAGTCAGATTTTCTCGCTACCTTGGATCAAGACTTCGAGTTCCAGTGCCTGTTCCGTTCCTGTTCCAGCTCCTGGTTCCTGCAGAGACTACCAGTGGCTTCGGCCTAGTCTCTAGTAGAGTGGTCCTCCGCGGCAGTTTACTATTTCTGGTATTAGCACTGGCTGGCTGTGACCATTTGCTTGTACCTACTATTTTCCTCTGTTTGCTACCTTATTGTTGTTTAATAAATTGCATTTTACTATACTGTACTGACTCCTGAGCATTTCTGGGGAATCGTGACAGTCATCTGCAAATACTGATATTTTGCTTTCTATATCTATTTCTAGGTAATTTACAAGCATGTTAAAAATCAGTAGACCTAGTACTGAACCTTGAGGTACTCCACATTCAAATTTAACTGTATTGGAGATTTGTCCATTTACAATAACACACTGATCTCTATCCTTCAACCAGTTTTCTATCCAATTGCAAACATTATCCCTAGCCCCAATTTCCTTATTTTGTACCCCAGCTTTCTGTGTGGCACTGTATAAAATGCCTTTGCAAAATCTAGATATATTACATAAATTGCCTTACCATTATCTAGGTTGCTACTTACTTCCTCATAAAAGCTGAAAAGATTAGTTTGGCATGATCTATTCCTCATATACCATGTTGATTCCCACTAATAATCTTATTTTTGATGGAGTAATACTGAATATAATCCCTTGTTATCCATTCTAGCAGTTTTTCCTTTACAGAGGTCAAACTTACAGGTCTATAATTCCCAGGTTCTGTTTTAGTGTACGTGTTTGCATGTACTTGTTCAGTGAACCACAAAAGTATAAACTCAAAAGTGGCGTAATTCTTCAGCACATCAAATACACGCATAAATAGTTCAACTATTTTAAATGTGACTTTTAAACCCTTGAATAATGGAGAGGTTGGAGACAGCATTCCATGGGCTAAAGGGAAAGTGTGGATGTTTTAGTTGTTTCATGGGTACAGTTTTTTTACTAATGGCAAATCTTCCAAGGATAAATTTTAACAGGTACAGAAATATTTTTGTGTTGTTGTATCTTGTAAAAATAACCTGATCAATGTATACTTAGTCAGTATTGCGCATGACTGCAACGCAGCCAGTGTACACTAGTGTGTTTATAAATTAGTCTCTGTAAATAAAATACTTTGGTTTTGCTCTAAATGATTTATTCAGTTACACAAAGAGGTGTCAACATGTCATGAAATAACCTAAAAATTCTCAGTAATTCCCCGCCCACCAGTTATAACCCCAGCAACACCCCCTAAACCAAAAGTGTCTCATAGATCTCAACATTTAAGAGGGAGGCTTTTGGATTAAGGGCTGTTGCTAGGGAAGTGGCTGATGGGTGGGGCATTACTGAGAAGTGTTAGGTAACTTCATGATTTATTGACAAGTCTTTCTGTAAAAGAATAAATGATTTAGAGCAAGACCAACATATTTTATGTGCACAGACTCATTTATAAACCCATACACTGAAGTTTGAACAGGTACCATCTTCGACACTACACATGTATTAATGTGAATTGTATTGCTTTGGAGCAACGTGATACTTGTATACACAACACACAGTCTGACCTCCTAAAAAGAGGGACAGCAGTGTGGGAAATAGCCAGATAGGGACAAAGGGATTTGTGTCTCAAAGAAGGACTGTCCCTACGAAAAAGGGACACGGGAGATATGGAATTATTACCTCCCTTTGTCTATTTGAAATGTTAGAAGGTATTCGTCTTAAAAATAATGCATAAATGTGCCTTGGCTTTAGTTGCGTGTAAAATCCTTACATATACCCTGCAGTTCCAGCTCAAGCCACTGAACGCCACCTAAGTTCTTTGAAGACGCTGCGGGCGGCGCTCCAAGTAAGAACTACAACTCCCTAAGTGCATTTCGCTAAATGTACGTGCTTAGGTCAGTCTCCGATATCCAAAATGGAGGCGTCCATTAAAAACGTGTATTGGTGTTTATATAATCGAAAGCATTAAATATGAATACACCAGTTCATAGCTTAGCTATAGATTTAGTTTCTAGTTAATATCCATGTGAGTCTTTTCTGGTAGGTATCCTGATGGATCCAACGTGCCAGCCTGTCGCCTACATGCACGTTTTTACTGTCTAAATCGGTGATGTGCAACATGTTGCGCTGTAGCTGTCTGTAGAATACAGCGCTACCCTCAGCTGGCTCTTGTAGACTATGGAAGTTTTTGTCCAACAGCTGGAGAAACATACTTTGCCTACCTATTAACAGGTCATGTGATGTTAAATCTGAAATGACAAACTTACATGTGTTTATTATTATACATTTTCATATTATACTGTTAATCCTTTGAGTTCCAGAGGGGTAAGGCTGTAACTGCATTACTATCATGGTAACGAGTTGTTATGTGTTTGATATCCATGCCACAATGTGCACTTCTTATATTTGTGAATGGATTTACAAAATACAATGGACTGTACACCAACCTGGCCCAATAATTTTACAAGAGGGGTAAGCATCACGCTGTGAAGTATATTCCTCTGGACCTTAAACGATTGATATAAATATAAGGCATTGCTGTACTGCAATTTATGCTACTTAATCCTTTTCATTTGTGACTTGTTGGATGGTATGCTGTACTGTGTTGACTCATTTAAATGATACACTACCATGTAATATTTTCATTATTAATCCAAGTAATTTTTGTTTTTTTTCTTATATTAATAGCATTATGGATGTAGAGCTGAAATTGCTGCCCTCCAATTCAGAAGACCAGGGGACGCAACGATGCAGACTGGGACCCAATGCAATGCTTTTGCTTGGAGCAAAGATAGGATCCCCTCTCCTAATATCATTACCAAATGGAAGCTGTTTGAGTACTGCCTGGCCCAGGAGAGATTTGTGCGATGGATTTCTGCAGATTGATGTTATATGTTGTTCTTTGCATAAACCTATCACTGAATTTAAGGGTTCAACTATATATTTAAGCCAGTTAAAAAGTTTGCTTTCCCTCAAACTAAGAAAGGTTACGGTAAAAGTTGTGTTAAAGTCCTTGGAAGTGAAACAATCTACAAGTGGGCCAACTCTCCATGAGATTGTACGAGACTTGCTTAGGAATATCTATGTGTTGTCTGGCTATGTGGTATCTGTGCCTGGAAACTCACTAGTTGTCAATATTGAAATTCTTGATCTTGATCCTTTAACAGACAATGCTGGACTTATAACCGCGAAAACAAGTATACATGTCAAAGAAGTGATCACACTTGAATGGTACAAACATTCATTGCAGGATGTCCCTCAGTGCCTGGTTGCAGGAATGGATGATATATGTGCCTCACTGAGAGAAATAATAAATTTACCCTTGTGTTATCCAGAGACCATAAGCAAACTTGGCCTTACTTGTCCTAAAGGTGTCTTATTGGTTGGTCCTCCTGGTGTTGGGAAAACTCTATTGGTAAAATCTGTTGCAAGAGAAGTCGGGGCATATCTGATCAGCCTGAGTGGCCCTTCAATTCAAGGTTCAAGACCTGGCGAAAGTGAGGAGAATTTGAGGCATGTTTTTGAGAAAGCAAGAGAAGTCTCTTGTGGAGGACCCTGTCTTCTTTTTATAGATGAAATTGACTCCTTGTGCCCTAAGCGTGGAAATTCAAATAATGCCCCTGAAAACCGTATTGTTGCTCAGTTGTTAACTCTTATGGATGGCATTCACTGTGACAATAAGATGGTTATTGTAGCTGCATCAAACAGACCAGATGCTATAGATCCAGCATTGAGGAGACCAGGTAGATTTGATAGAGAGGTAAATACGATGTATGTGGTTATTTTGGAGACTTTGGCAGTATAGTTTCCACTTTGTAAAATGCTTTGGCATGGTACTGGACACCTTGATTCATACAGCACATTTGGCCGTTAAAGCTAGAGAGGTATCCAGTGTATTGCAATGCGTTGGCCACCTCTTTGTCTTTCAAAGGGTCAAAAACCTTTGCAGATCTTAGTCCATCTGTCACAAACCAACTGTAATATAAGGGACAAATACAATATTTCAAAATTGTCATTGATTTTAATGGCACTTTTAATCCCTTGAAGGATAGTGCCTTCTCAAGCACATTACGAAGTAATATGTTAAGGCCCTCTGTTCCAGTGCAAAGTCAAGCAATTAGCTTTTTTAGGGTGCTGTATTCCCATGGCCTGAGAGTTTATGGCAGTGCTGTATTTCCATGGCCTGAGAGTTTATGGCAGTGCTGTATTCCCATGGCCTGAGAGTTTATGGCAGTGCTGTATTTCCATGACCTGAGATTTTATGGCAGTGCTGTATTTCCATGGCCTGAGAGTTTATGGCAGTGCTGTATTTCCATGGCCTGAGAGTTTATGGCAGTGCTGTATTTCCATGGCCTGAGAGTTTATGGCAGTGCTGTATTTCCATGGCCTGAGAGTTTATGGCAGTGCTGTATTCCCATGGCCTGAGATTTTATGGCAGTGCTGTATTTCCATGGCCTGAGAGTTTATGGCAGTGCTGTATTTCCATGGCCTGAGAGTTTATGGCAGTGCTGTATTTCCATGGCCTGAGAGTTTATGGCAGTGCTGTATTTCCATGGCCTGAGAGTTTATGGCAGTGCTGTATTTCCATGGCCTGAGAGTTTATGGCAGTGCTGTATTTCCATGGCCTGAGCGTTTATGGCAGTGCTGTATTTCCATGGCCAGAGAGTTTATGGCAGTGCTGTATTTCCATGGCCTGAGAGTTTATGGCAGTGCTGTATTCCCATGGCCAGAGAGTTTATGGCAGTGCTGTATTTCCATGGCCTGAGAGTTTATGGCAGTGCTGTATTTCCATGGCCAGAGAGTTTATGGCAGTGCTGTATTTCCATGGCCAGAGAGTTTATGGCAGTGCTGTATTCCCATGGCCAGAGAGTTTATGGCAGTGCTGTATTTCCATGGCCAGAGAGTTTATGGCAGTGCTGTATTCCCATGGCCAGAGAGTTTATGGCAGTGCTGTATTTCCATGGCCTGAGAGTTTATGGCAGTGCTGTATTTCCATGGCCAGAGAGTTTATGGCAGTGCTGTTGCTTCAAAAGTTTATGGACTGTAATATATATTTTTTCAATAATCAGAACTTGTAATGTAAGTAAGATTCCCATTGATTTAAATGCTTTTAACCCCTTCAGCACTAGAAGCGTCTCCTGTACATTTCTCTGCAATGCAGGTGGTTGAAAGCCCTATTTCCCAATCCATTGGAATTTTGTTCCCTATAGTGTAGTTTGTTTGCTTCAGAATGACTCTACTTTTGCCTGTGCTTATGTGTATACAGCTGTGTTCTTAACCCTTTGAATGCCAGAGGGCTACGCAATGCATTGCAAGGCACTCAAAGGATTAAAACAAAAGCATATAATACATGGGTAAGTCTATGAACACTGCTGTTTATACACATACAATCAAATTTTGGGGCAAACCAAACAGTAAAGGAAAAAAAAAAGAAAATAAATTCCCATTGATTAACCCATTAAATGCTAAATGTTTCCAAGGTATTGCACAGCTACATCTTGGAGGTTCTCTAGGATCCATGGGGGCTGAATGTGGCTATTAAAGTGGAACTTTCATTCAAATTAAACCCCCAATCATTAACATAGAGATATTCAGGATAATACAAGTAATGATATGTATAAGTCCAGCATTATTGAGAAATCCAACAGGTGGGCATCTCACTGTAGAGCAGTGGTTCTCAATTCCTGTCCTCAGAGCACAGGTGAGTTAATCAGTGTGAATGAGCCTCTGATCACCACACCTGTGCTCTAGCATAGAAATCCCTAAGTTCTGGCCTGTTAGTGGGTCCTGAGGACAGGAGTTGAGAACCACTGCTGTAGAGGAATCTGTGCCTGGGCCGTCAGTCCCTTCCTTTACCTTAAGGTACAATGCAACTCCCCCTCACCAATCCTAGAGGAGACTATGATGGACAGCACTCACAGTTGCCTCTTCAGCAAGATGTCTGCGCTGATGCCTGCCGGTGAGTCTCCGAACAAGTTGGATTTCTCAATAATGCCTGGACTTATTCAGGATAATACAAGTATTGATATGTGTAACTCTATGTGCATAATGATTTGGGGGGGCACTTGCATTTGATTGAAAGTTTCACTTTAAGAGCCAGTGGGGAATGCATTGGATGTCCCTTTTGGCACTTAAAAGGGTTAACCCCTTGAATTTGTTGCAGTGCATTAGAGAGCTTTCCTATTTAAGGGGGTTAAAAGCACACATGCTTGTTAGTTGAGCATGGGCACTGGCTCTAGGTAGGAATCCATCATACATCAGTCATGTATATCTAAGTAATTAATTAGCAAACAGGGCACGGCGTTGCCTGTGGGGATTAAGTCCTTTGGGTGCTTCAGGGGTACTGACATCCAGGTAGATCCAGAAAGGAGACAATGTTCTTAATGACTGGATTGTTGAATTTGTGCATGTCTGTGTTGTGCGCATGTGTATTGCACATGTCTGAGTGTTGTGCGTGTGTGTGTGTGTGTGTGTGTAGTGTGCATGTATACTGTGCGCCTTTGTGTTTTTGTGCGTATTGTTCATGTGTGTTGTGTGTGTTGTGCATCTTGGGGTGTGTGTGTTTTTTCTGTTTGTATTGTCTGTGTGTTTGTTGTGCATCTTGGGGTGTGCATGTTTTTTCTGTGTGTGTATTGCCGCCTCTGGGTATATTTGTCCACCCAGCAGGATAAATCACCCCTTCCCCCTATATGTCCTGGACAGGCAGTATACAGAAGACATGAATATATCCTCCTTACTGCCATCCCTGACTGTATTTGTCCACATAGGGTTGTGTGTGGCTGGAGACAGAGGATCTGGCATTTTGCCAGTTTTCTTGTTTTATTAATACAGATGTGGACTTACCGTTGTGCCTTTCATACAGCAGGCAGAGCTCTATTTCTTGCTCTGACTCAGTCACAGGTCTGTGTGTCTCTGTTTCCTCCAGACAAGTCTTTCACTTTTCTTTTGAACATAAGGCCTTTAGTATGTTTAACCCTTTAGTAATGAGGGCTTTTTGACACTAGAGGAAGAACAATTATGGCCTTTTTTAGCATGCCTTTCTTCAACAGTATTTTTCCTCTAATACATTTAGTCTACCCACAGAAAATTATATACTCTTTTTAAGGATAAGTAGGGTTTTCTTTTATGCCACATTTATATGGATAATCCACAATTTCATTTGAGATTAAAAAAAAAACAAAACAAAAAAAACATTTTTAATAGATTTTCCTGTCATAATTTATGCTCAGTTGGTTCATTTTTAATTGGGACTGGATAATAGGTATAATCGGTCATTCAATACCTCCAAATTGTCCCTCTGTGCCAAAAATCACTATGTCCCTCTTTTAGGTGATCAGACTATGTGGTGTGTATATCACATTGCTCCATAGAAATATAACTTACAGAATTTCTGTTGAAACTTCAGTATATATGATTATAAATTAGGCTGTGTGAATAAAATAATCTGGGCTTGCTCTAAATCATTTATTCAGTGACATAAATTGCTGGCAGTAGGTCATCAAGTGAACAAACGTGCTGTTCCTCTAGTTTTGCCCCCCCAAAATATTGAAAAATGCCTCCCATTGTGGCCCTTTCCCCCCTGTGGGGATGTGTACTCACTGATTCTCTCTTCCTTACTAGCACAGTGAGGAAGAGAGAGGCAGAGAACAATGACAAAATCAATGTATTCTATACATTGACTCTGTCATTGGCCCAACCAGCACATGTGATCTCTGTATCAGTGATCACATGTACCGACTCACATGGGAAAGGCTGAAATGGACTGCTCCGGTCTTGGAGCACTCAATTAGAGCTTCCTGAACATTGTCGTGAAGTATGTGACGGACCAGGAATGTCAACCTTCCTTAAGGGTGCACCCCCTTTTTGTACTCAAAGGGGGAATGGACAGAAATGTGCAATGGACCTGGACTGTAACTCGTTAAAAGTGCAATCTCATTAACATCTGAAGACATATATAATCTCTGTCTTGGTTTACATTTATTCTTACGTCTGTGTATCTTTGGGAGTGGCCAACCCTGGTCCTCGAGCTACCAAAAGTGCATTTTTTAGGGTGTCCCTGAATGTGGATAGGTGGACTAATTAAAGTGACCGAGCCACTGATTGGTCCACTTTTGCTGAAGCTGGGATATCCTGAACACTTGCACTCTTGGTAGCTTTTGAGAGCCAAGGTTGGTCATGCATTCATTTCTAGCTAATAGTTATTATTCCCTTTACTGACTGTCCAGATAAACACATATAATGCACTGATTCTTTTCAGAAGGAAGGCTAACCCCTGGTTGACCAGAGGATTGAGCAACAGATTTCAAAGCAATGAATTGCACACCTCTCTGGTCCTTGGGGTTAAATCAAGTCATTTTAATTCCTCGAGTGTCAGAGGAGATAGTATTGTGCTCTCCTGCTGCTCTGTCTCTCAGGGGGTTAAAGGGAAGATATGTGTATATGTATTAAGAAATTCTGAGACATTATAAAAATGTCTTTCTAATTCTCTTGTAGGTTATTATTGGAACACCAACACTTAAACAGAGGAGAGCTATTCTCAGTGTGCTAACTTCAAATATGCCCATCAGTGCGGATGTAGATGTGTCCGATCTGGCAGGTATGACGGTGGGATATGTAGGAGCGGACCTCACAGCACTGTGTAGAGATGCCGCCATGCAAGCTGTGCTTCAAGATCACCTGGTAAGGTTCACACAGTTTAAGATCCATGGGAGCTGGAATAGTCATACCATAATTTCCTACAGTGATCATACAGCTAGAAGTTGGTAGCTAGGCCAGAGAGTTGTATTAAACGTATTTAACCCTTTGAGCAACAGGAGTGAGTAACAGATTGCTGCCTCTGGCACATGGTGGTTAAACCAAATGAATGGCAGCATTATATTGACAAACTGTTGGCCCATTTTAACCCTGAAGCCTAAAAGGCTAATAAGTCAGCATCATACTATGGTTCCTCCCTACCAGTCATAAGCTACATATTGCCTAGTCTGATCACCTGCCATTATCCACCCAAAGCCATACCTGCCAAGTGGCTTACATTTACAGGGACAGTTTCTGGATCTTGCTGTTCCAGTTTGTGTCCATAGATTTAAAACGGAGATTCAACCCCATATTCTTTGTGTTCTTATTAAAGGGTTATTTAAGTGTGACTGTCTATTCAGCTGCATTAGGATATATTTAACCCTCTGAGTGTCAGTCACAACACATTGCTTCAAGTTTGTTTTACCCTGTTTTCTGTTGGTGTCGTGCTGCATGTTATTTGGACTACTGGTGATGGTCTGTAATGTGATTGCCCTGGGGAAAGTGCCTGGAAATCATTTGATCTGGATCTAGGTTACTAAAACCTTCCCACTGCAACAAATGGCTACACTAACATTGTCTTTCTTTTTTCTGTTTTTAAAGTGTAACAGTATTTTTTATTAAAACTACAGTCGTGTGAAAAAAGTACATTCTCTTTGTGTTCTATGGTTTTACATATCAGGACATAACAATCATCTGTTCCTTAGCAGGTCTAAAAAGTAGATAAATACAACCTCAAATGAACAAGAACACATGACATTACACCATGTCATGATTTACTGAACAAAAATAAATCTAAAATGGGGAAGCCATGTGTGGAAAAACTAAGTACACCTTGTGATTCAGTAGCTTGTAGAACCACGTTTAGCAGCAATAACTTGAAGTAATCTTTTTCTGTATGACTTTATCAGTCTCTCACATCACTGTGGAGGAATTTTGGCCCACTCTTCATTACAGCGTTGCTTCAGTTCATTGGGGTTTGCAGGCATTTGTTTATGCACAGTTCGCTTAAGGTCCCACCACAGCATATCAATCGGGTTGAGGTAACTGTACCATTGCAACACCTTGATTCTTTTCTTTTTCAGCCATTCTGTTGTAGATTTGCCGGTGTGCTTGGGATCATTGTCCTGTTGTGTGACCCAATTTTGGCCAAGCTTTAGCTGTCAGACAGATGGCCTCACATTTGACTCTAGAATACTTCGGTATACAGAGGAGTTCATGGTCGACTCAATGACTTCAAGGTTCTTAGGTCCTGTTGCTGCAAAACAAGCCCAGATCCTCAACCCCTCCTCCACCGTGCTTGACAGTTGGTATGACGTGTTTGTGCTGATATGCTGTGTTTGGTTTTCCCCAAAGTGGCTCTGTGCATTATGGACAAACTTCTCCACTTTGGTCTCGTCTGTCCAAAGGACATTGCTCCAGAAGTCTTGTGGTTTGTTTGCATGCAACTTTGCAAACCTAAGCCGTGCTGCCATGTTCTTTTTAGAGAGAAGAGTCTTTCTCCTGGCAATGCTTCCAAACACACCAGACTTGTTCAGTCTTTTTCTAATTGTACTGTCATGAACTTTAACATTTAACATGCTAACTGAGGCCTGTAGAGTCTGAGATGTAACTCTTGGGTTTTTTGCAATTTCTCTGAGCGTTGCACGGTCTGACCTTGGGGTGAATTGGCTGGGACATCCACTCCTGGGAGGATTGGCAACTGTCTTGTATGTTTTTCACTTTTGAATAATCTTTCTCACTGTAGAATGATGGACTTTAAATTGTTTGGAAATGGCCTTATAACCATTCCCAGATTGATGAGCAGCAACAATTGCTTCTCTAAGATCATTGCTGATGTCTTTCCTCCTTGTCATTGTGTTAACACACACCTGAATGCTTGAGACCAGCAAACTGCTAAAACTTCTCCATTTTAGCTTTTTTTTGTTAAATAAATTATGACACTGTGTAATATGTCGTGTTATTGTTCATCTGAGGTTGTATTTACCTAATTTTTAGACCTGCTAAGGAACAGATGATTGTTATTATGTCCTGATACGTAAAACCATAGAATTCAAAGAGGGTGTACTTTCTTTTTCACACAACTGTATGTATAGAACACTGCAAAGCCATACATGCAATATAAGCTTAAAGAGACGGTAATGTAAAAAAAAAAAAAAATGTTGTAGGGCTTATCCTCCTGAGTAAAACATGGGCACGCCCACTGCTGAGGGATGTTTTAATCAACAGTTATTACAGCTCAAGCTTGATTTTTACTTTTTTTATTTTTGTGCATTATCGCAGTGGTGCTCTTGCTACACCATCCTCTGGCGACTTATGGTCAACTGATCAGAGTTGTCCATAGAATGGTGTAGCAACAGTGCCACAAGAACATTTCAGGCCGCTGTGATACTGCATCTGAAAAATTAAAGTTTGAGTTGTAATACATTCTGAATAAAACGCCTCTCAGTGGTAGGGGTGCCCTTGTTTTTTTCAGGAGAATAAATCCTACTATATACGAGATATATATATCGCAACTCCTCTTTAGCCAATCAGCTCTAAGGGAGGGAAATTACCTTGTTTCGTAACACTTTCCTACTTAAAGGAATAGTATTTTACTTTGCTTATTATGCAAGCAGGCCTAGATATACAATTGCTTTAAAACAAAAAAACAATATGAACAAAATATCACAGAGTATTCAGTGTATTCAGAGTATAAAGTGCACAGACAACTGGATCCAGATAAGAGACCTAAAAGGAAATATATTATGTAGATAAATAAGCGAAATATATATCTCCCTCATATAAAATTAGAGCTGACTTGTATAAAGTCAAGTAAATTGGGTCCCTACTATATGATGTGTTAGTTTGTTGAGTGGTGGTGATTTCTCCCGTTCCTGGTTATTTCTGTGTGATCATACTTTACCAGCTGTAACTATCGGGCCATATATATATATATATATATATATATATATATATATATATATATATATATATATATATATATATATATAAATAAATAAAGATGGCATGAATGTCTGTGCTTTTTATTATTGCTGGTTATCTGCTCATTGATGTCTACACGCTGTAGGACAGCGGGCAATAGAGCTTCTTACTCTTTTAAACCTAGTCTCATTCTTCAAATGAATGAAAGTTAATTATTATTGTAGACTTTTTTTGATACTAAAGCATTGTTGATTTTTATTTTTAAAAGCTCATATCCCATTGAAATCCAATGGAGAATCCAGAGCAGGAGGTTCATCATATTGCAGAGCATTACATTAATCTCCACCAGTACTCAAATGCTTATGAGGTGGTGAGTTGTAATGGGATATTTTGAGAGGGAGTTGCCAGCCATAGGGTTTGCCGAGAGTGTTTGGTATCAGTGAAATAGCCTTCTCTATAAACTAGTCATAGATCCTTTCCTGATCATCACTGAGGTTCTAGATCAAGGGTGTGCAGCCTGATGCATTCCAGCTGTTGAGGAGTGCTGTTCCAGTTGGGGACAATGATAATTGTAGACCTCAACAGCTGGAGGGCCTGATATTGCTCACTCCTCTTCTAGGCCCCCACGGCATTATTAGAGGTTAATACATAATCATCTCTGTATTTACATTGCAGGATTGTCAGCACAATTTGGTCAGCAGAGCACATTTTTATGACGCATTTAAGAAGATCTGTCCAACTTCCGTTCGGAGCTCTGTCGGGCAGGTGGAATTTAAACCAGTATACTGGGAGCAAATTGGTGGCCTAGAGGACATTAAACTTCTGTTAAAACAGGTTAGAACTTGTGGGTTAAATAGGTAGAAAGTATTTTTAACAAAATAAAATGTCTGACTATAAGAATCTACCGGGTGTTAACCCCTTTGAGAGCTACAATGTTCTACCCAACCACCCACCTCAGGCACTCAAATTGTTTAGCTGGTGGGTTGCAGATTCACAAAAATTGTAATAAAATGGGAATTCTTGGAACTGCAACCCAACAGAGGTATTTCAAGTTAAAGTTTTAGTAATGCACCAACATAATTTGTAATAGATTTGTAGAGCCTAAAAAAAAAAAAATCACATTGCCACAAACCCCATCTCTCAAACTGCTATGGTTTGAGAGATATTGGCAATAAAAGTTCCCCTTCCCTTGATGTCAGCTGTAAAGCTGACAGAAGGAGATCTACAAACCTATTACAAATTATGTTTGGGCATTACTAACCCTTTAAGACAAAAACACTAATAAAAAAAAAAAAAAAAAAAAAAAAGTTCATAAAATCATAGATAACCTGATAATTTAACAAAAGCAAAGCCCAATTTAAAAAAAGAAAAAAAAAAAGAAAAGTGAATTTCCATTATACCACTTTGCTTATTAATTAAAAATAAACCATATGCATTACATTATACTTTTGCTTTTTTCTAAGATGTGGCATGCAACAAAAAAAAAAAAAATCAAGTAGGTTAAGCGAACCGGATAATTTGAAAGAATGAAAATTTTAAAATCAAGTGAGCCACATTAATCATGTTTCATCAGTCAAACAATTAACTTAAAAAAAAAATTGGTGGAAATTAAAAGGCAAAACAATGTTTATTCCAACATTAAAGTTGAAATGTTACCTACACAGATTTTAGTCTCATTAAATATATCTATTTAAACTACCTATACCTTACACTTTTTTGTTTTCTGACTTGTCAGATATAGCCTGCAGAATTAATTGCTCACATAGCCATAAAATCACCTGTCTCCACATTCATAGGCTGCTAGAACCAGTCAATCAATTTATTCCACCCCACTGGTGTAACATAGGCAGATCTTTTTAAGATGGAAGCTCCCATTTTAAATGGTGCATCATAGAAAAAAATAATAATAAAAAAAAAAATTATCTGAATTAAACTTTTCACTTTAAAAACAGTTTTGCATATTAATCAAAATATTGGTCTGCTTTAACCCATTGAGTGCCAGAGAGGTATCCAATGCAAAACAATGCATTGTATACTCTTATGGCACTCAAAGGGTTAATGGTATTGACAATCAGGTTTTTACCACTCTTGGTGTAAACGTTTCCTTGGTAGACCTTAAACCTTTGAGTATCAGGAGTGTATCCAGTGTATTTCAAAGCAATGTGTAGGATACTCCTCTGACACTCAAAGGGTTAAAAGGCAGCTATGACATGAATAATGACTTATTGGCAGCAGGGGCACCAATGAAGCAAAGTGTGCATAGTGAGCCCTGACAGGCCGCATATATGTTAAGTTGTACTAAGATCTAGAAACCTTTACATACAGAACTGTTTTTTTACAGAATGCTTTCCCATATGAAAACAATTTGTATTTTAGTATTCATTTTTCTTTATCATACATTTTTTTTCCTCTATATTTTTCTAGAGCATCGAATGGCCCATGAAGTATCCAGATGCCTTCATCAGGATGGGTCTCACGCTTCCCAAAGGTGTTTTACTATATGGACCTCCAGGATGTGCTAAAACCACACTGGTGAAAGCTGTGGCAACAAGTTGTCATTGCTCCTTTCTGTCTGTCAGTGGTGCTGATCTTTTCTCACCATACGTTGGAGACTCAGAGAAAACATTAGCCCAGGTGAACCTATCTCTCTCATTGAGAACAACACACACACACACACACACACACACACACACACACACACTTCCTTTCCTTATCATCTCACTTAGTATTGTTTCATTTTTAGCATTTAACCAGAGATTTGTACTCCAGAAGCACCATTATACTTATTTGATTATTCAGTGCATAGCATTATATCCATTAGAGTCGGACCTGTTGTGGACAACATTTTGATGAAAGTCTTCAATGGCTAGAGCGCCTCAGGTTTGCCCATTCTTGCTGTAGAGCATTGGCAGCAACCTGTGGCCTGTGACAGTCTATTGGCTGTCTTAGTCCAGCTCCTGGTGCAAGCCACAAGTTGTCCTCTCCTAATTACCGATAAACTGCATACATTTTTCACACATTGCTTTCAAGGGATAATTGTCATGCCAAGGCATGAGTTGGCCCTCTGGGTTGTATAATTTGTTTGTTTGTTGTTCAAAGTGCACCAGTCCTAGGCCATAAAATTAGCTAAGTAGATAACATCACCAGAAACTAAATGAGCATCTCCAGAGCAGAACAATGTGTAATAAACTATATTGGACTTTCTGCTCTGATGGGAGTTCACGTAGAGGACAGTCAAATATTATGAAATAGGGGGAACATGTATATACAGTGTAAAATGGTTCAATACAAATATATATTCAGAATGCCCGGGTTCTACCCTTTTGGTGCGTACCAGACAGGCCAGAGGAAGGTGTTCCTGCTATGAGTTACAAGAATAGCCACTTTGCAACCAGTTAGACCCAGCATGTTTGGTTCCAGATATTCACACAGATATGAGGAATATGATTATTATAACATTATAGAGGTGTGCTGTGGGTTGCATGTTTTGGGGAGCCTTATGACTTTTCAGGTACAAGTCTCCAGTAAGGTCTGACAGGTTTGATTGAGTGGGCTGTAAATGGTCAGGTCAGACCCCTGACCCTCCCAGGTAACAACTGAAGGGGGTTGGCCTCCTAGAAGGAACTGTGGAAACTATTTAATATGTGTTTTTTGGATAAAACAGGGAATTTCTTTGTAACAACTAAAGGGTGATATACCATCTGAAGTTCCCAAGGACTCTTAGAATACCGGTAATTGTATTTAAGGATTTCTTGTGTTTCTCCCATTTTATTTTATGGACTGTTTTGCCTATGTGTAATCTTTATTTGTGTATGTCCTTTATTTCTGTATTTTCGTACCAGCATTGTGAAGCCTTTTTTCAGATTAAATGTTCAATTAATCGGCTCTTGTCTCTAATATGAACTCGCTACTCTGAAGGAAGCTCAGTTAGAACACGCTACTAAATGGTTAAGTCTAAATGTTTGATTATTAAGGTGATTTTATACTGTAATTCTGTTGTGTTTGTGGTAACCGAAGACGCCCAGATATAAAGTCTTGGTGGTGGCAGTGAATTATAGTACTGGGGTGATAGTGCAGGGATTTCAGGGGTTAATGTGGTGGTTGCTAGGAATAGTAACAGGTAACCAGGGGTCTGGTATTGTTAACCCTTTCACTCCCACACTCTGCCCACTGTCTCAGCAGGGCCTATAGCCTTAGCTTGTGACAATAATAACACTTAATATGTAAAAAATATATATTGTGTTTATCTTCCTGAGTAAAACAAGGGTACTAGGTAATTCCTCTGCTGAGAGGTGTTTTGTTCAAAAGTTATTGCAGCTCAAACTTAAATTTGTTTTAGATGCAGTATCTCAAAGACCTGACATCTTAGTGGTGCTGTTGATACACCATCCTATGGACAGCTCTGATCAATTAATTATAATCTTCCATAAGATGATATGGCAACAGCACCACTGTAAAATTTCATGCCAATGAGATATATTGCACCAAAAAAAAACATGTCTGAGATGCAATAACTATTGAATAAAACATCTCTCAGCAGTGTGAGTACCCCTGTTTTACTCAGGAGGATAAACCTTACAATATCAATTGTACTGTATATATTAAGTGTTACTATCGATTTAAACTGCTGTTGTTCCTATGGCCTTATTTTGATTGGCTTGTATAGCCCAGGTTTACTTTTAATTATGCTGTATTATACAGGTTTCCCACATTTTGTAGTGGTATAAAGGGGCTGATGGAAGTGTTCTTTCCTTTTGGGTCCCCAGCCACTCACTGCAAATGTCTCCTGTTTGAAAGCAGGTCAGTCTAATCAGTTGGATATTAGATGTTTTATGTCTTTACTAGTGTAAAAGCCGGTATACACGGGCCAAGGTCCAGGTAATGTTAACCGTTTGAGTGCCAGAGGGGTACACAACGCATTGCTTTGTAATGCGTTACATACCCCCCTGGTGCTCTAAGGGTTAAGTGTCCGCTACCTCACTGCTCCACGCGATGCAGTCTAGGTGTTTTAAATTTCTATTTGTTTCATGAAAAACATTTTCTCAGGAGGAATTTTTAATTTAAAAGATGTCTGTACACTATTAAGAGAGCAATATGTATTGGATAGAACTCTCTTAAAATATGGTACCTTAGAGAGGTAAGTACACTCAAAGTGGATATCTCTCCTCTATAAAAGTTTGCCTCTATGTAATATTCTTATAACATTAATATGTAATATGTATTGATTTTCTTTTTGTTTTTTTTATTTAATGAAGGCGATAGCAAAATTTACAGTTTTAAAAGTGAGCCGGTGATGTAACTTCAGGACAAGCTTCGACAGAACTGTACCCGCAGCCTGCCAATCTTCTTCTGTTCCCCTCCCCATGTAATGCTTTGTTTCAGCCTCCTCCGGTGATACAGGATTCCTCTGTGTGAGCTGGAGTGGTCTCTTGCTAATGAAGGGAACAGACGAAGATTGACAGGCTGTGGGCAGAGTTGTGCCACAGCCTGTCCTGAGGTTATGTCATCGGCTCACGTTTAAAACTGTAAATTTCGCTATAGCCATCATTAAATAAAAAAACAAAAAAAAAAAAACACATTACATGTTAACATTTTAAAAAGATTACATAGAGGCAACCTTTTATAAATGTGAGAGATCCACTTTAAATAAGATCTATGGTCTGCGCACAACCCAATAAGCTAAAATTGACCTTATAGACCTGTAGTCCCTCTAGAATCTGAAGGGAAAACCTAGAAAAGGAAGGGGAGAGGAAATAATAATGAAGTGATTATAATAGATATGATGATAAACCAATAGTACAGTCACAACAGACTTTGTGTGAAACCAAAGGGTTCCACCACTGTACAGACTTTGAGAACCATTCATTTTATGTGATCTTTACTTGCTCACACATATTTTCTTATATGTGCATATGAATGAATCAGCTACTGGATGGAGGAAGGGGGCAAATTGGCTTATATTCTACTCTACTGCATTGGCACAGAAATCCTGCTGATGCCCATAATGATATGTACGGGCACAGTTTATCACATGACTTCATGCAAGTGCGCACACATACTCTGCCATCCATAAGACAACTTAATGTGAGTAACCCCCCTAAAATCCACCCCCATAGCATGTGCATGAATAGGGACACATTTCTTCTGTGCCTTATTACATAGCAAGAAATGAAGCGCAAGGGAACGGAACATCCTGAAGCATCCACACACTTGAAGGGGTGTAAAGAGGAGCATTTACATAATATGGTCATAGTGGAGTACTTCCAGAGCAAACCAACTGTACTGTGGTGGCCTAATTATATAGAAGCATTATAATCTGAGAGTGTACTGAAATGTTAGTGTGTATTGAGAAAGGAAATTAACAGGCAGTGTGCATGGTTATTCAATAGGTTTTCAGACAAGCGAGAGCTAGCACTCCGGCCATTGTATTCTTGGATGAGATTGATGCTATTGTGGGGTCCCGCTCAGAGGGCAGGACAGGCTCCGGTGTCCAGGAAAGAGTCCTCTCTGTTCTCCTTAATGAGTTGGATGGTGTTGGGTTAAAGTCTACAGAGCGCAGAGGAAACTCAGTACTGTTAGAAGACACCCAAGATCATTGTGATGAGAAGGTAATTCATGTTTGGTTCTCTGTACATTATATAACTAAATATCACTATTTGGATAGCGCTCAGATTTCATATTATGATTTATAAATTAATATTTGACCCCCCCCCCCCTTTACAAGGAGAAGTGGAATAGTTTTGGGGCAAACTACCTGCACCATAGAGAAGAAATACAAATTCCCACTGATGTAATTGGAGCTTTTAACCCCTTGTCCACATCCCCCAGTCTTGATCCACTAGTAGCAAGTATGAAATGCATTGCACACCCCTCTTGGCCTTAAAGGGTTAGAGTTTTGTAGAACCATCTCATGCAGAATGAATTTATGTTAATGTTAGTGTTCCTATAAGTAGGTGTTCCTTCTGCCTCTCCAGACCCAGATGGAAATGGACACCTTGAAGCAGTTGCATTCTACTTCCCTAAGGGGTCAGCATAGCTGAGTTGATCTTTCTCACCACCAGCACTAAGACAACACAATCTACACGTTGGTTCCGTTAATATGGAACAATTACTTTGTACAAAAAATTTTAAAAGAGCTCTCAATAGCAACCATATTTTTGTTAAACTATGTTTTGAAAATAAATAAAGTACAGATGCAGTTTCAGTTGTAAACAAAGAATTTCATATTTGCACCTTCGGACACAATTAACCATTTGGATATAAAGTTGTAGTAAAATGCATGCCCAGTTTAATAATTATAGCTGTTTACATGAGTAGTATCTATATTTTCACCTGATTTATCTGCCTCTTTCAGCTCGAGTTTCAGGAGGTTGTGAACAAAGCTGTCATGATTGTCGCTGCAACAAACAGGCCAGATACTCTGGATGATGCTCTGCTGCGTCCAGGGAGACTGGACAAGCTTCTATACATCCCACCCCCAGATGAAAAGGTGAGGAGGGAGAGATGCCCACTGGGTCCTGTGTTCTAAAGAAATTCATAATTCAGGGGTACACCAACTAGACCATATGGAACAAATGCATTTTCCCAAATTTCTCATTTATTCATTTACATGGGGCTTTTAATGGTGCAATTGCTTTTCTCCATAAAGCAATTGCTTAATACAGTGTAGTTCTTAAAGGGATAGTAATACTTCGCTTTATCTTTATTTTATTTTGTAGGTATTAAAAAACATGAACTATATAAGTCTTCTCTCTCAAACCTTTATGGTTTGAGAGATATTCACAAGCAAAGTTTCCCCTCCCGCCCCTTTTACCTACTGTAAGCCATCTTTTCTCAGATGTGGAATGCAGTCCATGGACCAAACCGATAACAGAAGGGGACAATCTTCCTATGAGAACAATGAAAGCCCTGCCCCCCTTGACAAATTTTTCAGGTTTTTCCCTTATCTTAATTGAAGATTGTCCCTCTCTGAAATCTACCTGGACACCTCCTTTCTGCTCTGGTTGAGCAGTGTTACATCAGTAAAAGGGGCGGGAGGGGGATACTTTGTCATTGAATTACTCTTGAACTACAACTCTGACAGAATTGAAATAACACTCTCCAAAGTCCAAATACTATGATGATTAATTAGAGCTGCTTTTATTATGAAACATTACTATCCCTTTAAGTATGTGGACAGTGACACAAGTTTTGTTGTTTTAACTCTGTACAACAGCACACTGTATCTGAAATGAAAGAATGACTAAGATAATAAAGTGGAGACTTGCAACATTTATTTGAGGTTATTTACATCCATAAACTGTGAACCATATAGGAATTACGGCCCTTTTTATACATGGTCCCTCTATTTTAGTGGACCAAAAGTAGTTGGACAAATAATCTTAAAGAAAGCCATCATGTTTGGTGCTTGGTTGCAAATCCTTTGTGTTCGATGTCTGACTGAAGTCTAGAGTCCATAGACACCACCAGATGCTGTATATATTCCCTGATGGTGTTCTAATAGGCCTGTACTGCAGCCAGCTCCAGGTCCTGTTTGTTTTGCATTTTCCCTTCAGTATTGTCTTCCGGAAGTAAAAAGCATATTCATTTGGATTCAGGTCAGGTGATTCCTGACTTGGCCAGTCAAGAACATTTCACTTTTTGTCCATAAAATACTCTTTGGTTGCTTTAGTGCTATGTTTGGGGTCACAGACCTGCTTTACAATGAGTTTTTAGGCATTTGGTTGGATCTAAACAGATAATTAGATTTTAGTGAACTTACCAGAAGGATGAATTCTAAACTGTACATAAATATTTTTCTCTTAGTCCATGTGGAACAGAGGTACCACGACGTAAAGTTCTCCTCCTCTGGAGGGCATGGCACTTCACACAAGGCAAGGCCTCTCAGACGGAGACTCCTGTCTTCCCCCTAGCTTTGCTCTCACCTCCTCAGTAAAGGAGCATAAAGAAGCAAAAGTGAAATTCAGAGACCCCAAGAGGACCCCCTCTGCCCAGGGACTTATTCCACATTTTTTTTTCTCTGGATAGGAGTCCTTTGTTCCACATGGACTAAGAGAAAAGGATTTAAAGGCAGGTTCACTAAAATTCTCATTTCTCTTGCGTCCAAAAGTGGAACACAGTAAACATGATGAAATACTAAAGCAACTACTATGATTCCTGGGAAGGAAAAAAAAAAAAAAAAAAAAAAAAGCGGGACTAACTGGTACCAGATAAACCTCACACCAAACAACTGAGAAAAGAACAAGAACTAACAGGGTTCCTAACCCTGCATAAAGAAAGCGTAGGAAAGATTCCTTAAACAGGCACCACTGCCTGAAGGATCTGGCTGAAACTGGCCTCAGCTGAGGCTGGGACATTGACATGGTAGTGTTTGGTGAAGGTGTGCAGAGACTACCACTTCATCTTCTTACAAAGCTGCTAAGCAAAACCCTGTTTCTTGCTGGCCAGAGAGGTGCCCACTGATATGGTTGAGTGTGTTGTGACTTGGAAATGATCAGGATTATTTCTGAGCATATACTCCTGTCAGATAGTGGCCTTGATCCAAGAAGCAATATAAACTTTGGACACTGCCTGGCCCGATCGGGGACCCTCAGGAATGACAAATAGAGAGTCAGATTTCCTAAAACGCTGAATGTGATGAATATGGTTCTTTAGACCGTGTACTCATGCTTGTTAGAAGGGTCAGGGCAGAAGGAAGGAAGAATAGATTCCTGGTTGGTGTGAAAAAACCTCTGGGAGTACGAAGGACTGCCTTGTCCTGATAAAAATCAGGAAAGTGTGTTTACAAGACAAAGCTTGTAGTTTGAATAACTGTATGAACAGATACAATGGCCAAAAGAATGATCATTAAGAGTCTGAAGATGCAAAGAAGAAGCTGAAAGAGGTACGAAAGGAGGCTTCTGGAGAACTAATGCCAAATTGAAATCCCATGGAGCAGAGGGACCCCTGAAGGTTGGGTAAGCATGAGCCAACCCCTAAACAAAGATCTTGATATCAGGGAGAAAAGTAATGTGTTTCTGAAAGAACAGAGAGCTGAGATCTGAACTCAGGCTGAGACACTTGACACGGTCTTGAAGAAAAGCAGAATCATACACAAGGCAGAAAAACACGTGGGGAAGCATCTTGATAGGCTCACCAATAGGGACCAGATCCTGTGATTGGCCTTAGGCGAGACAGGCTTCCTAGCTTGGAGCATAGTAGAGATGATAGCATCTGAAAAGCCCTTCTTCTTCAGAACGTTGACTTCAAGAGCCATGCCGTCAAAGCCATCCTCTCCAGCTGAGGATCACAAACCAGGCCCTGGGTCAGGAGATTCGGTCTCGGGAAGAGGCAAAAGGCAGATTGAGAGTCTGAGAACCAGTCCTGATGAGACCAAAAGGGGGCAATCAGTATTGAGCACTCTCCATCTTGATCTTCCTCAACAACCTGGGAAACAGAGGAGATGGAGCAAACACATATGCCAGATAAAAGTTCCATGGAATGGACATTGCATCCACTGCAGATGTTACAGGATCCTTTTCCTTGGTACAAAATGGAGGAACCTCCCAGTTTTCACAGGATGCCATGAGGACCACTGATGGAAGTCTCCAGCAGTGGACAATCTGATCAATCACCATGTGCTTGAATTTCCAATTCCCGGGATCCATAAGTTCATGAATTAGAAAGTCACGTTTTCCACAGCTGGGATGTGAACTGCAGAGTTGACTGGCACGTGAGCCTTGGCCCACTTACAGAGCTTGTGAACCCACATCCAAGCTGACTCACTTTGGCGATTTCATATATGAAACTGTGTTGCATAGTCCGATCGGACCCTCAACAGTGCTCCCATGAGCACATGGGACCAGTTGGGAAGCTCTAAGTGAGTGACCCATATTTCCAGAATGTTGTTTGGAAGAAGTCTCCTCTCCCTGGTCCAGCAACACTGTGCCATCAGGGGACACGGAGTCACTCCCCAGCCTTTCAGACTGGCATCTTTGGTGACATCTACCCATTCCGGGATGACAAAAGGATGTTCCACCAGCAAAGATCTTCCTTCATCGGTAGAAACAGGGACATGGTATGAGACAGGTGAGAGCACTGTCTTGACCAATTCCTGAAGATGTCCAGTTGCAACTCCCTCACGTGAAACTGAGCATAGGGACCTGCTTCCAAAGCTGGAATCAGACCTATTACTCTCATATATTCCCTCACAGCCACTGCTGGCCAGGATATCGATTGAGTCACCTGCATAGACAAAGCCAGGATCTTGTCTTCTGGCCCTTGGAGGGTATAGAATCTCATGACTAAGAAATACAGAACCTGGGAAGTCACCAGAGAGGTTCGGCACCCAACCATGTTGCTCCAGGATGTAAACACAGTCTTGAATTTGTGAATACAGAACAGCTTCTGAAGGAGCCTTGAATAAAAGGTCATCTAGATAAGGAGTGAAGGATATTCCTTGAGAGCGGATGTTTGCTTCCAAAGCAGCTATGACCTTCTTAAAGATCATTTGAGCAGATGCTAGACCAAAGTGAAGAGCAGTAGAGTGGTAGTGACTGCCCTTGAAGGCAACGTGTAGGAAATGCTGATGGTGCAGATTAATCAGGACATGGAAGTCTAGGGAGGCAAAGAATTCTCCTAGGCACATGGCCACGAGGACAGATCACAGAGACTCCATTTTGAAGCACATAATGTTTGAGACACTTCATGTCCCGAATAGGACAGCAGCCTCAGTACTTCTTGGGGACTACAAAAAGATCCTGTGAAGTGTTCCTGGGCTGGAACAGGGACCAATACCTGCTTTTCCAGCAGGGAAGATACTGTGTCTGTTAATAGTTGCCCCCCAAGACTGATCTCGAGTAACTCTGGACAAAAAGAAAGGTTGAGGTGGAAGAGACTTGAGACCTGTGCTGTATCCTTCAAGACCCACTGGTGAATCACTGAAGACTCCCACTCATCTTGAAAAAGACAGAAGTGACACCGCCCCCATGGGCCAGGACCCTCTAGTCATGTGGAGGTGGGCTTGTTAGACTTTGGCTTCTGATCAGGCTTCTTATTCTGGCAAACCTGTTTGGGATTTGGATGGGACCGGCCTGAAAAGTCTGAGGGGGTTGAACTCTAGACGCCTCAAACTGGTAAGGTAATGAAAGCCATGCATCTACTTTGGGGAAAAAGACACACTTAAGTGTAATCTGAGGCAAGAGCGTGCTTTTACCTCCAGTAGTGTCAGTAGTGACACAGGTCAGGCCTAAAAATTTGTTTCCCCACAAAGGGAAGGGACATGAATGTCTTTTGGAAGATTTATCAGCCGGTCAAATCTTGAGCAATAAAGTGCTTGCAAAGCTACCGAAAAGGCTGAGGATTTACCAGCAAACCTAGCAGCATCAGAAGCCTCCTCAATACGATATACATTGTTCTCCAGAATGTTGGCCAGCCTAACCAATGGTTCCTCTTTTGGAACATCCCTCACAGATGGTATCTGATAGTTGTTCTCCCCCCGCTCTGATAGCCATGGATCTACTGGCCCAAGTAGTAGTGAAAATGGGTCGCAGAGTGGCCCCAGAATACATATACATACAATATATGCAAATAAAAATCTTATCGTTTATCTGCCAAAGGCAAGGTGCTGTTTTTGGCAAGGTGAGATTTTGGCGAATCATCCGCAGGTGGAGAAGCCCACTGCTACAAGGCCAAAAAGGAATAGAGGTTGTAAATGCATTTATGAAGGAAGAATCTCTGGTTGGAAATGCATTTATTAAAGGGATAGTAATGTTTCAAAATAAAAGCATAGTATTTGGGCCATGGAGAATGTTATTTCAATACTGTCAGACTTGTAGTTCAAGAGTAATTGATAAATTATCCCCCTCCTGCCCCTTTTACTGATGTTCACCTCGGAATTGAAAGGTGGTGTCTAGATGGCTTGCAGAGAGGGACAATCTTCAATTAGCATAAGGGAATCAAGAGGGGGGCACGGTTTTCATTGTTCTCACAGTAAGAAGAATTTCCCTTGCTGTGAGCTGTCTGGTCTGTTGACCAGATTCCACATCTGAGGGGGGTGGCTTACACTAGGTAAAAGGGGCGGGAGGGGGATACTTTAGCATTCAATTACTCTTGAACTACAACTCTGACATTATTGAAATAACTCTCCATGGCCCAAATACTATAAAGATTAATTGGAGCTGCTGTTATTTTGAAACATCACTATCCCTTTAAGGAAAAATCTCTTATCAGGCTTATTCTACTCTTCCAAGAGAACCTGGTACATAGAATTATGGTGAGCCAATGGAAGGTGTCCAGTGTGGAAGATCCTGAATCGGAGGCCTCAAACTTGCAGTAGTCTCTAATACTGCTCTACAGAGCCTCTTAGCTTTGAGGCAAGGCTCTTCCTCGTAGGCATCCTCAAAGCACAAGAAGTACTCCATAGACTGTCCATGACATTCTCTGCAGAGAAATCTCTAACAACTGAGTGGCCCCTAAAGTTAGGATAAGTGTGACTGTCAGGGGTAATGGGGCACCAAGAATGGAGAACTCCATGAATTAGGTGAAGGGATAGAAGCAACTGAAGCAATCGGTTTTAATCCAAACAGGCTCTTGTTCTGCAGTGGAAGGCCGCGGAGATGTAGCAGGAGCCACAGTGCAAGAGTGACATAAGATACCTGAATATTATCGTGGAAGCCCAATTTAGCATGAGGAACAGTGTGCTAAAGGCAGGGCTCAAAATTTCCACTCACCACCTCACATTTGGCGATAAGAAATTGAGTAACGCCGAGTGGAAATTGAAAGCGGAACTGTCGTGTTACTTATATGAATAAAATCCACCTGTTGTCTGCTCCGTTTCAAGAGGGAGAGAGCTGCCATCTTGATGATGTGTAGAATGAATGATGGCGCTCTCCCTCTAAGGACCTGGCAATTCTCCTCCCTAAGCCCGCCCCTAGTTTTGTCCATATCGGCTCTGTCCATAGAGTTCAATGAACAGGCAGCGAGGAGTTGGGACATTGTTTTAGTGCACCTGATTGGGGCACATTAGTCTGTGGACATGCCTTGCTGCTCCAGTGCTGGACTGGTAGAATATTGGGGAGGATCTCAGGGTGGTATGGAGCCCATTCCTGGTCTTCAACTTTTGAGGAGCTGGTTCCCTAATTGATGAGCTGCCCCATAGGAATGGAGGAATCATTGTTCCACTGAAATAAATCTCACATTAATGTTTATTTATACTTCAGTAAAGGTGCTTCTAAATTAGCCTGTGTAAATAAAATGATTTGGTTTTGCTGTAAATAATTAATTCAGTTACAAATAGAGGTGTCATTAGGTCAGAATGGTGGAGAATTGAACTTGGCACCACGAAATGGGGCATTATTGGGGCAAGTATTTACATGGGTGGGGTTAAAGGCGGTGATATGGGTGGGGCTAGTGGTGGAAACCGGTGGCGTGTAACTTTTTCAGGCCTGGCTAGTTGCTCTGGACTTGAAATTTTGAGCCCTGCTAAAGGGGTTAAAAGGACCCATGAATCTTTACCCTTGGATTTCCCAAGATCTGACATGTCCAGAGGTAAATTCCCCCAAAGAATGACAAGAGTAGTCCAAAATAGTTGTAAAGTATGAGAAATTACCCAAATAAGTTTTTTTTATCGAATTGCAAGGTGTTAAACTGGTATGGTATGCAATGAGAGAGTAAGATGGCTGCCGTAACACCACCCTGTCCAGTCCAGAAAGCCTGGGAAATGGGGGATTCTGAGCAACGTAGTTTCTGATTGCACTTGCTCATCAAACAGTGTCTCTCCAGCTTCACAAAAATGGCAATTTGAAATGTTCTAAAAAGTACCCCAAGTGGATGCATCAATTTCATTTTGAGCTCTCCCTGACCCTTATAAGTGAAAGGGGTGCAGAGATATGCCCCTGTAAAGATTCTTTATGCACTTCTATGAAACAAAGATGGCGGATGCAGGGACCCCATTCTTAAAGGGGCTGCGTCATTAAACAAAGTGTAAAGAAATATAAATAAATATATACATAGCGAAATAGAATAAAGCTATGTGTTCTAAATTTAGAACAGCTAAGTATAGAAAGGGTTAAAACACCTTACTAAGTAAGCAGTCACCTTTAGAAACTAGAATGCAAAGGATTTGAGAAGGATTGAGTGCATAACAGGCAAGAACATCAGTTTCCAGTGAGTGCCAAGTAATAGCAGGGACCATAACACTCAAATGGTTAAAGGGATAATAATACCTGGATTTAAGAAGGTTTAATATTGTTCATATGAAAAAAAAATAAATGAGATGATGTAAATCCAGTTGCTTAAAGATGTATATTTTCAGAGTTATAAGCTTTTAAAGTCCCCCTCCCACCCCTTTTACAGATGTCAGCGCTCTAGCTGGCAGAGCGAGATTTTGGTCATGCAACCAGAAGACCCTTCAGCAGAAGAATCTCGCTCTGTCAGCTAAAGCGCTGAAATCTGTAAAAGGGGTGGAAGTGGGGGGTACTTTAAAAGCTTATAACTCTGAAAATATACATCTTTAAGCAACTGGATTTACATCATCTCATTTATTTTTTTTTCATATCCCATTTTAAATAGAGAACCTCAGAGAATGTCAATGATGAGGCATAGAATTATAATAAATCAACCTCCACAGGGAAACGGTCCAGAAATACACCTGATGGATCCAACTCCAGGTAAGCTACTTAATGGGAGCCTGCCTAATGGGGGATTATGCAGCCCAATATCCTAAGAATAATGTTTAAAAAGTCTAAACTGCCAGCACGCCCTATCTTGAGGCTAGGTCATGTGAAACGGGGAGGGTGTTAAAGCTGGAGGGGAGTCTCCACCACAGATGCCCTGCCCTCTGGTGGAGGGGAATGTTACCCCATGGCTCCTGTTTTCCACACTGGACATAAGAGAAAAGGTATTTCTGTACTCTACAGAATATATCTTGCTGCTGCAGTCACATGATTTAAAGACAAGTGAGCCAGTTCAGTTGTCAGCCATACAAACCATAACACTACTACCCCCATGTTTCACAGATGAGGTGGTACGCTTTGGATCACATGTAGTCAGTCTTCATCTTATCTGTCCTTAGACTCTGTTCCAGAACTGTACAGTGATTTTTTTTTTTTTTTATTTTTTTTTTAATGTAGGTATTTGTAAACCGGCCTTTCTGTTCTTAAGGCATACAGGTGGTTTGTATCTTGTGCTAAATCCTTTGTGGTTATGTAGTCTTCTCTTTGTTAGTCTTTGACACGTCTATGCCTAAATCCTGGAAAATGTTCTTGATGTGTTCAACAGTGGAAAATGGGTTTTTATTCACAACTGCAAGCATTCTTCACTCTTCCACTGCAGTGGTCTTGCATGGTCTACCAGGTTGTTTGCTATTGCGGAGCTCACATAAAGTGATAGTAATACTTAACATTCAATAGATTTAGTTATGTAGATACTTAAAATATAAATTAATTGCGCCGTTTCTGATCTCCCAAACCTTTATGGTTTGGGAGATATCAGTCTGCAAAGTTCCCCCTTCCCTCCCCTTGTGCTGACGTCAGCTTTCAAAGTTACAGAGGGAGATCGCAGTCCATAGACTGTCCTGTGGCTCTTCAGCAGAGCTGTGATCGCGGCAGTTACAAAAAAAATACTTCATTTGAACAGTCTACAACGTGTGCCTGGTTTGCAAGCACATAGACTGTTCAAATTAAGTATTTCTTTGTAACTATAGCGATCGCAGTTCTGCTGAAGAGCCGCAGGACAGTCTATGGACTGCGATCTCCGTCTTAATTTTGAAAGCGGACGTCAGCACAAGGGGAGGGAAGGGGGAACTTTGCAGACTGATATCTCCCAAACCCAAACCATAAAGGTTTGGCAGATTAATTTATTTTTAAGTATCTACAGAACTAAATCTATTGAATGTTCAGTATTACTATCACTTTAAGAAGTGTTATAGTATCCTGTTAATGAATTAGCCATTAATACAAAATTTGCCTATATTAACTGGAGTAATGACAGTTTTGTATAATGGCAGACTGTTAATCAAATGCAGTCAGCCCCGTCATTTTAAGAATTACTACCCCCACCCAGGAAGTAGTGGTTTAAAAACAAAAAAACAAATTAGTTGCGAGATGAATCCAATAACACTAAGACCCTGAAGAAGCCATGGTTGCTTTCTTTGGCCAAAGCCACTGATACTATCTGGTGAAGCAAAAGCTCATAGACTTCACTCTTCAATTGGAAGTTACTAATCACAAGTGTTTGATTCCTACGGGATTTTGTGCAGACTCAAGGGTATAATGAGAGACAGAAGTTTGCCGTTTCTTTGACGAGGCTTAGGAAGTAGACTTCTCTTAAGTCTTTACAAGCTTGAATTGCAATAACTGATTTGCTTCAGTGTTCACTCTGATATTTACTTGAGCAATTATTTATCTTGTATGATAAATAATTGTAGGTGATTGGCTCCAGTACCATCCCGTATTTTGTTTTTACGTTTCAGCAGAATAGGGCTTTGATCACTGTGCAGATGTAGATAGCTAATGGCCAACAGCCCACTACTGCTGATTTGTTTTAGAAAACACTGTTGCAAACTAGTCAAGTGGATTACAATGTTGTTTTAAATGGATTTCCTTCTTAAAAGTTAAGTATTAGAATCGCTACTGACTTACACAAATTCAGACTACTTTTGAGACTGAATGGGTCTACTTTATGCTAAGTAGCAGAAGACCAAAGAAATGTTGCACTATATTCTAGCATTCTTTCCTGTCTGTATTCTCTGTATAGCTCACATATAAAGTAATACACCAACCTATGGGTTAAGCGGAACATCTGAGCAGCCAATTGTCCAATTACTTTTGGTGCCATAAAATGGAGGTACAATGTATAAAAAAAAAAAAAAAAAAAAAAAAAAAAAAAGTCTGTAATTCCTACACAGCTCATGGTTTATGGATGTAAATAGCCTCAAATTAAAGCTGACAGAGACAAAACAACAAAATCTGTGTCACTATACAAATACTTATGGACTGCACTGCTTTGCAATGTGGTGCAATAGGTTTGAGAACTGAATCCAGCTCTATATCTACACATTTCCTTCCTTCATCAGTCAACCGATGTATCACAACATTCAAAATACTTACAATAACCCCTTAAGAACAATTGATGTTCCAGGAATGTCACGCCCGGTCCGGCACTTAAGTGACAGTCCTGGCACATTATGGAATTCCGGGTCCCTACGTGGCTGCACGGCACTTGGTGTCCCCGAAATCCATTGTGAGGAAAAAAAAAAAAAAAAATTCCTGTGGTCCTTAAGGGCCAGCCGCATGCCACATCGGCCGGTTGTTAAGGGGTTAAGCTTTGTTTTTTGACACCACACACACGTTTTAAGAACTATATTATGTATAAAGGTAAATTGCAGCAATTGTGTAACAAACTGTGTCACAGTGGGGCAAACAAATTCCCATTCATTTAATTTGGGCTTATAACCCCTTGAATGCAGGAGAGGTCTCCAACATATCATGAAGCAATGCGTTTGAGACCTCTCTAGCATTCAAGGGGTTAAAAGTCTCATTTAAATGAATTTGATTTTTTTTCTTCCCTTTTGTACAATTTGCTTGTCTAACACTTGCTCCGCCTTATTTTTTATACATAAGACCTTGTATGTTACAACTTGAAATGGTAGGGAAACAGAGATCTACCTTGTTACTGACCTTTTCTCATTACTGTTTGATAGGCACGTTTATCTATACTGCAAGTGTGCACCGCCAGTATACCATTACATAATGATGTGTGTCTAGAAAGATTGGCAGCTGATACACATCTTTACTCTGGAGCTGATCTTCAGAATCTCTGCAAGGAGGTAAGATCCATCTGCAATGTAAGCTTATCAAAATTCTGTAAACTTCATTAAAGGGACAGTGCTTCCTACTCACAAGGTGTTTTTCTAATAAATACACCATTGGGGAACTTGTTCATGATGCTCCCAAGTGGTCCAACAAACATCGTTTTTGTTTTTTTTGTGTATTTAACATTCTCAAAGCGGGTAAGGTATATTAAAGGGATGTTAGAGGCTGAAAATGCTGCTCCAAGTAATCCTCATACGCTGTAGGCCATGCAGAGCTGTATTTCAATATTCTCTGATTTGTAGTTAAACATTAATTCAATTCTAAGTTATCCCCCTCCCGCCCCTGTGTAACGCTGCCTCTCTAAACCGGTCTGATGCATCACAGTGAGGGGCAATCTTCAGTGAGCATAAGGAAAATCATGCCCTCCTTTGTCGAAGGGTTCAGATTGTTCCTTTCTGCGAGCTGTGCAGTCTGATGACCAGATTCCACATCTGAGGGGAGGCAGCATACATGATGTAAAAGGGGCAGGAGGGGGGGATACTTTATAATTGAATTACTATTGAAGTACAAAGCTGAGACTACAGAAATACAGCTCTACGTGGCCCACAGCAGATGAGAATTGGAGCGGTGTTTATTTTCAGCCATTACTATCCCTTTCAGCTAAATTGCTCCTTCTTCCCTTTCTTTCTTTAAATCATCCACTGAAGGAAATTTTAGGGCTCTTAGATGGATGATAGGACTGTTGCAGCCCCCTGCAACAGTTCTGTAACCCAAGTAGTTCACTCGCCTCTCTCCTGTGTTCCACCACGGATATGGAATGCAAGAAGGTAGTGTCTTCTGGTTAGCTCATGTGAGTGCCAGCCAGTATTGCTGGCTCCCATGTGGGTTGACCATTCACTGGAGCTTGTGAAGAGGATCCCAGCCTACAACTTGGCTCGTGAATGTCTAACATGGGTTCCAGGCAGACCTTGCAGCATGTTGCACTTTGGCATGATAGATGCCTCTGTGAAAAGCACCATAATCAGTCATATAAACACAGGCGGCAGATCCGATGCAGCATTGTGGTGTTAGTGTGCCTGTGTGAAAGGGACCTGTAAGATAGCCATGTACTGAGTGGGCTGAATGAGATTTTCAACAGCTGTTATCACCAGAAGTTAGGAGCAAGGACACTCCTCCATTTTCACAGCAACATAAGAAGCTTTCAAAGTTTTGTTGCTGGTTTCAGATTTGTTTGAATAAAAGATGTGAGGAAGGAAAAACCTAAAAGCCCATTTGTGTGTCTTATTTACTTCCCTTATCTCTGTATTGTCCTATAAGTCACTGCCCTTTAAAGTCATTATTTTTTCTTAAATGTAAAGAAGGTTTTCAAAGGGGTTACGTTATGGCTACATACTTTTTTACATAAACTAGAGAAGCAATAAGTTAGACCTCTCTAGCATTCAATAGGTTAACATCCCCATTTAAATCAATGGGTATTTTTTTTTTTTTTTTTGTCCCCTATTGTTTTGCTCCAGAATAGCATCTCGATCAATAAGACCTACTATGCGTAATTATCCACTGCTGTGATGCATCCATTTAGCTTATACAGGGTGACATGAAGGCAGAACCTATTATAGCATGTCTGCAGGTGTACAGTGCAGTGAAGGATAAAATCCATGCGCTGGGAATTTCATGCTTAATTTTCTTCTGTACTGTGATCTAATTTACTAGCTGGAGCAACCTTTGGTTGACTGGTGCCCAACAGCCAATCAAATTGCTCAGCACAATTGCAGTCGGTATTTGACGGCACCTCTCGGTGGTGCTGTGGAAGACCTACTTCCCGGCTGCTGGAGGATCTCCCAGTGGGCCCTAAATCCATTAATACAAGCTCTTCTATTCAGCAGTGGCTCAAAAAACAAAGGCAGAGTGAAGGGGATCTTACTCTCACATTAGCTTAGGCACATTGGAATCAATGTACTCTGCTCACTTTTCTCGAGGATAAACAACAACGTTTAGTTCCATCTACCTGTATAATTAAGTGAATCAGAATAAATCTATGGGATGCATTCAGACCCACAGACTCAACATCAAACACAATTTATAGAATTTCAATTAATCAGAGCAACAGGTGTTTAACTACAGCTCCCATAATCCTCAGCCTGAGGATGAAGGGGGTTGCAATTCTACACCAACTGCTCCCTTACTAATACATTTATGTAGTTTCTTTGCCACTCCCTCCCTTCTCTGTCTGCTGCTTGACGGAAGGGAGTAGGTCTACAAATGAAAGGTAAGTAGCAAGGAAAGCAATTCAGTGTATTCATGAGCTGCTCCTTTAAAAGTTCACTTTGAACAAATGATTAGTTAATTGTCTAAGTTAATGATTCCTGTGAAAATATTTTTATTAATTATAAATTGTTTTTCTTGTGCGAAAGGGGAGGCCTGTAAGGTGGAGCGCTCTCATTGGCTAGATATCAATTTCTGCCAATGAGACCGCTCCTGCTTACTGGCAGAAAGCCTCCGTCACCAGATAGAGGGAGGGGAGCAGAGGCAGAGTGATGGACTGTGGTTACAAAGCAGATAACCACAGTCTATGTGGAAGTAGCTGCAGGGCAGTATTTATAACTTCAATTTAGACCAACTAGAGCTTTAAAAAAAAATGTATAAATATTTACACATTCGCTATATAATTTAACTATTCAGGCTAATTTGTATAGGGGTGATGCATCGCTTTAATTTGCATACAGATGGTGGTAACACAGTAAGGCAGAAGTGTGTCTCTGTTTATGAAAGCATGTGAATACATGGCACTCCCGGCTCAGCCAACAGGATCCTTCACTCTACCTTGCCTCTAATTCTTACCTTACTTACTAGGCTGCCTTGGTCGCACTGCATGAGAACGGACTGCAGGCAACGTCTGTGAAACAGGAACATTTTCAAAAAGCATTGGCCTCAGTGAAGCCATCTCTGAATGGGAGAGATCTTGCAGCATATAAGAAACTATGTGGACATATTATTAATTTTGCAGATGGTAACACCGAGACTGTTTAGTTTAAATTATAATTGGACAGCTATAAGAGCATTTAACCCTTGGAGTGCCATGAGTGTATGCAAAATATAATGGGGATAAAAATCAGTATTGTTTATACAAAAGTGAATTTTATTTATTTTTTTTTTTGCCATAATGTCTAGTTCAGTGATTCTGAACCAGGGTGCCATAGCACTTTGGTGTGCCACAGACATCAACTTAGTCTTCATAGAAAACATGGGGCACCCTAAGAAAAGTGGACTTTTAAATAAAAATTTAAATAAATTATTATGCGCATTATGATTGTAAGACCTAATAATAGTTGTATATTTATGTATGGAACCTTCATTATGCCCTTGATAAAGTACATTAAATATGTTAGGGGTGCCCCGAATGTTCTAGATTACGTGTTAGGGGTGCCCCGAACAGAAAAAGATTGAGAACCACTGGTCTAGTTAGTGTGTGTCTGGTTCATTTAACCATTTGAATGCCAAAGTGTTAACCAATGCATTGTGAAGCACTGCATTTGATATCCTGCTGGCACTCAGAGGGTTAATAAACACAAGGTGCAATTCTGAGGCAAATCACTTGCACCATGCATGACAAATTACCATTTTTTTTTAACCCCATGAAAGCTAAGCTGCTTCGCATTGAGCATTCTAGGCACTGAAAGCCCCATTTGGTTTGCTGCAGAATTGCACCTTTAAGGCCATATCCAATAAGCTGGAGTACTGTGTAGAGTTTTGGACACCACGGGGGAGATGCACTAAGGTGTGATAATGAGATGACTTCTCCAATTCCCCCATTATTCTATGGAGTCTATGCACTAAGATCTCTCCTACCTGAGGAATCCATAAAATAACATAGGATCTGAGGATATGATCTCATTGGAGGAGATCTCCTCTTTAGCACCCCTTAGTGTATCTTCTCCTACATTCTCCAGAAGGACATTACTTCAAAGCCACTAAAATGCTGGGTCTCCATGACACAGGGTACCAGACTAAAATGACTTAATATGTAAAGCTTGGAAGAAAGGAGGGAGAAGGGTGACATGACAGAAACCTTTAACCCTTTGAGTGCCAGAGGGGTATGCAACGCATTGCAAAGCAATGCGTTGTGTACCCCTCTGGCACTCAAAGGGTTAAATATATTAAGGAAGGGCTGTCCAAGTTCAGTCCTCAAGGGCCAACAACAGGCCAGGATGTAAGGATTTCCCTGAACTTGGACAGCCCTGTATTAAGGCAATTCTGGTCAAAACCAGCTACACCACAGGGAACAAAGAGAAGTTCCCCAAATTCCAACTTATTTAAATGGGGCTTTTAATCCCTTGGACACTGGAGGTGCCAACTGTATTTCTCTGCAATTGTTTCAATACCACTCCAGCATTCAGGACATTGAAGTCATTTGGAATCTTTATTTCCCTGCTGGTTTGGTGCAGAATTGCATCGCTTTACCACATTCAATATGGCCTTTGATGCCAAGAAATGGAGTCATTCTGGCTGAGACTAACTGCTCCACAAACAAAAATTATCAGTTTAACCCACTGAGTACCTGAAAGGTATCCAGTTCATTTTGTTTGATACCCTTCTGGCACTCAAGGTGTCAAAAAGGGATTTTAACCCATTGGCCTCCTACATATTGCTCACGTAGGGGATTTTTTGTTCTTCCCTGTGGTGCAGAATTAGTCTGCTTCTGTTTTCTGCATAAAATGGAGAATTCCTGGGGCAAACCAACTGCATCGTAGGGGGAATCAAATAATTGTAATCCTTTGAGTGCCAGAGCTGTAAACAATGCATTGCTTTACGACGTGTTCAGTACCTCTCTAGAATTCAAGGTGTTAAATGGTCCATTTAACCCTTTGAGTGTCAGAGTGGCCTTATGTATTGGAGACTACTAGCTTTCAAGGGATTAGAAAGTGGACTAGTCATCTTGATATTTTTTACATACTTGAAAACTTCATTCAAAGTTGCCTCTGGTCATGTTAACCAAAAGCCCAACAGATGTACAGATTGGCAAATAGTCACATTTTTATATGTGGGAAAAGCGAAAGTCCCCTGGTGCAGCACAGTACATCATTAGCATTTGAATTGTCATTGAAAATCTTAATTTGCATCTGAAACTTAACTGGTATCGCAAATAACACACATTAGCATAAGGTACCAAGTATGACTATCTCTTTACTAAACATTTACTGATGTTTTAGCTATCGTTACCCATAGGCAGGTTTTAATTAAGTTTTCAAATATGCAAACTTGCATGAAGGTGACAAGTCCACTTTAAGTCAAATGAAATGGGTTTTCCCCAGGATTTTTCACTTGCTTTTGTGCAAGGGGGTTATACACTAAGGAGTGATAATTAGGTGATGAGGAGATGACTTCTCCAGTAATATTACTTCTTCAGTTCCAATGTTATTCTATGGAGCCAATGCACTAAGACGGTGGTTCGCAATCTTTTTTTGCTCGAGGCACCCCTAACATGCAATCTAGAACTTTTGGGTACCCCTAACATATTTAATGTCATTTATTAAGGGCACAGTCCATAAATATACAGTTATATTTAGGTCTCGCAATCATAACAAATGAACATATTGTGCATAACATTTTCCATAAGTCTACATTTAAAAGTCAATATTAACATGTGTCAGAGTCTTCATAGAAAAAAATGGGGCACCTCAACTTCATGTCCGGCTCACTACACACAAGTGCCATTGCACACTGGCTGAGAATCTCTTCAATTTGAGATATTTTAGTGCATAGGCTTCATAGTATTAGATAGGAATTGGAGAAGCGATATCACTGCAGACATCATCTCCACTTTATCAAATCTTAGTGCATCTCCCCCCAGGTGTGTCTATATACCACGTATTTGGATAACTACTTTATTACTGTACCTCAGCATGTTGAATACCATAGCTTCTGTTACAGAAGAGATGTGGCAGTAATTTTTTATTAAAAGGCTGCAAATATACAAACAATAATTTGTAATAGGAAGATTAAACAGTTAACATTCCCACAAAACAAAAATCCATGTTTTTAAAATTAACACTTTGGAGTTCCAGGAGGTGCCCAATGTATTGCAAAACAATGAGTTGACACCTGTCTGGCATTCAAAGGGTTAACACTGTGTGTGCCAGAGAGGTAGCCATTGCATTGTGTTGTCGGTACCTCTGGCACTCACAGGGCTAAACCAAGTATATATAATATTTTTTAAACTTGCCCAAAAATACTGAATTGATTTCAGTTTTATACAATTTGAAAAAGAGTTTGCTAAGGCAAATAACACCCTCACACATCCATTTCTAATTTAGTGTTTACATTAGAATGATGTGTTTGTGGAATTAATCAACCTGCAAAGCAATGTACTGGATACCTCTCTTGCATGCTAGATTTTAAAGGAACACCAACACATACCAATAGTAAACTCCTCCGTATCTTAATCTGGATTGGTTCACTTTAATTGATACTGGTTATCATGTTTACAGGAGTGCTTATGATTCTTTAATGCACAACCCCAGAGCCCTAAACTCCTCCCACTGAAATATTCCTTGGAGTCCAGCAATGAATCATGTCCACCTCTGTGGGTATATTATCCTGTACTAACTCTATTAATTTGGGGGAACCAGTTCATAATTTATTCAAAGTGGCCATCAGGATTTTATGCCCACATTAAACCCTGTGAGTGCCAGAGGGGTATGCAATGCATTGCACAGCATACCCCTCTGGCACTCAAAGGGTTAAAGCAGAAGTGTCGCATAATACAGAAAATGGATGTACTGCAGGGGTTGTTTTGGTTTTTGTGGATTATAACAAGATGCTTCATACTAAAGATGTTATATCCGAAATCTGATTTTGTTGGGTCCAGTACTTCTGTGAACTCCCATTTTTATGTGGCGCTATTATGACAGTAGCTTACTGTGAACTACTATCAGGGCACAGAATAGAAACTGCACAGCCCTAAGATGTCAGACATGGAAGTACTGCACACACAAATTCACTTCTGAGATGTAAAACTGTGTGCATGAAGCTGCTCACGACTGTGGGAGTTCCCTTATTTAGCTGAAAAATTACTTCTTATAATCACACACTTGAGAGTAGCACACTCACAGGATTTATATAATTATACTGATATCTTTTCAGAAATAGTTACTTCAACATATTAACTGTCACTTAGAGCATTTATCAAGAGTTTTGATAAAGACTGCAAGTGAGTGACAAAACAAAGTAATTATGGCTCCATGAAAGCTATTGGTAAACTCTTAAGAGTATTGTAGCAAAAAGTCACCTTAGCACACCATGCTGTAATTCGGTGCAGGGTATCAAATGGTCAGTGCCATTACTGACCCACTGTACAGGAACAAAGTAGAAGGATGATGTTCGCACACACATTTAAAAGTTTAAGCTCTACTGAGCCATTTTATTTATCACCAAAAATGCACAACATTGTCCATTTATGGTGATAAAATAGCTCAGTAGAGCTTAAACGCTGCCGGAGGGGTGATCCCCCAAAATGTTGTGCATTTATTGTGATAAATAAAATAGCTCAGTAGAGCTTGAACTTTTAAATTTGTGTGCGAACATCAGCCTTCTACCTTGTTCCTGAACTTTTAAGAATAGATTATATAAATATATATATATAATATTTGTACTACAATTTCCTTTTAAGATAAGTAGATTTTATTATTTAATGGGCTTGTGTACCTTTTAATCAACAATGCTGGATCGCCAACTGTTGGACTTCAGCTCCCATCATCCCCAAGCAGACATTGTAGTCCAACAGCTGGAGGTCCTGATTTAAATTATAGTGCATTCGATTAGTGTATCTCACTTATAAACAACAAACCCTAAGAACTGCATTCTTTCCCTGCATGAGCTTTTACAGGTAATAGAAGCCAGAAATAGTGCTTAACACTGCCCTGTTTTCCTTTCATTGGAAAAAGCCTGTTAAATGTTTATCATGTTATGTGCTAAAACGGACTAAAATAAAATTGTAAAACTGAGTTTTTCCTCAAAGATGGAAATAAACTTTCAAAACACAAGTTTTCTATAACATGGAATAGAACCTTTGTCATAAATATATATACCATACTGATAATCTAGTTTCATAAATTGCTCCTGTTCTGAGTGCCAGAAGGGAATACACCACAGTGCATGGTGTCACCCTCACCAGGCACTCAAGGGGTTAAATATTTCTAACACTATGTGCTGACAGCAACATTGTCCCTATGCCAAATGAAGAAATTAAACAGAATGGAGTAGGTGCAAAAAGGGTATAGAACACTGATCAGGGATCTGTTTAAGTTTGTGTGCCTGGATGTAAACTCAGATCAGCATTGTGGAGTCATACATATTCTATATTGCACATCAATCATTTGGTCTTGGTACAAACATTTGCAGGTTTCATGTGGCCACTGCTATGCTACTGGCAGAGAGCAAAGGAGTTTAGATAGATACATTGATTTCAGGTTAAGTCTGGTCTGTATCTACAGCAGTGAATTCTCAGCTCCAGTCCTCGGGACACATCAACACATCCCTAATTAATCACAGGCGAATCAATCACAATGACTGAGCCACTGATTACTCACCTGTGATTAAGCAGGAACAACCTGAAAACCTGCACTGTTGGTGTGCCCCGAGGACTAACGCTGAGAAACACTGATCTACATGTGTAGTACCAATCTGATCCACCTCCCCATACCAGTTTACCCCACAACAGAAACCTGTTTTGCATTGTAATGTGCAACATCAATGAATTCACTGTTTATTAAGTGTAAATAGTCTGAGGCTTCACACCCATGAAAGTTGAGTTATAGTAAAGGAGAACTAATATCTCCTAATAATAACCCTGCACCAGCCCACTTACTTTACTATTGCTAGGAACTTCTCATGGCCTCTATGAATTGTGCCTTTGTTCAAGAGAATGTCAGTAAGGCCTGGGTGTCATATGCATGGAGGTGGACATGACAGTTGCTGGAAGTTTTAAAACTATAGTAGGGAGAATGGATGAGCCTACTTCATAATGAGCTATATACTTCTCTGGTCCTTAATTGTTAAGATTAGCATAAGCAGTGTTTGAGGTCCTGTGGACCTGCTAGCAACTGTCATGTCTGCCTCCACGGCCATGATATGCAAGACTGAATAAAGAGGTTATATTTTGAGCAAAAGGGGCCATTAGGGGTTTTTTTGGCCTTAGCAAGATAAGTGTGTATGGGGATTATTATTAGAAAGTGTTTAGTTTTCATTTAATCTGCGTTCCAGAGGGTTTTTCATCCCTAACACAAACTGTTAAAGTTATGCAGTATTCTGCATGCCAGTTCTATGTGATTGCTGTAAGGCTCCTTGTGGTGCACTGCACTACAAAGCCATATCCCCTGGCCAGGCAAGGGATCAATACTTTATAGAAAGAGCTATTTTCCATGTCGTTTTTTTTTAAAAATACATATTTAAACTAAAACCAGCTCACCCTTCAAAATAAGTGGTGATCCATATGTTTTTCATCAAAATAACATACTTTGGATCCTCACTGTGGGCTATATGTGCTATATCTTCATAGCCCCAAGTACGAGGCCTGTGCAAACTTGCTTAAATCTGTAAACAACACTGTAGCAACTGGTCCAAAAGTCATTGGTGGAATAGGGAGATTTTTTTTTTTTTTTTTTCCCTCATCTGACAAATCGTAAGGATTACAGTTTCCAATTAGAAGTGTGCTTCTCTTAAGGATGTGCGGCACGAGACAGCATCATCTCTTCACTGCAAAGGATTTAAGGTAAATGAGTATTGCTTTTATGTCTTTCAGACCTGGGAGTGTAAGTGGTAAGGCAGTAGTCCATGGCACTTAGGCACTGGAACAGTTTGCGCAAGTTGTATTGTCTTCTTGCCTGTAACTTTGCATCTGAATGAAGCATTTGTACATTCCATACGTGTGCAGTACAATGTGTTTGGCTTTGCACTGTACTTCCTCCCACTTTGCTGTGGCTCCGGGGCCTGGGGAAAGAAGAAATAAATAAAAAAAAAAAAAAAAACAAACAAAATCAAAACATGGCCCACAGCTTGTTATAGTTCATGGGTTTCTTAACGGATAGTAACCTTGATTATGTAAAAAAATATATATATTGTTGGGTTTATCTTCCTGGGTACAACCAGGGTACTCCCACTACCAAGAGGTGTTGTATTCAAACATTACTGCAGCTCAAACTTGATTTTTTTTTTTTTAAAGGTGCTGTATCTCAGTGGCCTGAAACCAAGCTTATCTTAAAGGAACACTGTTTAAATTGAACTCTGAGTGGCAGAGAGGTATCCAGCTTTGCACTGCATACACCTCTGGCACGCAAAGGGTTAACATGCCATTATATGAAAATATTTTATAACTTTCTCAGATGTATGGAAACTTTTCATACCTGATAAATTGTAGACTATTTAGTTTTAACCAGTTTTAAACATTCGAGGGTAGCAATTTCCCTTGCACATTTTTGCTCCTGCCGTGTAATGAACAAAGCAGTATACATATTTTTGTTTCTTAAAGGAGCAGTAAACTTTATGAAAACCTATATGTTATAGAGCTTTTCTTGCGGAGTAAAACAAGGACACTCCCACCGCTGTCAATTGTTTTATTCAAACTGTTAAAATAATCAGGAAGTGAATTTACCGTGTTTACTTCCTGTGTTCTGACAGAAAGTGAATTGGCAGTTTCTATGACATTCTATGGAACTCTGTAGGTCACTGACTTTCTTCTCCATTAGAATGTAACAGAATAACTAATTTGACCACTAGAGGACACTGCTAATGTAAAAAAAAAAAAACAGTTATAAACAGTAATAACTCTGGAAATAAGCATCTATCAGCAGTAGGAGGAGTACATTTATTTTACTCAACAGTAAAAGCCCTACAATATATACGGTCAAAAAAAACGTTTACTGCTCCTTTAATGTTAGTCCTCTGAGCAGACCAACTATAGGGGTTTTCCCTTGTTTTCTAGGAAACCAGCTCTCCATCTCAAGAGGCACCGCTGACCCCAGTTAGCCTAATAAGCTTTTCTTAGTGTTCTGAGTCCAGCTCTGCAGGACTCTTCACACAATAATCCTGACTACTTGATATACATCCGTAAAAAAATGTTGTCCAGAGATTATTTTTGATTTGTGTTTTTGAATCAATAGGGAAGTAATTTAGCTTGGGTCGATATTGATGATCCGGGTCTAGTTTTTCTGGGCGACACTTTAAAAAATGGCGGATGTGTTGCAGTGATGATACAATATTTCAGGAGCCATGAGACCTTTTTACTTATTTTTGGTGTCAAAAACATAGGTTTTGGGGGTCAAGTAGTCTTAAAGAGACAAAATAACTCCTCAGAGCAACCCTTCCACCATTTCCCAAAATGGCAGCTATAATAGAGGAAGAAGGCATACATAGAAATGAAACAAATAATAATGGTTTTTAATCCTTTTATGTATACACCAAACAATGCTTATGATCTGAATATAAAAATGTTCATCACTCCTGTATTAGACACATTTTCATAGTTCACTTTATCTATTTGTTTCGGCAATCGCTCATGGTACATTTGCAGAATGTTGAACATTTGGGATAGGCTCTTCTCAAATGTTAAACATTCTGCAAACGTACCATGAGCGATTGCCGAAACAAACGAAGTGAACAACTTTTTTTTTCACATTCAGATAAAACATTGTTTGGTGTATACATAAGGATTAAAATTCATTTTTATGTATGTCTTCTTCCTCTATTATAGCAGTCATTTTGGAAAATGGTGGAAGGGTTGCTCTGAGGAGTTATTTTGTCTCTTTAAGACTACTTGACCCCCAAAACCTATGTTTTTGACACCAAAAATAAGTATATAGGTCTCATGGTTCCTGAAATATTACATCATCACTGCAACACATCCGCAATTTTTAAAAATGCTGTCTAGAAAAATTTGTCCCAGATCAGCAATATCTACCCAAGCTAAATTACTTCTGCAATGATCCAAAAACACAAATCAAAAAGGAAAATCTCTGGACAACAATTTTTTTATGGAGGTAAGTCAGGGGGCCGGAATTACTAGCAGTGGAGCCTGGGCCTTGCACAGAGCACAGTCCCGCTGCATAGCATTTTTAGAAGACGTTGTTCCCTCATCTTCCAAAAGAAAAAAAAAAAAAAAAGTTTGACAACTGAGAGGCAAGGCTGTAGCACTCAAAGACCTTATAAAAACCAGCCTTGTTGATGGTTGATAACTGCTTACTCAAAGGTCTTTGAACGAACCCATCTATCCTCTTGCGTTTGCTTAGATAAATCATATACAGCCAAACTTTAACCCCTTAAAGGGGAACTACCACCCCACACAAAAGTTTCCTGCTAAGAATTAACCATCTGGCGACTAACTGATCAATAGTACTAGTCGCCAGAATAATACTTCCTTATAGAGAACTCCTACTGCTCCCAAGACTGACAGACAGGAAACAGCGCAGACATCAGTCCCAATCTGCTCTAGGAGGCACTGCTTCATACCCTAAGGTACTGAAAGGAACTGAAGGTGCAGGCATGCATATTCTTCTAAAGAGCCGTTTCCTGGCAGTCAGCCTCAAGAGCAGTAGGAATTCTTTATACGGATGTGATTATTCTGGCGACTAGTACTGTTGATCAGCTAGTCACCAGGGTGGATAATCTTTGCAGGAAACTGTGGGGTGGTACATTGGGCACCTCTTGCACAGGAGAGGCAAGTCTGCCTGGCGGTCTGCTCCTGTTTTGAATGAGAAGAGCAGTCTTGAGCAGTGGTTCTCAACCCGTGCCCTCAGTGGCTACTAACAGGCCAGGATTTGAGAATTTCCTTTTAAAGGGATAGTAATGTCAGAAAAAAAAGTATTAACTATATGGTAGATACAATTAAAAGAGAGTATTTGCACTTATTCATATTTCTCAAACTGTTATGGTTTTAGAGATATAGGAAAATACAATTCTCTGGTCCCTCCCCTTTCTGCTTGACGAGCTGTAAAGCTGTCAGAAGCAGATTCTGGTCGCTTGACTAGATGCGGCTCTTCAGCAGCACAGACATAATGATATCTAAAGATAAATACTTAATTTGGAACTGTCTGCAAAGTGTGCCTGGATTGCAAGCACACTTTGTAGACCGTTCCAATGAAGTATTTATTTCTGAATAGCGTGATTTCAGCTATGCTGAAGAGCCTCTGTCTGGTCAAATGACTGGAATATGCAGCTGTCAGCTAGATGGCAGACTTGAGTAAAACAGCCAGGAAAAGGTAACTTTAGCAAGTTACATCTCTCAAACCATAAAGGCTTGAGAGATAAGACTTACATTGATAATCTTTTTTTAATGTCTACAATATTAAATCAACTTAAAATTAACCATTTCTATCCCTTTAAGAGCACAGGTGAGTTAATCAATTTGACTGAGCCTCTGATCAACACACTTGTGTTCTAGCAGGGAACTTCCTAAGTCCTGGCCTGCTAGTGGCCACGGGTTTGAGAACCTCAGGTCTTGCGCCTGAACCAAGATGCAAATAAACTTTTATACCTCCACTGGGGCTCCGTATGTCACAGCCCCACACCCATAGGTCATGTAGTGTGATTTCCTAGCGGCTGAATGGGTTTACTTTTAAAAGGTTGCACGCATGATACATTAACCATGTCTCCGTAATAAAAATGGCGACATGAGAATCTCACACTGCCTGACACAAGCTGACCACTGCCCCGGCTCGCATTACAGTGACATACAGATGCTTTCACGAAGAGGACAAGTTGCTCAACTCAGTTGACAAGAGCATATGAATCCTTTGAGTGCCAGGGGGGACGCAACGTGTTGTCCTGCACTGGCACAGAAAGGGTTAATATCCTCTTGTCACAGCACACATAGGAAGGGCCACAACTAACTGGAATTAATCGCATAAGGTGCAGTTGCTTTGCCTCAGAATGTACGGCCCTGTCGCAGAAATATGAGCAGTATTTAGCAAGCTAAAGGGCCGTATATTCTAAGTCAAAGAAACTGCACCTTAAGGGATTAGTTACAATTGGTTATGGGCACTGCTCAGTGTGATATGACAAGAGGCTATTAACCCTTTCAGTGCAGGATGCAACGCATCTGTCGCATGTAGGTCACGAATGAGAGCTGGGGCAGCGCTCAGCTTATGTATTCTTATTCATTTGAGTGCATTAAGCACTCAGCAACACTGAGATGCCACCTTTCAATAGGCTGCATGATAATCTCTCATCATATAATGCAAGATTCTCGTGTCGCCATCTTTATTACGGCAACATAGTTAATGTAGCACGTGAGAGCTGAATGCTACATAGAAATGTTTGTTCAGGGTTACTGGCCTTTGGCTATGTGGAAAGTGAACTAAAGTGAGACCATAGATTGGTGAAGGGGAGGAGTCACATGACTCATACCACCTCATCATCTTTGAAATAGACTTTATTACATGCTTAGTTTCATAGACCAATAAATTATAAGAGCAAGCTAAAGTTATTCTTTAGTAAACCAACTGCACCATAGGGGGACACAAAAATTCCTATTGAATTAAAAGATAATTTTAATCTTACCTGTTAAATCCTTTTCTCTTAGTCCATATAGCTTACAGGTACCATGGGGAGGTGACCGCTCCTCCCAGTAGGCTAAAACAGTTCTTCAAATAAGTGCAGGGTTGAGCCTACCCCTCCTCCATAGGAGGCTACCTAGCCACTCCCCTCTCCAAATATATTTAAGACAATAAACCTACTGAGCTAGATAGCTTACACGTACCATGGGGATGTAACAACATTGAGCTCCCATGGGCCAGTCCCCATGATACCAGAGTTCCCACAGTCTAAACAGGACACACAACAGCCCAAACTAACAAAATGTCAGCTGACACTGAATAAGAATGCACAGCACACAAGAACAAGAGCTAACAGGGGTCAGCAGTTTAATTCCTATGCCTTAGAGCTCTTTAAGTCCTAGACGGGCAAAATTGCCGCCAGGACATCCACACGACAGTATTTGACAAATGTGTGCACAGTTGTTCCACAGAGGCATGATTCTTGTAGGCCCAGGAAGCCCAAACAGACCTGGTGGAGTGTGCTGTAATGTGGAAGAGAACAGGTTTCCCTCCGAACTCATAAGCCTTGCGGGTGGTAAACTTAATCCAGGATGCAATAGTCACCTTGGAGCAACCATACCAGCCCTGGGACCCTCAGGGATGACAAACAAAACACCATCAAAGGCAGCTTGCAGTTGCCTGCAGCTCAGCAACTCTACGGACAAAGACCACAGCCAAAAGAAATATCTTCCACATCAGAAAACTTAGAGGAATAGTTGCCAAGGACTCAAAAGGAGGCTGCTGCAGAACTCCTAAAACCAGATTAAGGCCCCACTGGGGAGTGGGAGCCTTGTAGGCAGGGAAAGCATGAGCAACACCCTGAAAAGACTTTTATCAAAGACATGTTGCCAGATGTCAAAGACCGAAAGAGCTGACTCTGGACCTTCAAGGAGCTAAGGACCTTCTTCACACCATCCTGCAAAAAGGACAAGATGGATGGAAGATCAAACTCCTGTGAGGACAGACCCCTGTCCACACACCTAGAATGAAAAATAGACCAAACCCTGTGGTAGGCCCTAGAAGACACAGGTTTCCTGGCTTGGATCATGGTGGAGACTGCCTCAGCAGAAAAGTCCTTCCTCAAGATGGAGGCTTCAACAACATGCCATCAAAGCCAGACTGCCCATATCCTCTCTCCATAGGTAACCTGGGAGGAGGAGATCCAGTCTGCTTGGCAGAGGAAATAGATCCTGAGCAGCCAGAGCCAGCAATTCTGGAAACCAAGGCTTTCTGGTCCGATAAAGGTGCAATCAGAATGACTGCACCATCCATCCGAATCTTCCTCGGCACCCTGCGAAGGAGAGGAAGAGGAGGACAAATGTAGGCCAGATGAAATAGTCATGGAATTGACAGAACATCCACAGCAAACGCCAGAGGATCCCTCCAGAGACAGCAGAAGAACTGAACCTTCCGGTTGTCCCTGGTGGCCATCACGTCTATCCAAGGAAGACCCCACTTCCGCACCAACAGGTCAAAAACCTCCGGATAGAGTTCTCACTCCCCGGAGTCCACCTTTTGGTGACCTGAGAAAGTCTGTCAAGACGTTTTCTACGCCTGGAATATGCACGGTGGAAATGGCAGCAACATGCACCTCTGCCCAGGCCAAAATAGCCTTTACCTCCCACCAAGCAGCCACGCTTCTGGTACCTCCTTGCTTGTTGATGTAGGCAACGGCCTTTGCATTGTCTAACTGAATGCAGACTGGGCATCCTCTCAGATGAGAGGACCAATTCTCCAGAGCACGAAGAATCGCCCAGGAGACACAGGACGGTTCCCCAGCCAAACAGACTGGCATCCTTCATTAGAATGGTCCAGTACAGGATCACAAAAGGATTCCCCTTTCTCAGGTTGGAGCTGTCCAGACACTAGTGGAGGTCTAGTTTCACAGCGCATGAGTGACATAAGTGACCTGAGTACTCTCTGGGAATCCCCGCTTGGCATGAGGAACAATAAGCAAAGGGGGGGGTGTCAGATGCCCCGGCGTCCTTAGGCCTAGCCCCATGTCCCTTACAATCTGCCATCCGAACAGGAGACAAATAGGATTTTAGCCTTACCTGTTAAATCCTTCTCTCTTAGCCCATACAGGTTATTGGTAACTTTGGGTAGGCAATCAGGCCCCTTTAATAGGCAGGAACAATTCTGAGAAGTGACTGCTGGGTGGAGCCTACCTCCTCTCCTTAGCTTGCAGCTAGCCAATCCCCAACCAGTAAGATTTGCAGACTAACTATTGACTAGGTAGTAAGAAGGTAAAGGAAGATTCCTGTGAGCATGAACCCGAAAGGACCCCCACGTTCTGCCACTGGAGAGCCAAGCATGGTCCCTTGACAGGGTGGGAAACCTGTAACCTGTATAGACTAAGAGAAAATGATTTAACGGGTAAGACTAAAATCCTATTTTACCGGTCGTCCATTACAGGTTACTGGTAACTTTGGGATGTCCAACCATTAAGTTCCCCCGGGCAGGAAGAAAGGCAAGGACCAGGCACAGACCCCCAAAGTCACCAGAGCACCAATGAACCTACAGATCATGAATAGCTAAACACAAAGTGTCAACTGAATAGGAGTAAAAACAAACCCCACGAACTGTTGCACAGCACACTGAACTAGAGCCAACAGGGCTCAAAAGGGAAGAGTACCGAGAGATTAAAGATATCCTAGACAGGCAAGGCTTCCTCCAGGATCTTCCTCCCAAAACTGGCATCAGATGACCAAGTGGCCGCCTTGCACAACTGATCAGCTGAGGCCTAGTTCTTGTAGGCCCAAGAAGCCCCAATAGACCTCCCAGAATTAGTCGTTACTCTAAAGGGAACAGGCTTCTTCTGAAGTTCGTAAGCCTTATGAATCATGGACTTGATCTAAGAAGCCATGGTAACCTTGGAAGCAGGTTTCACTGCCCTAGGACCCTCAGGAATGACAAAGTGTCAGACTGCCTCAAGGACTCAGTGCGATGCACACAGACCTTGAGACAGCGCACAGCATCCAACAGATGAAGATCCCTCTCTTTGTCAGAAGTAGGGTTAGGACAGAAGGAAGGAACCACAATCTCCTGATATGGAACTCAGACACCACCTTCAGAAGAAACTCTGAGGTGCGAAGCACCGCCTTGTCCTTGTGAAAGACCAAAAAGGATGGTCTGCAAGACAGGGCATGCAGCTCTGCAACTCGGCCTTTCTCCTGGTGATTGTTTCTGTTCGCCATCTTCCACGTCAGCAGACATAGAGGAATGGTAGCCAAGGACTCAAAGGGAGGACGCTGGAGTACTCCCAGAACCAAGTTAAGATCCCACTGAGGGGCAGGGCACTTGAACGCCAGACAGGTATGAGCAACACCCTGGAAGAAAACCTTGACATCAGAAATGATAGCAAGACGCCTCTGAAAAAGGACAGAGAGAGCAGAAGTCTGAAACTTAAGAGAACTCAGACTGAGATCCTTATCCACAGCATACTGGAGGGAGGAAAGAAGTGTAGGAAGGTGAAAATCCCGAGACAGGTCTTCATCAGCACACCAAGCTAGAAAAGTAGACCAAACTCGATGGTAGGCCTTAGAGAAACAGGTTTTCGAGCACCAAGCATAGTAGCCACCACACCAGTAGGAAATCCTTTCATCTTTAAAATTGAGGATTCAATCTCCATGCCGTCAAAGCCAAACAAAACAAAGCCTGTTGTGACCAGTATGGAGCAATCAGAATGACAGGGCAGCGCTCCAGGCTCAGCTTCCGAAGAACTCTATTCAACAGGGCAACAGGAGGGAAGATGTAAGCCAGATGAAACGTCCAAGGGATCGACAAGGCATCCACTGCTAGAGCCATGGGATCTGCCCAGAGAGAGCAGAATGTTGGAACCTTCCTGTTGCGTCTGGTTGCCATCAGATCGATGCATGGAAGACCCCACTGCTGGATGATTAGGTTGCACACCTCTGGATGCAGGTCCCACTCTCCTCTGTCCACTGTTTGGCGACTGAGGAAGTCTGCCAGAACGTTGTCTACGCCAGGAATATGAACTGCGGAAATGGCAGGGACAAGCTCCTCTGCCCAAGATAAAATAGCCTTGACCTCTATCCAAGCTGCTATACTTCCTGTGGCACCTTGCTTGTTGATGTAGGCTACCGCTGTGGAGTTGTCCGACTGTACCCTGACCGGGCAATCCTCCAGTTGCTGTGTTCAGTGATGCAGGGCATGAAATATCGCCCGAAGCTCCAAGACATTGATGGGAAGGAGAGATTCTTCCTGAGACCACTTGCCCTGAACACTCAAGTGCCCAAACACCGCTCCCCATCCGGAGACGCTGGCATCCGTCATCACTGTGGTCCAGAAGGGCACCAGGAAGGGTCTGCCTTTCAGGAGATTGTTGAGGTTCAGCCACCAAGACAGACTCTGCTCCACTTGAAGAGGCAGAGACATGGATCTTTCCAGGAGATCTGGACGGCCCTTGCAGGCCAGGATCAGAAACCTCTGAAGTTCCTTGGTGTAAGCCATGGCACCGCTTCTATGGTGAAAATGAACTTCCCCACCAAGGAGGACAGCTTCGTGGCTGGAACCGGATCCTGAGAGAGGATAGCTTGGACCTTTAGTGCTATCTGATGAGCCATTTCCTCCCCATCCCCCTCTGAGTGTCAAAGACGAGGCCCAGAAAGACCATCTTCTGAGAAGGAACAAGGTCTGACTTGTCCAAGTTTATGATCCACCCATGATGGGAGAGAGCATGAGTGCAGTTCTGCACCTGCTGGTGAAAGAGTTCCGGAGATGAGGCCTTCAGAAGGTGGTCTTCCATGTATGTAGTCAACCTGATGCAGTTTTGATGTAGGATGGAGATCAAAGCTCCTAGGACTTAGTTGAAGGCTTGAGGAGCCGTGGTCAGGCCAAAGGGGAGGGTAAGGCAGAGAACTGGAAGTGCCCTCGGTCGCAGGCAAAGTGGAGATGCTGCGACTTTCTGGATGAACGGTGATGTGCAGATAGGCATCTTGACGATCCAGAGAGGCCAGAAATTCCCCAGGAGACATGGCCTCCATCACTGTGTGTAGAGACTCCTGGTGGTACTGGGACCTGACCACAAAGGAGTTGAGATCCTTCAGATCAAAAATGGGGCAACAGCCCCCATCCTTCTTGGAAACCACAAAGAGGTTGGAGTAGAATCCCAAGCCCCTCTCCTGAGGGGGAACTGGCTCCAGGACCACATTGTCTAGAAGGGCCTGAATAGCATCTCTTTTCTGCTCCCAAGGGAGAACGAGAAACAAAAGGTCCTTGGAGGAGGAAGAGAGGTGAAGGGAATCCTGTATCCCGAGACCACCACTTGTAAAACCCACGGGTCCACCACAGAGGCCTGCCAAGCTGAAAGGTAGTGGTGTAGGCGGCCACCTACCTGCGGGTGGGGACCCGGGTTCAGCGAGTCATACAGAAGAAGGGTTGGAAGCCTTGGGCTTTGTGGAGGGCTTAGATCTGCATTGCTGCTTAGTCTTGGATGAGGAGTGCGGAGCCTGAGGGACCGTCTAGGTCGCTTGGCGTGAGTCTGCCTGAAAGGAACGAAAAAGCAATTCCTTTTAACAGGTGCATTCTTCCTCAGGACCACTGGCAGGTGAGAACTTTTCCCTCCAGTGGCCTCGATGAGATCCTTGAGCTCAGGTTTGAACAGGGAAGAACCCTGAAAAGGCAGAGACAGCAAAGCCTTCTTGGAGGCAGTGTCAGCCAACCAGATCTTAAGCCAAAGAGCCCTTCTGGCTACCACACGTATAGCGTCAAACAGGGACGCAGAGACATAATGCTGAGCCTCAACAATGTTAGCGAGAAGACGCAACATGTAAGAAGTAGGGGCCCCCTGACTGACAGCAGAATGGAGCTGTTCAGTCCAAACAGCCACAGCCCTATTTAACCATGCAGCAGCAAAGGCAGAGCCCGCTGTCGCAAAAATAGCCTTGAGAGAAGTCTCAAGCTTCTTGTCAGTCCAGTCTTTAAGAGCAGAGGCGTCAGCCACTGGCAAGGCAGTTGACTTAGAAAGCCTGGAAACTGGGGCATCCACTTTGGAGGGATGAACCCACTGAAGGTATGGAATTCACTGCCTGAGGAGGTGGTGCTATCGAATAAATTTGATGCCTTTAAAAAGGGCCTGGATACTTATTTAAAACAGTATAACATAGAGGGCTATGTACGTTAGTATTGGGATTAATATATAGTTATGGCTTGTTGATCCAAGGAGAAATCTGATTGCCATTTGGAATCAAGAAGGAATCTTCTTTTGGATCAACGATGGTAAACGGGAATAGAAAAAGGGTTGAACTAGATGGACGCAAGTCTTTTTTCAACCTAAATTACTATGAGTAAGGGCCGTTTCAGAAAATGGATAAAGTTTAGCAAACTTTTTAGACACAGATGGTTTCCTGTCTGGAAATTTCCACTCCTCTGACACCAAGAGGTCAAGGGTGGGATTAGGCGGAAAGCAGGCATAGGGCCTAACAGGTTCCTGGAAAACATCAGAGGGGTCAGAAGATGCCTCCTGCACAAAGGGAATGTTCAAGGTGGATAACACAGCCCTGATCAGGCCCTCAGCCAAGGAAAAGGGGTCCGCCTCAAAACGGTCCTCAAAAAACAGCTGAACAGTCATCATCCTCAGAGTCCACCAACAATTCCTCGGAGGAGGAATCAGACACATCAGGTACACCCGGCAGTTTAGGCAGGGACGATCTGATAGGGGCGGGGGTCTGCAAAGAGTGGGAGACCCCCTGCAAAGTGGATGGAAGGAGTTGTAAGGTGGACCGAAGGTCCCTGGTAGTAGCCCCAAACTCTTGCATCCATATTGGCTCTAGTGCATGGCTAGAGGCCCCAGCAGGGGATTCAGGGGCAGCAGCGCATGCTGGGCATAAATTAGCTGAGTATTCTCTAAGTAACCCTGATTGACAGGAGAAGAAGTGAGCAATGGGGGACACAGACACCCCAGTATCCCTAGTCTTATGTTTAGCCCCGAGGTCTAACAGAGTAGACATTCTCACAGTCAAAACGGTCAAAGTATCAAAACACCCACAACAGAGTGTGCATGATAATTAATGCACCCCAGAAACACTAAAATAACTTTTTTGGTAGGCAAAGGGTTAAACTGTGGAGAGTCCAAGCCCTGCGTAGGATACTCAATCTGCAAATACACAAAATGGCTGCTGCGACGGGAGCCAATCGGAAATGAAAGAGCGAAGCAGGCACTCATGGGAAACGTAGTTTCGCTGACAGAATACCCCAACAGTGCCCGAAGCCCCCAACATCCCCAGAACGTTGACCGGATGACAGAGCAAGGGAAAACCCACAAAATGAGCCATCTCTGACCACGCTACTTGGAACGGTTATGTCCCAAACTGTAAAGTCCCATAGAAGTGAATGGAGCAATGGCGTCTATGCGGTAAACGTGCACCTTAAAGGCGTGGAACATAAAGTTAATGAGGTGAATACCAAACGTAAAGCCACTCAAAAAGCTCACTAGAAAAAAAAAACAGTAGACCCAATAAACACTGAGCCCAATAGGGAAAGTGCCCAAAAAAACTCCAAAAGGTGCTAACCAGCAGCAAAAAGGGTTAAGCTACCACAGAAACTTGCTGCAAACATCTCACAGACATACAGATAAACACAATCAGTGCATGAGTATGTAATAGGAACTCCAAGTGAGACCCCTGTGCAGAGGGGAAGCATGGGACATGTGGACCTCAACACTCAAAGGGTGCTCACCTTTTTCAGCAGGTCTTCAGATTACCAGGTTTCAAGAAGAAGCCTCAGTGGGGAACTCCTGGGGAAAGAACTTGCAGCCAAGATTTTCCCCCCAGGGCTTAGGTCTACAAGAGCACGTGGTAAACAAAGCTATCCACATTTGGGTGATGGGAATAGTCAGTGATGGTAATCCGCCTAATGGTGGTATTGCATATCTAAAAGAAAAATAAAAAAGCTAAAACTATAGCATAACTGTTATCTTGCTTGTGTCTTGACCAAGGAACAAATCTTACTGGTTGGCGATTGGCTAGCTGCAAGCTAAGGAGAGGAGGTAGGCTCCACCCAGCAGTCACTTCTCAGAATTGTTCCTGCCTATTAAAGGGGCTGATCACCTACCCAGAGTTACCAGTAACCTGTATTGGACGACAGAGAAAATGTCTTACAGATTAGAGAACCCAAATACTGTCAGAGGACAGTAAAGGAATCCAAGCCCTGTGTATGATACTTGTGTAACACCAAAGTGTTTGAAAAGTGTCAAAACACCTACAGAACACCTAATAAAGCTTAACAAACACATTCACCTGAAGGGAAAATGAGGAAATGGATCCCCAGCTCAGGATAACATGGCAAGGAAGGGGTTAAAGGGATAGTAATACTTAAAATGTTAAAAAAAAAAAAAAAAAAAAAAAAAAAAATGTTGGAGGGTTTATCCCCCTGAGTAAATCAAGGGTACTCCCACTGCTGAAAGGTGTTTTATTCCAAAGTTATTAAAGCTGAAAGTTAAATTTTTTAGGTGCAATATCACAGTGGCCTGAAATTGTACAGTGGCACTGTTGCTACACCATCCTCTGGACAGCTCTGGTCCCAGGACCATAAATCTCCATAGGATGGTGTAGCAACAGCGCCACTGTGCAATTTCAGGCTACTGTGATATTGCCTAAAAATTCAACTTTCAGCTTTAATAACTTTTGAATAAAAACACCTTTCAGCAGTGAGAGTACCCTTGTTTTACTCAGTGGGATAAACCCTACAACATTTATTTTTACATTTTAAGTATTACTATCCCTTTAAGAACTACCACACAGTCCAAAATGCTCAAATACCCCAGGGATAGAAATATAAACATGAGTGCAGGAGCTATGAGGAACTTTTGGCAGATCTTTATTTCTCCAGATTACCATTGTAATGGAAGCAGCCTCAGAGAGAATCCTTCTGGAGATAGAGACATGGACTGCATGGTTCTCTCCCAGGGCTGCAAGGGTCCACAGCCAGAACCTGTAAACTTGGCGATACGCCAGGGGAAGCCAGTAATGGTAATCCGCCTAATGGGTGAATCTGGACACCCCATATCTATCAAAAAAATAATAAAAGTACTAAAAACAAAGCAGAACTTTTCTCAACCTTGTGTGATGGGATAAATCTCATCTGGAGAGGGGAGTGGCTAGGTAGCCTGCTATGGAGGAGAGGGAGACTCCACCCTGCACTTTTTTTGAAGAATTGTTCCAGCCAACTGGGAGGAGCTGTCGTCTCCCCATGGTACCTGTAAGCTGTATTGGACAACAGAGAAATTGGGCTTTTAACCCACTGAATGCTAGAGTGGTCTACATTGCATTAGTGACCTCACTAGCATTCAAGAGGTTAAAAAACTCTTTTTTAATAATTGGTAGGTAAATTTCACATGTTGTCGTCTCTCTTTCACCTGTAATATAATGGACAGTAAGTTTTGATTTGCTAATTGTTTTTAATATTGATGGAATGGCTCTACACTGCTGTCCCTCATAATAATATGGATTGTTTAAGGGAGACCACACTGAAGACGAGGAAAAATGCTGCAAAAGTAGTACCGTGCTCAGTCACAAATGGGTAATCAGTGCATCAGAACTTATGATTATGCGATCAAGCACAAGTCGATCATAGTCTTAAAACTTAACCTGTTGGTATGCCCTGAGAACTGGATGTGAGTCATTGCATAGATCAGTGATAACAGGAAGTCAGGCATGGAAGGAAACCCACCTCCCCTAGTCTACTGCAAACCAGCATAAACAATTTACACTTGCCATGTTCCACCTTCACCACTTGGGAGCTTAAGAGGACACCCACAGATTGCTTAGGCGCTAGAAGTCAACAATGCAATGCACTGGAGACCTCTCTAGCACCCTAGGGATTATGCTTTTTTTCCCCAAACCCTATTTAAAATGTTTAAGCATGTTTGACCTTTGGTAAACACAAGAGCCACATTTACAGCCCATGGGGTGAATGTGGTTGCCTGTCACAGATTTGCACTATAAAAAATCTCAGCTTTTCTGTTAATTTTAACAAAAGTAACAGTTGATAAGCTGAAAAAAAAAATGTGCATCCATACCTTCCTTGTTGAGCAACAGGAAAGGGGGGTCCTAATTAAGCCCTTTCCAATTAAGCCCCTAGTGGTTACAACATTCATTCCTGACTCCAAATTGCAGTCTGATCCCCCCCCTCCCGATCAACATCCTATTTGCAATGAAACAAACTATTATATTCCTCTACATTGTTCTAAGGCAGAAAGGTTTTCACATTTTTTAAGCAACATGAGGCCCTCCAGTTGCTGCCAGACTACAATTTCTCATATCCTCCAGCTACTGCTTGCAAGGGGGAAGATGTTGTCTTCTGACAGCACCTGGAGGGCCTCACATTGCTTTCCCACCCTACTCAAAGTATCTGTAAACAAAGCTCTCTGTAACATACATAGCTGTAAGCTTATTATGGCGTTGGATTTTCCTGTGGTGAGAGACCAAACATTAACGTCGTTTACAGAATACACATCCTCTATCTTCATCAAGTCTTCCTTTATTTGGTCCACATTCAAGTGCCTTGGTACTCCTGGGAATGCACACACAATATAAAGAGGTATTATAAATACAGGGAATGTGTAATGTGATATTATTATGTAAAGTATTGAATCACTGTGCAATTCAACTTTTTGGCTAAAGCACAATTTAGCAGCCCTTGTGTAATACAAAACTGATCAGTTACGGGAACACACTGTAATTGCTACAGGATTGTTTGTACTTGTACAGTAGTCCTCCAGCACCTGGTTGGTAACTTACAAAACATGTCCGTAACACTGAGGATTGACACTTTTTCAGGAACACTTACAAAAAAGAAGTAATTCTGGGATGAACCAACTGCACCATAAGGGAAGAATACAAATCCCCATAAAGCCTTAACTCCGTGTAGGGGTAGCAACATCTAACAATAACCCACCCATTTACCTTAGTGTGGCTAGAAATGCAGTCAGTCCTGGATGCCATGTCCATGGAGGCAGACATAACAGTTGTGAGCAGGACCACGGGACGCAAATGCCATTCACTACACGCTAATCTTAACCCTTTAAAGGGATAGTAAGGTTTCACATTACACATGGCTCAGAAAACTGAACAGCTGTAATAGTACTGCTCTGCAATGTTCATTTGCTGCAAAATGTTCTAGTTACAGTGTAATATGTTAAAGATGATCCCTCCCACCCCACTCTCTGACATAATGGTTTATGGTTTTTGTCCCAAATCCAACAGAGGATCACGAGGGACCATCTTCACACAGTATTAGGAAACACATGCTCTCCACACATGCTCTCCTTCCTTATATTATCGAGGGAAGATTGTCCCTCATTCAGATCTGAGGGGAGGCGGCTTCTGAATAGGGAAAGGGGCATAATCTTTAAAGGGATAGTAATGTTTCAAAATAAGAGGAGCTGCAATTAATCTTCAAAGTATTTGAGCCATGGAGAGTGTTATTTCAGTACAATCAGAGTTGTAGTTCAAGAGTAATTGAATGATAAAGTATCCCCCTTCCGCCCCTTTTACTGATGTAACACGGCTCACCTCAGAGCGGCAAGACTGTCCAGATGGATCGCAGAGGGGGACAATCTTCACAGTAAGAAGATTGTCCCTTGCTGTGAGCTGCCTGGTCCCAGGACCAGATTTCACATCTGAGGGGAGGTGGCTTACACTAGGTAAAAGGGGCAGGAGGGGGTTACTATCATTCAATTACTCTTGAACTACAACTGACAGTACTGAAATAACATTCTCCATGGCCCAAGTACTATGACGATCAGTTTGAGTTGCTTTTATTTTGAAACATTACTATCCATTACTATACATTTATATTACACAGTAACTAGCACGTTTTGCAGCATATGAACATTGCGGAGCATTACTATTGCACCAAAACAAAGTTCTGAGCCATGTGTAATCTGAAACATTACTGTCCCTTTAGGGACCAGAGGAGATAGCAAAACATTGTGACATAATGCAATGCATTCCACAACCCCCCTTATGGGTTATCAAGCTCATGAAATTATCTGCTTCCATTTGGGGAGGGGGGGGGGGGACCACGGACCTAGCATCCAGGACTGATTGAAGAGGTTACCTTTTAAAGGCACAAGTGCAGGGCTAAATTCATAGGAGCCAGAAGGATATATAATATATATATATATATATATTTTTTTTTTTTTTGTAAGTTAAGAGTGGAGTTCATTATGAGAAGGTGCTACTTCCTCTTTAAACACCAGTGGACTACAATATAAAGCAATGCACTGGAGACTTCTCCAGCATGCAAGGGGTTAGAAGTTCTATTTAACTCTATGGGGATGCTGTGAATCTAGATTTCCCTTTTGGTGCATTTGTTTTCCCCAGAATTGCTCCTGTTTAGCATCCTGAATACAATCATTATGTGCTGAAGATCTCTGCTACATTCAAGGCAGGAAAAGCTTCATTTAAATCAGTAGGCATCATTTATTTATTCCCTATGATTTGTGCATATGGTATTAGGGCAGGCACAGGAAATGTGTGTATCTCTAGCTGTAGATGAACTTCAGCTCTAAACACCCACTGCTGGTGATGAAAGTTGTAGTCCAACAGCAGATGGAGAGCCACAGTTTGCTTTCCAATGTAAAATTATATATTCTAATAAATATACAATGTATTCTTTATTATCTGCAAGTCTTTTAAGGCATACGGTAGTAAGAGTTCAAATGAAACATTCACTTTAATTCCAAGCTGCCACATTGAATTTCATGCCCTTTTGCGGAGATTGACTAGTGAGGAAAGGCTATGGCTGCCACCTTAAAGCAGAACTAACACCTACCTTAAACCCTCACAATATCTGAAACCGCTGTTCTGGACTAATACAGGATACGTTACCCTCAATAAATGTGTCAACTTGTTTAAATCTGCTGTAATAGTGTGCTGTGTTGGTGAGTGAGAGCAAGGCCATCTTGACTAGGTAGATCATGATTGGCAATGCTCCCCTGATGCCAGTCTTGCCTGCCCCTTCTCTGTTAGGTATAGGGTGACCACACATCCCGGAATACCCAGGACTGTCCCTTATTGGGGGTGGTCTGTGTCCAGCGTCCCAAGTCACCCCCCCACCGGGACAACAAAGGGTCCCGGAATAGAGCAACACACACCAGTCCAGCCAATGAGGACCATATAGCAAATACATTTCAATGGCTGCCTGGACTGGTGTGTGCAAGACAGCTTGGATGAGGCAGGTATGCTGCCGCTGTGAGTCCCGCAGCTGAGGCTCCTGCCGGCACTGACCTTTCTGAGGCTGCCACTGGGAACTCTTACTCTGTGTCAGCATCAGAAAGATGGTCAGCGCCATCGGGAGCCTCAGCCACGGGACTAGGGTGACCACATGTCCCGGAATGGCAGAATGGAAATGTGGTCACCCTACTTAGCATACAAACATCCCATGCAGTTTTGTAGCTTGGAGCGGGCATACATAGCATATTCCTGCAGTACAGCAGGAAACGTCCTGGCAATGCCAAACTTGTAAGTACTTTTTTTTTTTTTTTTTTTTCCTTTTTTTTTTTTTTTTTTTTTGAGTTTCGTTTAATAAAAAAAATAAATAATATATATTATAAAAAAAAAAAAAATAAATAAAAAAAAATACTACAATATTTATACTTTATTTGCCTTACTTAATTACATTCTAGCACAAACTAAAGGCTATTACCCACTTTAAACATGTTCTTTCTTCTGTATCTAAAAAGGAAGCAATAGTGGCAAGCTATGGGCAAACTGGGAGAATCAGAATTTCCACGGCTTACGGAGATCCAAAAGAAACTGCAAAAGGTTATGGTGAATAAAGCTCTGGCAACTGATGGCATACACTTAAGGATATTTGAGGAACATAATTTTAGTAATAGAAAGACCCTTAAACTTAATATTTATTGATTTACTATCATCAAGCTTATTACCAGCTGATTGGAGGAAAGCAGATGTAGTGCCATTTTTCAAAAATGGGGCAATATCTAAACCAGGAAATTAAAGATCTGTGCGCTTCTGTAGTGGTCAAGATATTATAAAGGTATAAGGGTTACTAACTGATAGTATTCAGGACTATGTGATGACCAACAACATTATTAGTAGCTGCCAGCATGGTTTTATGGTAATGCATTTGGGCTGCAAAAACAAACACACTACATCTATATTCATAAACGTAGAAGGCTTGCACATGACCAAAGTTCTCCATTAGTGCCAACCACACCCTGTGGAGAGAGTAAGGAGTATGTAGTCTAATCTCCTCCATACTGCCTCTTCAGGAGATACAGAGGGGTGTGATTTTGACAGGAGTGGCCTTGTAGGACCTCTTCCAGTTAAGTTAAGTCCTGGTCAGGTTAGTTTCAGAACCTCAGCGGTCATTCACAAAGAGACCAGCAACAACAGACAGGGAAGAAGACACCAATATTATAACAAGGAGAGTACGCAGAGGAAGAAAAAGGAGATAGATGGCATATCAGACTCTACTTCATACTTGGATTCATAACTACTCTTATCCAAGTGGTCCTAGACACTTAAAGAGGAACTTTCATCAAAGTTACATTTAACCCCAAATCATTACTACATTAGCGTTATATAAATACTTGTATTTTGCATTAGAGAAAAACAGAAGTGGTTCAGCAGGCAGCAGTGGGGAAACAGCGCAGACATCTTGCAGACAGCATCTCCGAGTGTCCGTCCCTTTCACCTCCACAACTGGCAAGTTGGAAGCCTTGTGCCTTAAGGCACAGGAAGGGACTGACAGCGCAGTCACAGAAAGCTCCTACAGCAAGATCCCAGCGAGTGCCTGCCTGTCGAAAAAGTTCTATTTCTTAATTATGCCGGACTTATATTGCAAATTACAAGTATTATATGTATATCACTAACATATTAAGGATTTGGGGCTAAATGTAACTTTGATGAGAGTTCCTCTTTAACAGTATCAAATGATTAATAATAATAATTTTTGTCTCAAACTGCTTAATTTAACAAAACAGTTTTGATATTTTAGACACAGTACTTACCTTCAAGTATTATCAGCACTGTATCCCACATTAACCTCACAGTAGTAAAAACAACAAGCACAGAAAATATATAGGTACAGATTGGATCTGCAATTTTGTATTCTGGCTGAAAGATAAGAAAAACACTTCTGTAACTGGAATAAGTGGATGTTTTCAGCAGAAACAAAGCCAAGAGTAAATATCAGATTGCTGAATCTATAGACCTAGGGCCCTTACACAAGAGGTGATCAGTTGTGGAGCAAACGGCAAACTAACAACAGTTAGTATGCTCCAAAACTAATGTTGTGGGAGACCTCCAGCATTCAAGGGGTAAAACCCCCCATTTAAATAAATGGAAATTGTTATTGGTCACTAACGGTGCAGTTGGTTTCTCCCATATGTGCTCCATTTCATATTAAATTAAACCTCTATGACCTAAGCAGTGTGTTCTTTATTGCAAGAAATATAGCAGAGAACAAGGAACGGATTTATGATGGACAACTGTCTGATTTTTGCACAAATCTGTAATGGAACTATTAAAATCTTCTCTTTGGGAAAGAAAATGTACATGACAATCTGTGCAACTTTTTCATTTGCTATTATAGGTGTCAGCAGTATTTCCCAGAATATTTCTGACCTAAGGGGTCTAGCGTTTTATTATACCCCTCTCTCTCTGCCCTTTAAGTGACATCAGCCACATGTCCTTGGTAAAGGCTAATCTAGAAGAATTATTACTGAAGCTGGGGGTGCAGCAGGAACTCTACGCAGTAATATGCTGGCTCAGTCACTTTCCTGTAGGAGTGTAGTAAATGAACTCTAAGAAAAGAGGAAATTTAATTACAGATATTACTTTTTCTTCAGTGTCCATCCAAGGCATTAAATTGGGGTATGTGTCCTCCCTCCAGCTGGGTAGGGCCAATGAAACTTCAAAGGGATGCATCCTGGGAATGGACCTCAGTTTCACTGTTGTCAGAGCTTTAAAAAACACAGTTTAAGGGTAGGGTGTGTCATGGAGGGACAAAGAAAAAAAAAAAAAAAAAATGAATATCTGTGAGTGAATCCCCCCTCCCCTTTCTTCTATGTCCCTTCCCACAGCATTAAAGTGGGACTAACACAGTTCCAACCAAGTGTGGGAAGGTGATGAAACAATAGTATGTGCAAGAGAAGGCAGGATAGAGAACCACACCTAGAAAACATAAAAAGGAAGGAACCTACTACCAGTTAAAGGGATAGTAATGTCCGAATATAAATTTAGACAGTACTGTAGATTTAACAAAAATAAATCATGTGGCGCAAGTTATCTCTCTAAAACCTTATATCTCTCAAACAATAAATATTTGAAAGTCCCCCCTCTTCCCCTGAAGTCACACAGAAGGAGATACCGGTCCTTGGACCAGCTGGTGGCTCATCAGCAGAACCGAAACACCGATATCTAAAGAGAAATACTTAATTGAAACGGTGTACAAAGTGTGCCTGCAAACCAGGCACACTTTGTAGATCATTCCAATAAAGTATTTCTTTTTAGATATCAGTATTTCAGCTCTGCTGAAGAGCCGCCTTGAGTCAGCTGACTTGAATCTCCTGCTCTCAGCTTCTTTACAGAGAGAGGGGAACATTAAAACGTCACATCTCTCAAACCGTAAAGGTCTGAGAGATCGGACTTGCTTCGCATAAATTATTTTTGTTAAATCTACAATACTGCCTAAAATTTATATCCAGACATTACTAACCCTTTAAACCAGAACCACATGACGAACTTGTCTTCCAGATTTTGCTTCAACCAAAACCTGAAATCTAATTCTGTATGCTTTATGGACATTGAAATGAAATCCAAGTATCTGCTCTGTAGATTTCCGAGGGAGTAGATGCAGCCTGCTTTGCATAGAGGCAGCCTGTCCTTATACATTAACTGATCCACTTGTATTCTCCCTGAAAATAAATTAATAAGGTGTCAGTTTTCCTAGATTTCTCAGTTCTCTCAAGGTAAATGGAAATCCACCTGACCATATCCAAATTGTGGAAATGCTTCTGTCACCCATAGGGTTAGGACAGAAAGAAGGAAGAATAACGGTTTCTTAATAGAAGTTGGATGCAAGCCCGATTGAAATACTAAGAAATCCAGGATCTTAGCCGGAGTGATGGAGCTTTGGTCCAGATTTGTACACTGGCACCATTTTGAAAACCTTATCAAACCATGAGGTAAACCTGTAGAGACCTTTCTGCCTTCCATAATGGTCTTGATTACTGCTTGGGACAATCCTGTATTTATTTTTTTGAAGCAAATTCCACTACTCCAGGCATTTAACTTCAAGAAACTTGTATTCGGATGAAGTAGCGGACCTTGCAATATGAGATTGGATAAGAATCACAGTTCCCAAGATTGTGATATGGAATTGGGCTAGGTGAGAATACCATATTCTTTTGAGCCAATTCTGTACAATCAGGATGACTTCTGCTCTCTTCCTTTGGATTTGAATTGGAGACATATTCCAGGGGAAACTTCAAGGCATTCTGGCCTACAGCCTTCTCATCTTTCCTCAAGAGAAGTGCAGGGAGCATTTCTTATTCTCCATGGAGTCCATAATATCCACCAGTGGCTTGGCCCATATGGTGACGAGCAGATTCCCCGGTTGAGTAACCATTCTCATGGATCCATAGATCCCCTGTTGAGAATCCCTAATGGAAGGCTGAAATTGCTTATAATTTTGACTTCTGGCCATAGGAGAATCCTTCTTGCCTCCTTGTCAAGACCGCTTTTCTTTGTGCACCCTTGATTCTTTAGGTCATTACGGTGGCCATAGTGACTGTCCTTATGAGGACTAACTTCCTCCAAATGACCCAAAGTGTCATAAGCAGCTCCAAAATTCCTCTAAGCCATTTATGTCTTATCTGTCATTTTCCATACAACTTGTGCCTTTGTCTCTCCATATTCCTCCCCAGCCTGACAGACTAACATAGGTGGCCTGGATTTCCCAAAGCAAAGCACAGGAAAAGGAATCCTTTGTGAGCTGCTTCCAGGATCTCCCCTCCAAATTCTCAGAAAGCTGGACTGCGATAATCTCAGAGGAAGCCTGGTCCATGGAATATTTGAGTGGCTGGGGGCAGAATGCCAAGGATCACCACAAAGTCTTGAGCTGCGTTGTAGACACCGGTGTCTGAAGGATAACACCTTGACTCTTATTCTGAAAATCCTGTCCTGCAAAAGATAGGTTGTTGCCTTCTTGTATCCAAGTTAATCCCTAGGAATACCAGGTTCTATGAAGGTATTAAAGGACTTTTTGACTGATTTATAAGCCAACCCAGGGAGCCAAGGAAATTGTGGCATTCTTTTTATGTTTGCTGCCCCGATCAAGATTTGTACACTAAAAAGAGAAAGTTGTCCAGATAGGGGATGATGCAGATTCCCTTTTCTCTTAGGAACTCTAATAGTGCTGCCAGATCCTTGGTGAAGACCCCTGGAGCAGACGGCAGGTCGAAAATGCTCTGAATTTATAGTGGCGATTCAAGATCGTGAACCTCCGATGAAAAGGCTGAATCGGAATAGGATAGCAGGATGCTTTAATGTTTATGGTGATAAGCAAAGCCTCTGGAGGGCTCTCTCTGATGATAGAAAGGGAGGATTCCATCTTGAACTGCTTCAACTTTAGGAATATTTACTGTCTAGACAGCTCAGTTGGTTAATGCACCAGCTGTAGAATTCATTCAAACCTCAGGATTGCAGATTCTAGTCCCAACAAAGTCAGCTCAGACTTTTACCCATATCCTGGTAAAATACTTTCAACACACACACACACACACACACACACACACACACACACACACACACACACACACACACACACACACACACTTTATTATATATTATATATATATAAGTCTAGAGCGAGAGACAGACAATTCAATCTTTTCCTCTAGTTCGGTCATCCATATACGTATGGCAAGTGCCAAGCAGGCAATGGCCATTGCCGCTATTAGATTTTGACCCAGAAGAGCAAACTACCCGCACAAAATGCTATCCATAACATCAAGATCCCTGTGAGATTCTGTGAGCCCCACATAGGTTCTTTAGAAAAGGATCAGTCTTGTCCAGAATAAAGGATCCTGAATCTTCAATTATCTCACCTTCCTCTTCTGAGGAGCTCTCAGAATCCAGATCAAGTCAGTTTTGATCCAGGTCTTCTTCCTCCATGCAGGTCTTTTCCTTGAAGCTTCCACCTCTTGCATAGATTTGAATTTCTCTTGGATAAAAAACTTCATCCTGCTTCGATGGATCTGAAAACAGAAGTTTCTTGTCTCAGCTAGCACATGATTTGAATTTAGGAAGGCTTTTAGCTGCTTGGTAACATAAAGGGTCAGAGTGCAACTTCTACATGGAGCATTGAGATATTCGTGACATAGCCATACTAGAGAGATCTTAATTTGCTTGTAATGAAGAGCACTGCAAAAATAAACAAAAAACTCTGCTCTGCAGCAAACCAAAGCAAAATGGCCACTGTGTCTTTAAAGGGATAGTAACTTTGCTTGTGAATATCTCTCAAATCATAAAGGTTTGAGAGATAAGACTTATATCGTTCAAGTTTTTTTAATGCCTACAAAATAAAATAAAGATAAAATGAAGTATTACAATCTTTTCAAATATAAAGGCTGGATGAATAGTGAAATGCATGTGAAATGCACAGAACTGGAAGAAGGCCCACAACCCACCAGGACTGAATGCAGCATGTCATCACTACCAGCAGATAAAAGGGAGGAGAAGGAAGCGTCAATTAACTGTAAGGAAGCTGAAAATTCCCACTGAATGCAACAAAGGCCTCACATTTCATCCAAGAGGAAAAGCACTGTGCAACTGCCATGAATGTCGTGGAGGGACAGAGGGCAGGACAAGATAAGCCATGGTACAAGCTTTACCTAGCCACTCGGCATAGCTTCAGGGAAATAATCCTTGCAAGACAGCATACATGCCAGTTTTTGCATAGGAAAAAAATAAACAGAGCACAGACTAAGTCTGTCCTCCCAGCTGGGTTGTACCAACAAAACAGAGGTCCAGTCCCAGGATGCATCTTTTTGAAGTTTTACTGGTCCTAGCACTCCAGACTCTTTTACAGTACTCACACAAAAGGCAGTAACTCAATTGCAAGATCACCTTGTTTAGCTGCTTAAATAACTGTCAAAGTTAGTTATCAGTCACACGTTTAAATGGCGTTCATAAGAAGAATTAAAAGTCTTTTAAAAGAAATGGATGGTTACTTTATGCAGATCTAACCATCAGCTACCTGTCCATACCCATTCTGCTATGGAATAGGCAGTCACTGGAACAAGGAAGAGATCTAAATGACCTTGGTTCTGGAATTTTGCCACACCTTATCAAACAGCCTGACCCTCCCTGCTAGTAAACGGATTATCCCTTCCTCCCTGCAAATTGGACTGCAATGAACTTCTGTAGCTAGACTATATTGCAATCTAGCACACACCGTTCAAATTCTGATGTGCTTATGGCGTTCATTCTACAGCACTGCTGAACTGCAAGTTAAAACCAACAGCAAGGTTTACTTTTATTTAACACAAGCATTATGAAAATAAAAAGCTTACCTTGAATCTAATAATGTATGCAGCTATAAGGACACCAATGCTTTGAGCAAGGTCTCCTAGTGCATGTACAAATGCAGCTCTTACAGCCAAGCTTCCGTGGCTGTGGCTGTGGGTGTTCTGAGTAGTATTTGCTGTGGAACTGTGAGAATGGGAATGGGAATGTGGATGACCTGCTTGATTCAATAAAACCCCCATTCTGGAAACAAAGAAAAAAAATGTAAACGTAAGATTACTGAATAAAACAGAACACACAGAAATAATATTATTACAAACTGAGTCAAACACTAGGGAAATATATTTTTTATATAAGGGGTATTACTGTAATCACTTGTGTAGTCAAACACACCCATTGAAGTCAACAGTCTTATTCTATGGCATTAAAGAGACATCACCGAACTATGAAAAGGGTTGCTAGCCATTTAAACATTTAGTCAGCATTTTTAAGTGCAAAATTTGAAAAAGTCTTTAATAAATTTGAAAAATGGTTGTCCCAAAATGGTTCTTAACAGCAATTCAGGAAGTGGGGGGAGGAACACAACCCAGAAGCCTGTAGTCCTCAGCCACAAATGTATAGACTAAAAGTGCAGTCCCCACAAACTTGGTCTGTTGGGCATTAACGAATGCAATAGTTGGTCTAATGGAACCTGCATTATACAGAACAGGAAACAGTCTCATGCCGTGAAGAACTGATGCACTGGTGAAGCAGACCCTCATTGTGCGCCCCCCCCCCAGCTGGAGTGCTGAGGCTCACAGTGAAGCCTCAGCTTGACGACTAGGTTCGATCCTAGGAGCAACTACTAGATGACAGTTGCCTTTTACCAAATATAATTCACAGAAACATATCTCCTAATTGCATGTTTACCTCAGCAGTACAATCAGCGCTTTTCTAGCTTTTTAGAAATTTGTATGAACAAACAAGTCAATTGGTCATGAATAAATGATGGTTAGAAATAAAAGATATCAAAATAAGTATGTTCCTTTAAAGGGACTGTAAAGCTTTTGGCTTTACATATTCTGCAGATGCACAATACATGCACTGAGATTGCCTATGCCTTTTTTTTTTCTCCTGACATTGATTTCCTTGGATTTGTTTCCAGAGAGCATGTCTTTAGGGACTGTGAAGGCATCGATAATATAATGTATATATTCTGGGATCGAATCAGCTGCATCATGGGGCAAATAAAAGGTCCCTTTGATTTGTATTGGGTTTGTAACCCCTTGAATGCTAGAGAGGGATGGAGACCTTATGAGTTGTAAAAAAGACCTATTAAAATTAATAGGTTTTGCCAGTGTCAAAGTAACAGTAATGTCCCATAAAAATGTTTCTTGTTTTGTAGAGTTTAAAAAAATAGATTACGTGGCACAAATCCTGTCTCTCAAACCTTTATGGTTTGAGAGATATTCACATCTAAAGTTCCCCCTCTCCTGATGTCAGCTATAAAGCTGACAGCAGGAGATTCGATTCGGCAGACAAGAGGAGGCTCTTCAGCAGAGCCGAAATCGCTTTATTTAAAAAGAACTACTTCATTGGAATACTCTACAAAAGTGTGCTTGCAAACCAGGCACACTTTGTAGACCTTTTCAATGAAGTAATTATTTTCCAGGATCGATACTGCGGTTCTGCTGCAGAGCCACCAGCTGGTCCCAGGACCAGGATCTCCTGCTGTAAGTAGAGCGCCAACGTCAGGAGAAGGGGAAGGAGGGGGAACTTTACATGCGAATATCTCACAAACTGTAAAGGTTTGAGAGAGAGGATTTGTGACAGTTTTTTTTTTAAACGCTACAAAACAAGAACATTTTTTTATGGGACATTAGTGTCCCTTTAAATACTGAACTCCTAAGCAAACAGGAGAAAAAAAAAAACAAAAAAAAAAAAACCAACAAATGAAATGTGACCATCTTTCTGAGAAGAGGTATCTAGTCTGGTGCGACATCCTTAGCTAGGTGAGAATACAGTGCAACCTGAAGGGTTAAGTCTTCTGTGCATCAACAGATTTAAATACTGCACACAGCTTGCACTTAAAGACCACGGACCATATTTTTTATACCCGATCCGGTCCCGGCTCTCTGAACGTTATGCAGCCACATGGGGAGCCCTGAAATCCATGACGATCCTGGCACGTCATGGACCCTTATAGTGTTAGTAATGTCAGAGAAAAAGATTTTTGCATTTAGAAGAACTTAAAAAGCTGAGCTAAATGCAAAAAAACCGTCTCTCTCAAACCACTATGGTTTGAGAGATACAGACATTTAAAGTTCGATGTCTTCTGCTGACTTCTGTAAAGCCGTCAGTAGGAGATCCCGTGTCGGTCGACACGGAGGCTCTGCAGCAGAGCTTGAATCGTGCTATTGACAATGAATCCCTTCATTGGAATGGTTTAAAACATGTGCCTCGTTTGCAAGCACACGTTTTAGACCATTCCAATAAAGGGATTCGTTGTCAATAACGCAATTGCGGCTCTGCTGCAGAGCCTCCGTGTCGACTGACATGGATCTCCTGCTGGCAGCTTTACAGATGTCAGCAGAAGACATCTAACTTTAAATGTCTGTATTTCTCGAACCATATCGGTTTGAGAGATTTTTTTTTGCATTCAGCTCAACTTTTTAAGCCTTCTAAATGCAAAAAAACTTTTACATTACTAACCCTTTAAGAGGTTAATTCATTTTTTTTTTTCAATGTCTAAAACAACCAGACTATGGTTTTAGGAGAGCCACAGAACTTAATGGTGTCTGGCCTATTTATCCTTGGGATTACTCACTAACAGTGCAGAGCTGTTAGCTTCCCCTTTCCCTCTAATTTTATCTGCCTTATGCCTGAAGAGATATTCCATCTTGCAGTATGTGTATGTGTAAATTACTCATTTACAGCTGCCCTCTAGAAGAAAAACTTACATGAGGTTTACAGCAACCCCCACAGCCGCTGTTATCAGCATTACATCTCCATTAATGTTATAGTCCATGTGAATTGTGCGTTGAATGGCTTCATACAATAAAAAGCCTGTGAGAACGTACACCAGTAACACACTGACAACGGCTGACAAAACCTCTGTAGAGAAAAACAAAAACAAAAAACTGTTGAACAATACAAACATACAATAACCTCAAACAAGGTGCTTAAAGTGGATTCATGAATTAAAAAAAAAAAAAAAAAAAAAAAAGTTTCTTAATTAGAAAAATTAGAACTGTAAAGTTTACTTTACAATGTATTTTTATGGGTTTTCTAAGATGTCCAAATGTGAGCCGCCATTTTGAAAGGATTTGCATCATTATTTCTCTTCATCAATTTATTCCACCACTCTGTTAGTAACTGAATGAATTAGTGAATATGTTTATTTATATAGCGCCACAAGTGTACGCAGCGCTTTACAATTTAATGGTTTAGAAAATACAGGGTAATAAGTGCTTTGCAAAGTGAAAAACACTGGAAGTGAGGTCCCTTCCCAAAAGCTTACAATCTAAAGTAAAGTAAACTGAAAAGTTTTAGCAGCCTAAGATGGTAGAGAGAGGTGAATCTCTGGAAATGTAATTAAACATGCTTTATCTAACCAAGTCAGAAAACAATGCTCTACGGAGATTAGATTCCCCAACTGCTAAACTCTAAACTCTTTAAAACCATTAATATGTTTGTAAAACAAAAAGCTCCAAGTATAGGCAGTTAAATACATTTAATGAAACTATAATCTGTGCTCATAACAGGCCCACTTTAAAGTGGAACTTTCAGAGCATACCAAGTTGCCATGCATTCATTAAACGCATGGCGACTAGCTTGGAAATAGATGCCTTACCTTTAAAAAATAGCACAGCGTAAAGAAATCCTTGCCGTTTGGAGATCGGAACCCAGGCTACAGCTCAGACATCTTGTTTGCATGCCTGCGCTGTCAGTCCCAGTCTCCACTGAGTAGTACTGCAGTGCACCATATGGTTACCAGAAGGGACTGACGGCGCAGGCGTGTGGACCGCACTAACCTATCAGTCCCCAACCGGGAAGGATTACTTTACACTGCTATTTTTTTTTTTTATTTTTTTTTTTTAAGATAAGGCATCTATTTCCCAGCTAGTCGCTATGCGTTTAATGAATGCATAGCGACTTAGTATGCTCTTAAAGTTCCACTTTAATTCATGGAACATAAGTGCCGTAAATATTCATTAAAAACAGAAGAGACTGTACTTTGGTGGTAATAACCACTTAAAAGCTGCCCAATCTCTCACACTCACGTTTCTGCCTCGGTGGGCTTTATCAGTGAGGAGCAGCTTGTAACGTTATGCATAGTACACCTGAGCTTTGTTGCTTTCCCTATGCATAGGATAGTGATTCTCAGCTACAATCCTCAGGACACACCAACAGGTCAGTTTCCAGATATCCTTTCTGAAGCACAGGCAATTCAATCACAGTAGTTTAGTCCCAGATTACTCATAAATTTAAGTAGGGTTATGATGAAAATCTGATCTGCTGGTGTGTCCTGAGAACTAGGGCCAACATACACTGAAGGTCGATAACAATAACAGAATTCACTGTCACAACATCCTTATGGTACCGAAAGGATTACAGAAGTGATTCTGTTTGTGGTGCTGAAGTTTGAGGGATCCTCTCAGCTCACATACAAATATTCACTTTCACAGAGTAAATAATGATGTTGACTGGTCTTGAGTGTGTATATACCCGACATGTTTTGGTATTTTAGCACACATTGTGTACTTTAACCCCTTAAGGACCATTGACGTCACGGCGGTCCAGCACTTAAGGACCAATGACGGTCCTGGCACGGCATGGAGTTCAGGGCTCCTGGTGCAGCTGTAAAAAAAAGAAAGCCCCATGGTCCTCAAGTGCCGGCCATGCGCGCTGGTCCTTAAGAGGTTAAAATAAGCTTGCCTGTGAGGCAACATTTATTTATTAAGTTACATATTATGGAGTTTCAGAGCTTCATAGATATGGGGAAACTAAATTTCCCCACCTTCCTGAATCTCCTGAATCTCTAAAAATCCTTCAATTTGAGAGAAATTACAGCAGTGCCCCGCCACCACCACCAAGCAGGATGTGTGGCATACAAACCATGCTAACCGGATTTCAAAGCAGCATAAGGCTGGGGAAGTCCCAGTCTTCCACTACACTGAAAACATGCTAGGAAATGGTATAGTCCATGCACCATTGCTCACTTGAAGTATGTTATCACATGGGGGGAGCGGGGTAAGAGAAGAGTGCAGAGAACTCCCCCCACCTCCTTAGCAAGCTCCCTTTAATGGCTGCTATGGCAGCTGAAGTGCCCATCTCATTTAAAATGTAACATTTTTGAGGGGCAAATGCATAGTATTAAAAGTTACACATACTTCCGGGGTGGTATAGGTGTAGGAGATGCAAATGCCCACAAAAGTTATGTCTTTACTCACATTCTTACAAGTTTATATGTTGCTTTTTGAAATGTCACCCTGAGGAGGAAGGGTACTCTAGATGTGGATCCCTTGCTTTCTGTGCCTAGGAAGACTAGCCGCATATCACTGATGAATTCATAAGGCAGACACTTTCACCTGAGGTTTCCTGGTGCTCTTGTGCAAAGATGGTTTTGCCTCTCACTTCTAGGCTAGAGTGATTGGTTTGAGAATAGGGCACTTGACTATGGCTGACTTTGACATGCCTGACATAGAACAAGCTATTGTGCTTTGTTCATTCTCAGTTACAGCCTCACTTGTGTTTTTTTCTGCTTACTTATTTCATGATACAAGCAATTCACCATTAACTTGGTGCTGTATACCCCTTATGAATAAAGGGGTTGTGCCAGGTGGCATTACATATCCACCTCTTTCAGGGGCTTTTTCAGAGTAGCATGGTGTACTGTGCTCTGGACCAGTGTCACTTGGTTCTGCTTCAGTCTTCACTCTAATTGCTTGTTCATACAGGATATGTAGTAAGGGTACTTCTCTATAGAATTGTAAGAAATTATTAAATGGACAATGCCTTTCTAGGATGACAGCAAAATGTTAATGCCTGTGATAATTCCAACTGGGCAAATGAAAGATATATTTACCAAATCAGTTCTGCTAGCTTACTATACCTTGTGGCTGCACTACCACAACCGTCATCCTCAGTTTGCTTACAGCTGGTTGAGGATGATGGAAATTGTATGCAAAAACAGCTGTAGGGTCACATGTTGCTCCCCCCCCCATCTACCACACTGTTATTGTGACCTAGACGCCCTGATTTACCTCACTAGAGAGGAGCTGAAGGCATTGCTTCTCAATGTGTTGAGCAACTCTCTATCCCTTAAAGTGTTTACATATTTTATGTCCCTTTACAGCACTAGTGAAACTCAAGCATACCTAAGCGGTGAAATCCAAAGGTGAAACGTTTGTTTGGAGACTTTGCAGACAACCACAATGCGAGCAAAGTCAAAATAATACTGCTGAGATCAGTAAGCATGTGGAGTGCATCAGTCATGATTGCTAGGCTGTTGGCAACATATCCACCTGCAATAAAAAGATACAAGTGTCAGGAACTCAGATAAAATCACTCAGTTGTATAAAATGGAATGTACTTTGCAGACAAGAAAGAGGGTGAACACATTTCCCTTCTGCCATTCAGGAACTTTAACTTCACAACCCACCATATGATTTGTTCTTGATAACATCTTAAGTAAGGATTAGACTTTTGATGGCTTGAGTGAGAACTAGAACTTCAGCTTTAAATGGATAGTAATACTTAAGATGTAAAACAAAACAAAACCAAAAACAAAACAAAAAAAAAAAAAAAAAGTTTGTAGGGGTTATCCCCTGAGCAAAACATGGGAATTCTCACTGCTGAAAGGTGTTTTAGTCAAAAGTTATAAAAGTTAAAGATTTTATTTTTTTAGGCGCATTATCACAGTTGCCTGAAATTGTACAGTGGCGCTGTTGCTACACCATTCTTTGGACAGATCTGGTCAGTTGACCACAACTCTCCATAGGAAGGGTTAGCAACAGCGCCGCTGTACAATTTCAAGCCACTGATACCCGCACCTCAAAAATTCTAGTTTGAACTTTAATAACTTGAGTAAGAACACCTTTCAGCAGTGAAAATTCCCTTGTTTTGCTCAGGGGGATAATCCCTACAACATTGTTTTTTCACATTTTAAGTTTTACTGTCCCTTTAATGTAGAGTTTTATCGCTTTAATGTGGGGTTTTTCTTCCACTTTTCTGCTGTTCTAGAACCTTTAGCTTGAGGGTGTAAATTTTTTACATCAACTAACAATAAACACCCAATTATCTTAACTCCTTAAAAACCAGGAATATTTTGAATATTTGGGAATTAGAAAATTTTACCTCATTCACTGTATCCACGAAAAGAGAAAATTTACTCACCGATATTTATATTTCCTCTGTGTCCTTCCACGGCAATACTGTGGGTTGTGACTCCTCCTCTCAGCTGGTAGGACCAATCGTTTTTAGATTTAAACGCCTGCTCTGCTCTCTGTCCCCAGTTATATATATATCCAAGCTGGAACGAGAGAAAATGTTAGTCATATGTCACTCAGAAATACACAATTCTAAAATACCAGTAATCTGGATGGGAACGATACCATTACCAAGACCATTTGGGTGGGGTGCCGTGGAAGGACACAGAGGAAATATAAATATCAGTGAGTACATTTTCTCTTTTCCTCTATGTCCAATCCACGGCAATACTGTGGGACTTACCAGAGTGGCTGCTTGAAGCACCTTCCTGCTAAAATTAGCATCCTCTGCAGCCTGGACATCTAGAATGTAGTGTCTGACAAATGTAGAAACTGAAGACCACGTGGCTGCCTTACAGATTTCTGCTGATGAAGCCACATTCTTCAAGGCCCAGGAAGATGCCACTGTACTAGTAGAATGAGCTTTTAATCCTGTTGGGGGTAATTTGTCGGCTGACTGATAGGCCAAATAAATGCAGTCTCTAATCCATCGAGCAATGGATGACTTGGATGCTGCAGTACCTTTGAATTTTCCACAGAAATGCACAAAGAGGGCGTCTGTTTTTCTAAAGGACTCAGATCGTTTGAGATAGATCTGTAAACATCTGCGGAGATCAAGATTTTGTAGACGACTGTCTGGATTATGCAGTGAGGCCGGAGGAACGAACAATTTCTTGGCTCAAGTGGAAACTGGAAATCACCTTACATCTGAAAGAGGACTTGGGCCTCAGAACCACTTTATCGTGATGGAATACCAAATAGGGCGATTCACAAAGTAAGGCCTGCAGTTCACCCACACGTCTGGCCGAGGACACTGCTGTAAGAAGTATAGTTTTTAACATAAGATGCCTCAATGATACCAGTTCTAATAGTTCAAAGAACGGGTGAGCAGAAAGCTGTTGAAGAACCAAGTTTAAGTCCCATGGAGGGATAAGCTCTCTAACTGTGGGTTTAATCTTAGAGACGGCTGACATATATCTTCTAATAATATACTGTTCTGCAAATGGATGGGCAAGAATAGCAGAGATGGCAGATAACTGCACCTTTAGGGAAGCTGGTTTTATTCCCTTGTTAAAGCCCTCATGTAGAAATTCCAAGATGGTTTCTGGGAAGATAGTGTGTCTGTTTGGGTTTTTAGAAACACACCATGAGTGAAAAGTTGTCCAGACTCTGCAGTAAATCTGAGAAGAAGACTTTCTTCCCTGAAGAATAGTATTAATTACTGAATCTGCTAACCCAGAGTATTTTAAAGAGCTCCGTTCAGCCTCCAGGCCATTAAGTTCAAGAAAACTGGGTCCGGATGTAGAACAGGACCCTGTGACAGGAGGTCTGGTAAGTCCGGCAGCTTTACTGGAGACTGGATTGAGAGTTTTAGGAGATCTCCGTACCACAGTTTTCTGGGCCAGTTTGGAGCGATCAGGATCACATTGGCACGATCTCTTCTGATCTTTCTTACCACTTCCATGATCAAGGGAAGAGGAGGGAAGACATACGCCAGAGGGAAATTCCATACTGTCTGAAGAGCATCTTGTTGTAGAGCCTGAGGGGTCTTCCACCTGGACATGAACTGGATGGACTGAGTGTTTTCTGGGGTGGCCATGAGGTCTATCACTGGCATACCCAGTACTGACGTGATGTACCTGAAGACTGACCTTTTCACAGCCCATTCTCCTGGATCTATGTGGTTCCTTAGAAAATCCGCTTCTGTATTTAGTCTGCCCGAAAGGTAAAATGCTTTGAGATTCAGCAGGTGATGTTCTGCCCAGTATAATATTTGAATGGCCAGATGACTGAGCAGAGAGCTCTTCATTCCCCCTTGGTTCAACAGGTAGCTGACTGCTGTGGTGTTGTCTGATCTCACCAACACTGCTGAATTCTTCAGATAGGGCTGGAATGCTTTTAACATCTTCCAGACTGCCAAGAGCTCCAGGTAATTGATGTGGGATTTTGCCTAGAGCTCCAGGTAATTGATGTGGGATGACCATACACCTTGTACTGCTTTTGTTCTCCAGACACCTCCCCAACCCTGAAGGCTGGCATCCGTTGTCACGGTCTCCCACTGAGGCTCCAAAAGAGACTTCCCTTTTCTCATGTCCTCCGGCATGCTCCACCAAACTATTTCCTGGTTGAGGAAAGTAGAGGAATCGGTAGTGAGAGAGACTGAATGGATCTCTCCTGAGAAATTTTAAGTAAATTTCCTGAATTAGTCTTCCGTGGGACCTGGACCAAGGGACCACTTGCTGAGTGGAGGTCAAGTTGCCTAGAAGTCTTGCAAATGCTTTTGCGGTCTGAATTCTGGATTTCTTGAAAGTTTTTATCATGTGATTTAGTCTGTCTTGTCTTTCTGTTGACAGAGTCACCAGAGCTTGTAGTGTGTCTATTTTGACCCCCAGGAAGATAAGAGACTGTGTAGGGGATAAGTGGCTTTTTTGTAGGTTGATAATCCAACCTAGGTGTTTTAGGAGGTCTAGACATATCTAGGTGTTGATTGATGCTTGCTGTGGAGAATCTGCTATCAGAAGCATGTCGTCCAAGTAGGGAACTATTCTGATTCCCCGTAACCTTAATGCAGCCATCACTGTGGCCAAAATCTTCGTAAAGGTTCAGGGGGCTGTGGCCAGGCCAAATGGAAGCACCTTGAACTGATAAGGACATCCCAGAATGTGGAATCTTAGAAATCTTCAGTGAACTTCTCTTACTGGAATGTGGTAATAAGCATCCTGAAGATCTATTCGGGTCAGGAACGCCTAGGGCTGAATCAATTTCAGAATCGAGGACATAGTCTCCATCCTGAATTTTCTGATGTGTAGACATGAATTCACTTGTTTGAGATTCAATATAACTCTAATTTCTCCTGATGGTTCTGAAACACAGAAAAGATTCAAATAAAGTCCTCTGAACCTCTGGGTCTGTGGGATCTCTTCTATAACCCCCTTCTGGAGAAGTCTCTGAAGTTTTCTCTTCATATGCGGAATCATGCATCTGTTTCTGATGTTGGAGGATTGGAAAATTGAGCACTGGGGGACAGTCCGAAATTCTAGCGCATACCCCATCTCTAAAATCTGGGATACCCAGTGGTCCGGTTGGATTTCTCTCCACTGCTCCTGGAAAACTTTCAGTCTGCCCCTCACCGGAAAAGATAGGGTATTGCTGGCTTCATTGTGTGTTTTGAGCGAAATTGGTCTCTCTCTGGAAATCTCTTCAATTTCCAGAGCGTGTGTTCTGTCCTGCACCTCCTCTTCTTTGGTTATAGGAAGAACCTGGCCTATATCGTCCGGCTTCACGAAAGGACTGAAGTTTAGCTCTGGCCGATCTTGGAGAAGATGTCCTCTGGCGACGCTCCTGGGGAAGAAAGGGGCTTTTCCCACCTGAAGACTTGATCTTGATGATTTCTTGTAACTGATCCCCAAAAAGTTTACCTCCTGAGTATGGAAGAGAGACTAATCTATTTTTAGATGAAGAGTCAGCCTCCCAGGCCTTAATCCATAAGGCCAAAGCGAGCTATGACAGCGAATGCTGAGGATCTAGCGGTCAATCTAATGTTATCTAAGGATGCGTCGCATGAATAGTTCACTGCATCTTTGATAGTGGCGACCTCCTTCAATAGTCTAGATCTTGAGACAGAGGAATCCAACTTTTCTTCCAAATCTGTCAACCATAGACGCAGGGTGCGGAACATACAAGCCATCGCCGTGGCGGATTTAAGATTATGCCCAATCGTAACATACTGTTTCTTTAGGGCACTATCCGCTCTTTTATCCATGGGATCTCGTAGCGTTGTTCCATCTTCCATTAGGATTGTAGTTCTGCGGGAAATCTGGGCTACTTCTGCATCCACCTTAGGAGGGTTGATCCAAGTTGCCACTTCTTCCTCTGGAAAGGGGTACATCTTATGAAATCTGCGAGATATGGCTGATTTTCTATCCCCTTGCTTCCATTCATTTTTAATGATGTCGTGGATGGAACTGTGGACTAGGAACTGCGGTGAAGACTTCTTGTAGCCGATAATAGCTGCGTCCATAACGTTAAGGTCTTTTTGCGTCTCAGATAGTCCCAGTGTCTCACGCATGATCTTAATCAGGCCGTCAACTTTATCAATACTGAAATTGCCAAACTCTTCCATAATCTCGCCTTCTTCCGCTGAAGAAAGGGCTGATCCCAGGTTCATTGCGCTCTCCTCATCTTCCTCTGGTATTCGTCTGGAAGGTCCCTCATCTGGATCTGATGGTCTTTGACGCTTTCTTGAAGATTCCTGGAGGGCAGAAAACGTCTCCTGCATAGAAGAGCGCATCCACCCCAAGAAGTCCTGGAACTGAGAAGGGATAACATCTCCTACTGCCTTTCTTAAACATTCTGAACAGAGCTTGGAGGTGTCTGAAGAGCCCAGTTTTGTCTCACAACTGGCACATACTTTAACTTTACGGGCTGACTTCTCCTCTTTAGAAATCAGTGCTGGCTTTTGGCTTCTGACTTTTGATCCTTCTCAGCAGACATAATAACCAACACACTCTACAGCATAAGCAGCCTAATATATATATATATATATATATATATATATATATATATATATATATATATATATATATATATATATATATATATATATATATATATATATAGCCATATAATAAGTAACAGACTTACCCCATTGCTTCCTCTGGTGCATTTCTGTACAGCATGTCTCCAGGACGCCTCCTCCCCGCTTCCTTAGTGTGCGGTTCACTGCTGGAACGTACGCTGATAGACTTCCTGTTGCACGTCAATAACGTTAGGGCACCACGCGCCCACATCCTCCACAGCCAGCAAGGAATGAAAGGCGCCCGATCCAGATGAAGCCGGCAGCAGCATGGGGCAGACGGATGCATGACTCAACTTCTGCTGTGAGTCTGCGATCCGTTAAGGCAGGGGTGCTGAGGCAAAATGTCGCTAGCGTTTAAGGCTAGCGACATAAGAGAAAATAATAAACGGGCCTGGTTTCTTCTTCTCTTTTTTTTTTTTTTGTCCAACCCGTGGCGAAGAGGCTTGTGCTTCCGGCCTCCAGCTGTGGTAGAACCAAATAACTGGGGACAGAGAGCAGAGCAAGTGTTTAAATCTAAAAACGATTGGTCCTACCAGCTGAGAGGAGGAGTCACAACCCACAGTATTGCCGTGGATTGGACACAGAGGAAAACTATGTTTTTTTCTCCAGGACAGATCAGACTTTCATATTGTGCCATGTTTAGATGTATCAAATCATTTGAAATGGACAAATTATAATTAAAAAAAATATATAAAATTAATAATAATAATAAATATATATATATATTACACACTAGTTGAAGAGCAAGTGTACACAGGCCACCCAACAACGGCCGCAGTGCAGTCATGCACAGTACAGACTGCCAACACCGTGGGTGATACGGAGTGGGCGCTCCGAATTCAGACCGTAGTCATGGTCTATGGTCTGAATCTGGAGCCCCACTCCGTTATCAGCTGTGGTGCGGACAGCCGTCTCTACTGAGAATGACGGCTTCTGACAAATATTTGGACACTGACACAATTTTCATAATTTTGGTCTGTATGGATTTGAAATTAAACAACTGAGATGAAATTGAAGTGCAGACTCTCAGCTTTAATTCAAGGGGTTGAACAAAAATATTGTATGAAACGTTTAGGAATTACAACTATTTTCACACACAGTCCCCTTATTTCAAGAGCTCAAATGTAATTGGACAAATTAACACAATCCTATATAATAATTCGCTAAGTTGTGTGTAACGCCCGACATGCTCAGTAGACACTGCTGCACGTGCGGCAGTCATGCCCAGTACAGACTGCCCGCGCCGCGGCTGATACAGAGCTGGGCGCTCCGAAGGAGCGTGTAGCTCTGTATCAGCAGTGGCGCGGGCAGTCTCTACTGCGCGTGACTGCCCCGCGACCGCCTGCCAGAGGCACTGTGGCCCGTGTAACGGGCTGTTCAACTAGTCAAATAAAATGTTTATTTTTAATGCTTTGTTGAGAATCCTTTGCAGGCAATGTCTGCTTGCAGGCTGGAACGCATGAACATCACCAGACGATGGGTTTGGTCCTTTGTCAGGCCTTTACTGCAGCTGTCTTCAGCTGTTGTTAGTTTGTGGGTCTTTCTGCCTAAAGTTTTGTCTTCACTAGGGGTGCACTGAAATGAAAATTTTGAACTGAAACGCCAGGATGAACTTGGCCGAAAACCGAAAATTACTTTTTTTCAGTTTATAGGGCTAACAAAGGAAACAAAAAATATAGTAGAGCAAGTGGACATGGCACAGTCAAAAAGAAAGTCCCATGAGCTGAAAGTTATCAACTTGCCTGGAAAAAAGTGACTTTTCCAATTCATTGCGATTACATTATCCGCAAGTCCCATTTTTACTGATGTGCCAAACATAATGACCATGAGTCACACACACATACAAAATACTGCTTGCTAAACAGGTCTACAAGTCCCAGGGAGCACTACTTTAATATAACTTTGCTCTAAAATATAGAATATAGTAAAACACTGTATGAATTAGTAAATTAATTTATTTTTTTTACTGCTAGTATCTGTGTACATTAGTGTATTAGGATCTGATATACATATTTATGTCCTAGCCTAAATTTGTGCCCTTCTTTTACAGTGCTTGCCTGTTGCATTCATTCATTTATATTTTCTCCATAGAGAAGGTTTTGCTCGTTATGTTCAGTCAGTCCTCACTTCTGCGGCATGCTCCCAGAACGTTATAGTTCTCCACTTTAAAAGTTGCTATCTTCACTTTACTACAAGTCCCATCATCCTTACCTTGCCTGGTGCCAAACATAGCTTTGTTTGAGTGCTAGAGAGAGTCATGAATGAGCGCTGCCCCGCTTTCTACTGTGCTTTGCATGCAGAATGACTGGGTGGGGAGAGAAAGTGAGGCAGCGCTCATTCACTGCTCTCTATAGCACTCAAACAAAGCTACATTCAGCACCAGGCAAGGACTTGTAGTAAAGTGAAGATAGCAACTTTTAAAGCTTAACTATAACGTTCTGGGAGCATGCCACAGAAGTGAGGACACTGACTGAACATAACAAGGCGCTGACAGTTCAGGGAGAAATTAAAGAGCTTCCCCCGTTTCAGCCATTTTTTTTATTTCGGCTTTTTGCCAAAAATGCCATTTTCGGGCGAAACATTTCGACAGCCAAAAATTCGTTGCACCCCTAGTCTTCACCAAATGAAATGCATGCTCGATTGGGTCGAGATCAGGTGTTTGACTCGGCCATTGCAGAATATTCCACTTCTTCGCCTTAAAAAAAAAAAAAACTCATGGGTTGCTTTCGCAGTATGTTTTGGGTCACTGTCCATCTGTAAAATGAAGTGCCGTCCAATCAACTTAGCTGAATTTGACAGAATCTGAGCAGACAATATATCCCTATACACTTCAGAATTCATCTGGCTGCTTCTGTCACATAATCAATAAACACTAGTGACCCAGTGCCATTCGAAGCCATGCATTCCCATGCCATCACAATGCCTCTGCTGTGTTTCACAGATGATGTGGTATGCTTAGGATCATGAGCCGTTCCAAGCCTTCTACAAACGATTTCTTCCCATCATTCTGGTACAGGTTGATCTTAGTTTCATCTGTTCAAAGAATGCTGTTCCAGAACTGGGCTGACTTATTTGGATGTTTTTTTTTTGCCAAAGTCTAATCTGACCTTTCTATTCTTGAGGCTTATGAATGATTTGCACCTTGTGGTGAACCCTCTGTATTTGCTCTCGTGAGGTCTTATCTTTATGGTAGAGATTTGGATAATGATATGCCTACCTCCTGGAGAGTCTTCTTCACTTGGATGGATGTCTTCAATGGTTTTTTTTTTTTTCTTTTACCATGGAAAGGATCCTACAGTCATCTATCACTGTTGTCTTCCGTGGACATCCAGGCCTTTTTGTGTTGCTGAGCTCGTTAGTGCGTGTTTTTTTTTTTTTACACAGAATGTACCAAACGGTTGATTTGGCCACTCCTAATGTTCCTGCTACCTCTCTGATGTGTTTTTTTTTTTTTGTTTTTTTTTGCAGCCTAAGGATGGCTTGTTTCACTTGCATTGAGAGCTCCTTTGACCGCATGTTGTGGGTTCACAGCAACAGCTTCCAAATGTGAATGCCACACCTGGAATCGACTCCAGACCTTTTTCCTGCTTAACTGACCAAGAAATAACAAAGGGATATAGCCCACACCTGTCCACGAAACAGCGTTTGAGTTAATTGTCCAATTACTTTTGGTCCCTTGAAACAGGGGGACTACATATTAAAGAGCTGTAATTCCTAAACTCTTCCTCCAATTTGGATGTGAATACTTTCAAATTAAAGCTGAGATACTGCACATATTCATTAATTAACTGTAACTTGAATTTACTTTGGTAAACAAAATAACAAAACTTGTCAGGGTCCAAATATTTCCAGACCTAACTGTATATATGGGGGGGGGGGGGGGGAGAAATTTTTAACCAGTTTGTATGTTCAAGAGATGTCTAGAGAATTGCAATGAGTTTGACAGCTCTCCAAGATTCAAAGTGTTAAAGAAAGCCCTCTTCAAACCAATGGCAGCTTTCATTTGCTCCTAAGCTGCTCTCGGTTTGCCCTAGAATTACATCACATTTTCTTAGTGCAGTCCAAGTTCAGTCTTCAAGGGCCACCAACAGGCCAAAATATATATAAGAGAGAGAGAATGCAGCTATGCATGACCACTTGACCAAATCCTAATAAGTGACAAGTGCAATGTATGTTATGATTAAAGAGATAGAAACACATAATATGCAAATAAATATATATTGTGGGCTTTATCTTCCTGAGTAAAACAAGGGTACTGCCAGTGTTGAGTGGATTTTTTATTCAAAAGTTACTGAAACGCAAACTTGCATGTTTCGATATAGTATATCATTGGCCTGGAATGCTATAGTAACTGTGTTGCTACATCATCCTATGAACAGCTCTGGTCAATTCACCATAAACCTCTACAGGATGGTATAGCAACAGTGGCACTGTAAAATTTCAGGCAACTGAGATACTACACCTAAAAATTCAAGTTTGAGCTGTAATAACGTTTGAATAAAATACCTCTTAGCACCAAGAATGCCCTTGTTTTACTCAGGAAGATAAACCGAACAATATATTGGTTGCATAGTAAATGCTACTGTTTCTTAAAGATAAACAAACGTGTAAGTTTCTGTGAACGTTAACTGAAGGATTCTAATCTCTAAATGATCTTTAAAGTTGTATCAGATTTCTAAAAGCTGTGTAACAAATGTAGCTTCTAGCTGCTTTTCACATCTTATATATTTTTAGGACTTTTGAACCAAAGAAAACATAAGAAATAAAGATAATACTGGCTAAGAGTACATATTTACAAAGTAATTTACCCTTTATATTTTTGGAGGGAATTTTTCTTTAATAATGTTCTCATCATTGCACAATTTGTGGTGGAGGTTTCCCTTTAACCCTTTGAGGGCCAGAAAGGTACACAAAGCAATGCTTTGCAATGATTTGCGTACCTCTCTGGCATTCAGAGGGTTAACCCCCTCAATGCTACAGACGTCTCTAGCATCCATGGGATGAAGTCAATTATCCCGGTACAAGTACAGTATTATTTGTGGCATCAGTATAATTTCTTTGTAAAAAATAAAACTGACGGACATCCAGATAAAATCTATATGAGATGATCACATACATTTGAGCTCCCAAGTGACTTTGACCTTAATCTCTCTACATCTGTGCTCTAGCCCAACCAGGAAATCCGTAGTGGACCAGCAAAACAGATAAGATCACCACCCATCTCCTTCCTACCAAATTTTAGGGATCCGTATTCTGGTCTCTCTGAGAAAGGTCCTTAGCTGCTGCACGAATTGCACCTAGGGCCCCCACATAGGGCCACGTTGTGGTGTTTGTTCCCATACATTATTCAAGACTCTTGTAGAGTGGTCTCTTTAGCTTAAAAAATGGTTCAATAAGAGCTAAAAATCGCTGTACCTAAATCAGTTTATAGGACATATTAAATATTTTTGCTAACAATTTCATATTATGGCTGTCCAAATTTTTCAGTAACTGGGCTATTAGTATTTTAGAAACACAAATTAATTGGACGACCCATTAAAATGCAGTCATAATGTGTTTCAAACTATTTGATTGATAGAGATTTCACGAAGGTCATGAATGTTCAAAAGACACTTGTAGGGCGGCCAGTTTGACATTCCTGATTCATACTTCTGTATAAAATATATTGAAGAGTTGGTTATTCTAAAACAGAAAATCCATATTTAAACATATAATGTATAATAGGCGAGTGTTGTAGATATTATTAATATTAATAAAATTCTGAAGAATTAAATAACAAATATAAATATATATCAAATGAGCAGCTCTAAACTATCTAAATAAAGAGCAGTGAAATAAATATAAAATATGAGTGAGTGATGTATAAAATTATATTTATATGTGATCAAAAGATAATACTGTCAGAATATTGATACCATTAGATGCTTAAATATCCTAATAGTATCATCTTTTGACCAAATTATACTATATATATAGTGCTCACTCATATTTTATATTTATACATATGTAATTAATTGAGCATTGAACTATTACATTTGGAGAAATTGCTCACTTGTAATTTCCTTGTCAATGTAATAGTGCAGCTGTTACGCTTCCCAGCTCTGAGACAAAAGTACACCCAGAGCTTAGTGATTTAAGACCTATGACAAACACATATTGGCGGGCAAATATATCCGTGAAAAGGAGCCTTTATACAAGGTGATAACTGCTTGCAATCATCAAAACCTGTCTGTACAAGATATAGTGTCATATTGTACCATATAATATTCTTGTGTAGCACTGTTAAAGCTGAACTACCATGTTAGGGAAAGTCGCCCTGCAATACTTAGGCAGGTGGCAACTAGCTTAATAATATTTATTTTCTCTCTGAAAAGTAGCCTCTTATAAAGTAATCCTTAAGGCTTCCGAGACGGTAAGCCAGGCATCAGCGCAGACATCTTGTCTGCACGCCTGCGCTGTCAGTCACGGTCTCCCTTCAGAAGAATTTCACTGGCCCGACCGGCACCGGAAGGGACTGACGGCGCAGGTGCGCAGACTGCATTAACCTGGCCGTCAGTTTCTGAAGATTAATGATTACTTTACAAACGGCTACTTTTGAGAGGTAAAATAACAATTATTAAGCAAGTCGCCACCTGTCTAAGCATAGCAGGGCGACTTTACCTAAAGTGGTAGTTCTGCTTTAATTTAAAGGAAAAATGTGGAGACCCTTTTAATTTATTTATTTTTTTTTACAAGTCACAGAGATAAAGTGACTTACAGAAGAGTTAAACAGATGGTTAACAGCAGAATGAGACAAAGGGAGGTATATGCATCCAAAACGCTGTGCCTTTTATCTATGTACTAACAAACTAGGTATCACGTTCATTACCCTTTTGAGTAATACAGGGGTGTGCAACTCATTGCGAAGTAATAGGATAGGACATGACACTCATGAAATTAAGACTGTGTTGCTGTCCATTCATTTAAAGGGGAACCATAACCTCTAAGTAAGTGGCTCTTAAAGAGATAGTAATGGATGAATATAAAGGCATCTCCAATGACTCCTCATATATTTTTGATCATGTACCACAGTATTTCAAAGGGATAGTAATGTTTAAAAATAAAAGCAGCTCCAATTAATCTTCACAGTATTTGGGCCATGGAGAGTGTTATTTCAATACTGTCAGAGTTGTAGTTCAAGAGTAACTGAATGATAAAGTATCCCCTTCCTGTCCCTTTTACTGATGGAATACTGCTCACCTCAGAACAGAAAGGTGGTGTCCCGATGACGTGCAGAGAGGGACAATCTTCAATTAGCATAAGGTAAAAACCTACAAAGGGAGCAGGGTTTTCATTGTTCTCACAGTAAGAGGATTGTCCCTTGCTGTGAGCTGTCTGGTCTTAAAAACAGATTCCACATCTGAGGGGAGGCGGCTTACACTAGGTAAAAGGGACGGGAGGGGGAAACTATCATTCAATTACTCTTGAACTACATCTCTGACAGTATTGAAATAACACTCTCCATGGCCCAAATACTATGAAGATTAATTGGATCTGCTTTTATTTTGAAACATTACTATCCCTTTCAATGTCCTCTGACGTGTAGCTGAACAGAAATTCAAATTATAAAGAATCCCCCTCCCACCCCTTTTACCTATTCTCTGTTGCCTCCTTGCAGATGTGGAATCCGATCCCTTGACCAAACAGCTCACATCGAGGAACAATCTTCTCACTGCGAGCAGAAGGAAAACCCTGCCCTCCTTGATGAAGGCAGGATTTTCCTTATGCTCAAAAAATATTGTCCCTCGCTGTGAACTGTCCGGACCATCTTGGAGAGAACATTACCTAGGTAAAAAAGGGGCAGGAGGGAGCTTCTTTATAACTGAATTTCTGTTCAACTACACGTTGGAGAATATTGAAATACTGTGGTACATGGTCAAAAATATACGAGGCGTCATTGGAGATGACTTTATATTCATCCATTACTCACTCTAACTTGTTTGAGTATCCTTTTAAAAGGTTGCATGCAAAACAGCATGCAACCTCATGAAGCATTAACTATGTCACCCTGATTCTCATGTTGTGTAGTGAATGGTTGCACAGATGTAATCAGTCCTCGCCTCCTGAATAATTATAGAGCCGGTAGCCTCACACTTTGCTTTGCCTTTGGCTGCCCTTATCTTCCTTATGCACAAAAACAAACACACACATGCAATGTCCTTTTTCAACCCCACTCCCTCCTATATATTAACCTTTACTAATTACGCTAATCCAAGCGCCTCCTCTTCCCACAGTTCACTGCCAGTGCCATCGCAGGTCACTGCGCATGAAGACCAATCAGTCAACTGCGGGAAACGAGGCTCGTTATGATGGGAGCGATGGGAATAAGTAACAAATTAAAACTTTCAAAAGTTGCAGAATAGATCCGAGCTCCTCCTCTTCCCGCAGCTGACTGCCAGCTGACTGACTGGTCTCCATGCGCAGTCAACTGCGGGAAGAGGAGGTGCTTGGATTAGCATAATTATTAAGGATTAACATACAGGAGGATGTGGGGTTGAAAAATTACATTGCGTGTACCTGTTTGTTTTTGTGCATAAGACAGATAAGGGCAGACAAAAGCAAACCGGCTCTATAATTATTCAGAAGGGGTGGACTGATTACATCTATGTGACCATTCACTACATGACAAAATCTTGTGCTGTCATGCAGTGCGAGATTCTCATGTCGTTATAATGTAACAAATAAATAGATAGATGAAACTATCTGCTGTATCACAGATGCCTACCAAAGAAAATCAATGTGTTAAATAAGAACCACTTATTCCAAGCATATAATTGCCTTTTAATGGTTCTGTATTACTTCTTCAGGAAAATGTAGATGTCATGAGGTGCGAATACCAGTCAGTAGCAGACTAACAGAATCTGAGGTTGTACCTCTGTTTTTTTATTTATTTAAGAGGTTACATGCTAAACAGCTAGTGTGAGCAGATAGTGGACTTAAAGCAGGCTTAATGCAGATACATTAAGCCTCTGCATACTTACAAATAGGCACAGTCCTGCATAAGTGTGCAGTGTAAATAGAAGCTGAAGACAGCACTTAAGCATTGTTAAATGGGAAACGACAATAGGAAAGTAATAACTGAAAATCCCACAGCTGCACCTTACAATCCCAAAACAGTTCCAGTCTGCTGGTGGGGGGGGGCGTTTCCTGAAAATGAAGCAAGACACCCCTCACCCCCACCACAGCTGGCAGAGGAGATTGACTAAGCTGCTCAAGAAACAGGCCTCACAGAGTACAAAGTCCCTGTAGACTGCAAGGGGACCCAAGAGACTTCAAAATATCTTGTAGAATTAGTCAAAGTGCCAGCAATCACTTTTTTGAGAATTGCTTGGCTCTCCAGCTGACCTGCAGATACTCAAAATTCAGTCCGTTGTAAGAGGAGCAGTCCTGCCATGAGAACACTATCCACATGATAGTTAAAATTCTTAGTTATTGCATTTATTTTGGGTAGCACTGATCCACAGCATTTTAGGATGAAATGTAGTGCATACACTTTTCTTTGTCTGAGGAAGGGAGGGTGCCTCTAAAAACATGTATTGATGTTATACAAAGAAGTGCAATTGTTTTAATAAACCTTGACTGCTTTAGTTCACTTTCAACCATACCAGTTTTCCTTAACTAAGTCAGTGTAACCGATTAACTAAGAACTGACTCAATTCTAAAAAAAAAAAATAATAATTAACTACATGTTAAAGGACAAACAAAAGATGTCAAAATCCCCACTAATTTAAATGAGACCTTTCATCCCTAAATGCTTAAGAGGTCTACACTGCATTGTGAAGCAATCTGTGGGCCAACTCTAGTTAATGGAAATTTGTATTTGTTCCCTATAGTGAAGTTGGTTTGCACCATAATTTCTCCAGTTTTCTGTAGTATATAAACCTAAATGCCTTGGCCAACTTAGCCGCTCACTTACCTCAAGAACCAAAACAGTATTTCAGGGAGTTTCTTACACGCAACAATTACCCCTCCCTTTTCTATGACCTGTATGTATAATATACTTGCACACACCTCAGTTAAAAGAAATTTATTATCACATTTCTCCAAACGTGGTCAGTAATGTAAAGGTGCAGTGTTTGCTTGGACAAAACCGAAGTAAAACGACAACTTTCGATATATTCCTGTTGTATCCCCATTGGAGGAATGTTATTACTTATATGTGAAGTGTCCAAGCATAGTGTAACCCCATCCCGAATAATTCCATAATATTATCACCAGACAAATACACTCACCCACAAGTTCTCCCACCATAAAGAGGAGATAAAGTGCTGCGGCCAGACCCAGCCTCTTCTTGACTTTTCTCTGCTTGCACCGGTCCCGCTGCTTTGTGCACTTTTCACACGGGTCGGACTTTGCTCTGGCCTGCGAACTGTCTCGGTCCAACAGAGACTCGTCATCTGAAGAGACACTCAAGAGCACCCCATTAGCAGCTGGTGGGTCGTCCCCCACCAGTACCCTCAGTTTGTTGAACTGTGGCAGTTCTTCTTCTTGCTCCACCACCGTCTCATCAGAAAAATCAAAACCGCTGGCGTCGCTCAAATATGGGGGCTGGTCCCCTCTCCGGAACGCTGACCTACCAATACTCCTCCAGGAGGGAAGCCGCCACATGACAGCCCTGGTCAAACTTCTCCTGAGAGGAGCTGTCACTAAACTCAGCTTCTCACACTAACAGTGACACCACTGGAACTTCCGGGTTGGACTGCGAGAACTACAGACACCGCCTCACGTGACTTCACATGAGCACGGAAAACAAACTGCAGCACGTGACTTATCGTGAGCGAGTACTATGAACAGGGCGTCAAGTAACAGTAGACGCGTTCAGGTAACTTTAGAGGTATGAACACAACTAATTACCACAAGCCTACAAGGACTTGTGAAAGATTTGTTTCGTAACGCGCACTTCGTGTTCCCAAATAACCCTTAATAGTTCTATCTTGACAACGCTTTTTTTTTTTTTTTTTTTTTTTTTTTTTTTTCCCCCACCGTCCAATCATATACCAACCAAGTTAGCCAATGGGAATCTGCTTTGAAGGTGCACTTTTTTCATAAACTTTATTAATACCAGCAATGTGAGCAAACGGAACATATAGTAAGAAAGTGAAAGACAGTTCCGGGGTGGCGGATCACGTGACCCAAGCAAGCTCTGGCTGCAAACATCTGTATGTTTTATTTTTTTTAGCATTAGCGCGAGAGACTCTGCTCTGGTTAGGCTTTCATGGAGGAGGAGCTGCATGGGCTAGCAGTAGACGGTGGTTCACTGAACAATGCATCAGGTAGGTTAGATGTACCCCTTCATAGTGCTACCATAAACCACAATGCATCACTAAGGGTTACATGTGCAGTAGTGGCCAAAAGTTTTGAGAATGACACAAGTGTTGGTCTTCACAAAGTTTGCTGCTTCAGTGTTCTTAGATATTATTGTCAGATGTTACTATGGTATACTGAAGTTTGATTACAAGCATTTTGTAAGTGTCAAAGGCTTTTATTGACAGTTACATTAAGTTTATGCAAAGAGTCAATATTTGCAGTGTTGACCCTTCTTTATCAAGACGTCTGCAATCCGCCATGGGATGCTGTCAATTAATTTCTGGGCCACATCCTGACTGATGGCTGCCCATTCTTGCATAATCAAAGCTTGAAGTTTGTCAGAATATGTGGGTTTTTGTTTGTCCACCCGCCACTTGAGGATTGACCACAAGTTTTCAATGGGATTAAGGTCTGGGGAGTTTCCTGGCCATGGACCCAACATTTCGATGCAATGTTCCCAGAGCCACTTAGTTATCACTTTTGCCTTATGGGAAGGTGCTCCATCATGCTGGAAAAGGCAATGTTCGTCAACAAACTCTTCTTGGATGGTTGGGAGAAGTTGCTCTTGAAGGATGTGTTGGTTCCTTTCTTTATTCATGGCTGTGTTCTTAGGCAAAATTGTGAGTGAGCCCACTCCCTTGGCTGGGAAGCAACCTCACACATGAATGGTCTCAGGATGCTGTATTGTTCGCATGACATAGAACTGATGGTAGCGCTCACCTTGTCTTCTCCGGATAATTCTATTTTCAGATGCCCCAAACAATCGAAAAGGGCATTCAGCAGAGAAAATGACTTTACCCCAGTCCTCAGGAGTCCAATCCCTGTACCTTTTGCAGAATATCAGTCTGTCCCTGATTTTTTTTCATGGAGAGAAGTGGCTTGTTTGCTGCCATTCTTGACACCAGGCCATCCTCCAAAAGTCTTTGCTTTACTGTACGTGCAGATGCACTCACACCTGTCTGCTGCCATTCCTGAGCAAGCTCTGTACCGGTGGCGCCCCAATCCAGCAGCTGAATCAACTTTAGGAGACTGTCCTTGCACTTGCTGAACTTGGACGCCCTGATGCATTCTTTTCAACAGTTGAACTTCTGTCCTTGAAGTTCTTGATGATCCGATAAATGGTTGATTTAGGTGCAATCTTACTAGCAGCAATATCCTTGCCTGTGAAGCCCTTTTTGTGCAAAGCAATGATGACAGCACATATTTCCTTGCAGGTAACCATGGTTAACAGCGGAAGAACAATGATTTCAAGCACCAACCTCCTTTTTAAAGCTTCCGGTCTGTTATTCTAACTCAGCATAACAGAGTGATCTCCAGCCTTGTCCACATCAACACTCTCACCTGTGTTAACAAGAGAATCACTGACATGATGTCAACTGGTGTCACAGCTTGCCTTGACTCCAGCATGATTACAGGCGCAAGGCTTCTAGCAGGCTGCAGGCCTCTGTTTTATCTGTGTGCTTACTGTAGTCTCCTCCTGCCTACTTCCTCCCTCTGAGCTGCTCCTATATATATATATATATATATATATATATATATATATATATATATATATATATATAAAAAAAAGAGAGAGAGAGAAAAAGAGAGAGAGAGAGACCTGGCTAGCTATGAAGAAGAAAAAAAAAACACAACAACCAACACCACAACAACCCACTCTGTGTATGATCTGGCTAAGTAAGAGAACTCTCTGTGTATGACCCAGATATGTATGAGAACCCTCTCTCTGTGTATGACCCAGTGATCACGAGTACCCCTTACTGTGATCAATTTGTACTATTGGCCTAAGACAGACCACTGTTGTGGACAGAGAATCTGATTGGTGACTGCAGGTGTGAGTCACAGGGTCTTGATATAGTGATTGCAGGTGTGAGTCACAGGGTCTCGATATAGTGACTGCAGGTGTGAGTCACAGGGTCTCTTAGCGGTCATTACAGGCGTGGGTCAGTTCTCCAGTCCAGCAGTCCTTGTGTTCCTGTTCATCGGATCAAGATTACTGTTCCAGTCGACGGATCAAGTGCTAGCGTTCCTGTTTCCTGCTGAGACTCACAGGGGCTTTGGCCCAGTCTCCAGCATTGTGGTCTAGCGTGAGGCCTACTATTTATGGTAGTAGTGTTGCCAGCTAGTAACCCTTTGCTTGTTGTACTACATATTTATTGCTGTGATTTATTCTAATAAATATTTTGCATTACATTACCGTACTGAGTTCTGAGCTTTCCTGGGTGCCCGTGACAGCTGGTCCTTTTGGGGCGGGGCTGAAATGCAGTGAATATGTTTTTTTGGGATTAAGTTCATTTACATGGCAAAGAGGGACTTTGCAATTGATTGCAATGCATCTGATCACTCTTCATAACATTCTGGAGTATATGCAAATTGCCATCATCTAAACTGAGGCAGAAGACTTTGTGAAAATGAATATTTGTGTCATTCTCAAAACTTTTGGCCACTACTGAGTATGTGTCAAGTAAGGACACATTTTTGCTGAAGATGTTGCTGGGCAATTTTTTTTATTTTTTTATTTTAAGCAAATTGAATTAAATGGTCCATTTTGAAGAACATTATAACAAGTATTTTGTTCAAAACAATGCAGTCTATTTTTGTAAGGATTTTAGATCAACTTGTAAGAGATTTTGAACGTATATTCCTGCATATGGTTATTGGTAAAATAGACCAAGTGGTGCTTTTCAAAAAAAAAATTTTCCAACAGGGCATAGTTTTCTCTGAAATAATTCCATCAATATCCAGAGGAATAGTCTAGTGATGCTATGTCAGAGTGGTTGTTAAAATTTGTGTGCATAGCAATAAATCACAATCTCCGTATTAATCTCTCTTGCAAGTTCCCACCCTGAAACTTCTCCACACTGGCTTTCAGTCAGCAACCTTCCTGTACTTAACAGTGGAAGTAGGCTTATGTTTGTTTGTTTTGTTGTTTGTGTTTAGATAAAAGAAGAAAACATCACTCAAAACTGTGACAATTCTATAAGCCCCCTCTAAAACTTAGTAGCCAGAAGTGAAGAAGTTAGTATCCCTAGAATATTAATTGGGGAGATGACTGTAATATGTATGTCTGTCCAATCATGCTGCTTTGCTTGTGGTCCCTCTCGGTGATTTATACTTGCAGCAATGATTGTGTGAATTAGTAGCCAGTATCTAGATGGGGTTTACAGTTCTAAGTAGGAGAGGAAAATGAATAGGAAGAATACAACTGTTTGCACATCATAAGGGAGGGGTAAACGTTCAATCCAGATTACACTAAAACCATGAAAGTTATAGAAAAAAGTCACGGAGTCTTTGCTTTATTTAATAACAACAATATTAAAGCTTATATAAAACAGGTATTACTATCCCTTTTATTGATGGGTCCAGTGACGTTGTAGTGGTCATACGGCTTGACACACTGGGGTCAAAGATAATAAAATTATTCTTTTGGGAATTTCTACCAGCCACCTAATATTGGGGAGTTTGCAGAAGCCCAGCTGCTATTGCAAATGACAGATACGCTTCTCAGCTAAGAAATAGTCATAATGGGAGATTTTGACAAACCTGAAATTGACTGGAGAAAATGTGATTTCCAACGCAACAAAGGAAAACAAATGGTCTTTGTATGCTTAAAGTTATAATGTTACTTAATTTACTTTACTTACTGGCTACCCAGTAAAATAATTTTATTGTTGCATTTTATACATATACACATATATACTAGTTAAAGAGCCCATGTACACGTGTCACAGTGCCACCCAGCAATGGCAGCGGTGCAGTCATGCACAGTAGACACTGTCCGCGCCGCTGCTGATACAGAGCAGGGTGCTCCGAATTCAGACCATAGTCCTCTCTGTGCACCGACGATAGCGCTACAGGCCCTACTATACAACAGGGTGAACTTTGCCTCATTTTAGATATGAAGAACCTCAATGCCTTCCTGAAATTAAAACACTTCAAAATGGGGACTGTCACATCCACTTTGAAGCTAATACAGCCACAGGCGTATATGACATGAATCGATCTACGCGATGCATATTATCACATCCCGATCATAGAGCAGCATCGCAGATACCTCAGATTTCATATCTTCGACAGACACTACCAATACAGGGTCCTACCATTTGGGCTAGCATCAGCCCCACCGGTCTTCACAAAAGTCATGGCCAACTTGATAGCACAGCTCGGGCAACAACACCAGATCAGAGTGATCCCATACTTAGACAACATATTGATCATAGAGTCATAACTCCAGAAATCAGTTCGCAGCACAGACATATGTGTCCCCCTGTTACAGTCCCTGTTACAGTCCCTGGCCTGGAACAATCTGCCTGAAATAATTAAATCTGCTCCCAGTCTAAAGTCCTTTAAAAGTAAATGCTTCTTTAGATCTAAAAACCGAGTGTAACTGTATATAGTTTTAATATTCCATATGTATGTATTCATATGTGTGTGTATGTATGTATGTATGTATGTGTGTGTGTGTGTGTGTGTGTGTGTGTATATATATATATATATATATATATATATATATATATATATATATATAATAACATGTAATATATAATGTTTCTCAGTTTGTGTAAATATGCAACCCTTTACTGAAAACTATCCAGGACATACTTGAAAACGAGAGAAATCTCAATGTATTCTTCCTGGTAAAACATTTTCTAAATAAATAAAATACATACAATACAACAATGAGCAGGGCCAGGGGACAATAACATAATAGGAACCATAAACAACGGAACGGGCATAAGGACAATGGCACTGTAAACCTAAAAGCATGTTAACAGAATTTTAATGTTGCCGCCCCGATCCCCCCCCCCCCCCCGACAATGGGAGTCGGCGTGTCAAGAGATTAACAAACAATCAGGGCACGGGCTTCGTATCTTAATAGAATTACCCTGGACTACAACTAATTCAATCTCATTTTGTCAGCTCCTTTAACCAATAGGAACTGGAGCAACGAGATGGGGACAGGAGTTGACCAATCACCAAGCTGTATACTTGTCAAAGCAACATCATGCTTGCCATGGCATTGCTCGACCTGCAGCAACCAATTACAGGGCCGCCTACCTGTCGAATACAATGTATATACAAAACATGAATTGGGTAGGCGGCCGACATTTTAAACAAGTGGTGGCAGGGCTTCTTACTGCCGGCTGGCTTCTGTGAACACAGTCTTTTAGTTCATAGGGTTTGGGCATTCACAAATGCCCTGTCCTTCCAATACAGCGCCCCAGTATCGGACCCAGGCCCATTGCATTCCAGAATAAGAAAGGGTTCTTTTTGTGCATTCAAGACAATAACTGCAGTTTTTAGTGGTATTAGTACATTTATCTTAGACATCTATTTGTGTTCTAGATAGAGTCTGGCATTACCATCAACTGGTTTTAAAGTTTATTATTCCATAAATAATATTTTAAAATATCTTTGTCTGTGTGCACAGCAGGTCCAAACAATAACACTACTGATGAAGGACTGCCAGAAGATCTGGTGTCACTGGATACGAGAGCAGTGGAGCAACTAAGTGAAGGACTCATTGCCCACTACTTGCCCAACCTCCAGAGTTCCAAACTTGCCTTACAGGAACTTACGTATGTATAATTTAGTGATAAATGAACACTTAGAAATGAATTCCTTTGATGCTAGTCAGGTCTTCTGTTCATTAAGAAGTAAAACATTGAAGGCTTCTTTGGTTTCATTTAATGTTTACTGAGGCATTTCATGTATCTGAATTTGGGTTTCCTTTTCTATATCTCAGAAGAGGGCAACTTGTGGTCCTCCAGCTGTGGATGGACTACAACTCCCATCACCTTCAGTTTGCCACTGGTTGTCTGATGATTATTGGACTTGTAACTGGAGTACCATACATTGTCAACACCTGTATTCTTGTCAGAAATTAAGAGAAATACACCCCTAGAATTTTTTTAGTTATAATATATTGGCACTAGGTGTCCATGGTACCATGTAGTACAGTGTCACTGGATTTAGAGCTTCACTTGTACAGCAAAATGGACATTACCTATGCCAAATACTGTGTGTAAAATATTAAAAAAAAACAAAACATAAATAACATAAAGTGCTAGAATGCGTAGAGACTGCACAAAAGCGCCGGCTTCCAGTCAGAGGCTCTGCTGATCCGGAGTGGGGTAGCTCCAAACAGCCCACCTCCCCTGGCTCCGGGGCAACAGCCGAGACCACTGGCTAGCACTTTGGCCCGTGTATATGGGCCTTCAATACGTGTGTGTGTAAATAAATAAAGTGGATATTCTTCCCAAAATTGTGATCATTCAGATATGTGCTCCTAGTCAGCATTTTTGTTTCTTTTTCTTTTGTGCACATGTTCTAAAATAAATGTGAAAAGTTGCTAAAAGTGGCAACAGTTACCACGCATGTTTTAAAACCATATCTCAAAGAGGGGTCAAATAGTCATACACAGCTGCTTACATGTGAATAGAAAAAAAAGTAGGTTTATAACGTATTTTGATGCTTGTGTTCCCAAGAAATAATTTTTGGAAATGCTGGCTAGGAGTACATAAAGTTATCTGTAATCAAATATTCTTCTCCAAAAAAGCTTCAACCTGTTGTGGTTTTTTTTTGGTTTTTATTTTATCTATTTGGTAACCAAGATATTAGAAGATAAAGATATACTTGATGATGCCACCAGAGGGATTGCTGTGGTACAGCTCAGTACTGAAAGGCTGTTAATCACCTCACCTTCTCCTCCCATGTTGTGCCTCGTTCCCTCCTCACAAAACTTCATGTGACCTGGTGCACATTGATTTGTGAGTCTCTGAAGGAGGAGGAAAAGAGCACAATATGGGAAGAGGAGGGGAGGTGATTGACAGACTTGCTGTACAGCAGCGATCCCTCTGGTGACGACATCAGTTATATTTTTAACTTCTAACATCTGTGTTACCAAACTGATTTAAAAAAAGAATAATATTTAATTACAGATAACTTTATGGGAGTTGAGAGTTCAATTTTAAGTGATAATGTCCCTTTCAGCACAATTAAATAAAGCCCCCCCCAATAATTGTCCATCGAGCGATAAGTGAACCAATAGACTGACAGTCAGGCAACAGCGCAGACCTCTTTGCTTACAGACACCTGCGCTGTCAGTTCCAGTCTCCTCTAGGACGCATCGCATGGTACCTTTAGGTACCAGAAGGGACTGTTGGCGCATCCGTGCAGATGCCTCTAAAGCACTGTTGCGTGGCCGTCTTGGCAGAAGTAGGTTTTCCAACGAACGTGGTAATTATGCTGGCTAAGAGTATCATTTGCACGCTTATAGCTAAATAGCTAATTATTGGGGGGGCTTTATTTGGGTTGACGGTTCCCCTTTGAAAAATAAAATCAATATATATCATCTATCTGCCCTGCATTTTTCCGTTCAATTCTATTTTGTTCTAATTTTGCTTTACATTCTTTGTAGGCAAAATCAAGTAGTATTACTAGACACGCTTGACCAAGAGATATCAAAGTTCAAGGAGTGCAATTCAATACTCGATATCAATGCTTTGGTAAGTAGCCACAATAAAGTGTTTTATTGTACAATTAGTGTTTTAGGAATATGATTATGAAATGAGGGAGACTGTAAACAAATGTGGTTTCCTTCACAAATCTTTACAAGTAGTCAACATTGTGTTCCGTCTCCATTTTTTAAATGTTTAATTGTTTTTTCACTAACTGCTACTTTGTTACTTGGCAAATTATTTACTCCTTTAAGACCAGAGTATGCACAACTCTTCTGGTGATTTTAACAGTCTATAGTACTACTTATTTTGTCCCATATTGAGCATGATCTTCCCAGTGACAGCCCATGTATGAGTAGTGTTCAGGATGAAAATGCCCTGAAAAGTACATTGAGCTTGGGGAATTAAGTGTTGAACAGAAAAGTTTAGCTAGGAATGTGTCTTTCAAACTGTAGTTTTTTACATTTTTATTTATTTTTTTAAATTAATTAATGTATTTATTTATTTATTTGCATTTAATCTGTTGTCCACTCCTAGCTGTTTCAGTTTACAGTCTAATAAAGACACCTGATCCTTATGAGCCATTCAGACAATCTGAGCCTCAAGTTTGTTGTGACCTTGAGACAAAAGTCAACAAAGATCATTAAAAACATGCAATTGCAGATACAATACAAACAATGTATTTGTAGAAATAGCTGCCCTCTTTATGTAGCATCCAAACCTAGTTCTGTCCATTAAACAAAATAACAGCCACTTACTTAATCCTAGGATAAATTTGCCCTTAAACATATAATAAATGTTGGCACTAATTCCACCATTGTATGTGAGCTGAGTTTGAGCTTGTGAGAAGACCTTGTGAGAAGATGTAACGAGTTATGAATCATTGTGCCCTGTGGGACATTTTAAGCAGGTAGCATGTGCTGCAACTGTCACAGAAAGATGCAACTTTCCTCAGACTGTGAGATAACACTGTTACAGACTTGTAGCATTGATTTTGATAGTTTCATTATAACTGCACAACTGTTGCAAGTAGCTGTATTTTCACTGAGATTGTATCATGTCTGGGGAAATTTTGTTACATTGTAGTGTTAAAATACACAAACCTTTTCAGTTGCTACAAAGTTGTGTGGGTGAAAGAGACCTCGTACTGTGTACTGGTACACTGAGAAGCCACCGTTAGCATACCTGGGAACTCTCCGGATTTGCCCCGGAGACTCCGGTTCTGACAGAGCTTTACCGGGTCTCCGGGGCAGAGGCTGATTCCTCCGGATGTGGAGAGTTTCTATTGAAACTCTGCCACATCTGCTTTTTCTCCCTCTGTTCCTCCTTCCCCAGCCTTCTGTGTGACACCTTTAACCCTCTGAGTGCTAGAGTGGTGCATTCCTTATCACTCTGGCACTCAAAGGAGTCCCCCCACACTCGTGGCAAGCCCCGCCCCTTTTTGACGCGATTAGCGCCATTTTTGTCACCCCCTGCTGAACAGAGGACTACCCTCCGGGTAGCCCTCAACTGTAAGTTCCCAGGTATGACCATTAGACAAAAACAACTTCAAATAGTGGTTGTTTCCCTGATTATATAATGTTTATTTTCATGTATTTGTATAGTATTTTAAGTATCTGTGTGTTTTCAGACTCTGATGCTATATAATTTAATAAAACAAATGGAAGAATGTGTAAGCCACAGAACATAAATAATGTTTTGGGTACAGTTCTTCCTTTAATCACCTTGCTTCACAATGCATGGGAGATGTCTCTAACAGCCAAGGTATTAACCCTTTGAGTGCCAGAGGTATCTGAGTTGGATACCTCTCTGGCACACAAAGGGTTAAAGTAACATGCACACGTCCATTGCAGTGATTCAGAACTTTTGACTTGGGACACATCAATTACAGAGATTCTCAAGATATCCTTACATGAGAAGCTGTCAAAATGATTCATTCACTGATTGATCTACATGGGCTCATATAAGGAGATACTGAGACTCTGCACTGGGGGGTGTCCTGTTTTAATATTTTAATGGGAATTTTTTGTGTGCCATAGGAGTCACCCAGTGCATTAATGGACAACATATTCTCACCCCCTGGCTCTCAAAGGTCCCTTTCACAGGGTTTCACCAAAGCAATAATGGTGCATGTATTGCTGCTTTTCACACTGCCAACTATCACCTTGCATGAACGCACCAAAGTCAAACAGGCTGCGTCTTTACTACTGTCATGTAGGGACATCATAAACGTGCAGCAGGGTAGATATGCACAGTGGCCTGTGGGGCCATCACCAGACCAGTCACACAAATTACACTGGAGGGTGTAAATCCCATTACAACTTAAAATGGTTGTCCACACCACATCCCCCTCTGCAGTGGAATTACTGGGAGAACACAAGAGGAGTGTATAGAATGCAAGTGTTAAAAATATAGCTGTAGAATGCGACTGTTCTGATGCTCACGGGAATGAGCCCAAAGGATTAATAATTGATAGTATCTGCAGCCTTCTTGTTGACTTTCAATTATTCAGTTTCTGATATACACCAGAATCCAGTTGTCTGGGTGTAACTGATTTATTTTAATCAGACACGTTTGTGGATGGCTTCAGAAATCTGCAACATCTTTTAACAAACTTTGCATAAGGAGCATTCTGTATCTGGAGCTTCATCTCTTGGTGTCTTCAACTCCCATCATCCCCAACCAGTGGAAGATGGGAGTTGTAATCTCCAACAACTGCAGGTCCAAAGATGGACTGCTTCTGATTTACAAGTGTTTTCATACAATGATTTATCTACAATTCATTACTTATGGGAGTTTTTTTGTTTGCTTTTGTTAGTTTTCAGAAGCAAAGCATTACCACAACAAGTTAGTGAATATTAGGAAAGAGATGATTATGCTGCATGAGAAGACATCAAAATTAAAGGTAAGATTAAAAGCAAAACTCTAAGGCCTGGATTCCATTGTGGGTGATAAATGGTATCACTGGTTATATCTAATTGGCTCCCATTGAAGCCTGTGGAAAAAAAAATCTGCAACTAAAACACTAGACTGCAGTGGTATCCAGATCTAATTTAGTTCCATCAGACGTGGGTGGACTGTAGCTTTCCAGCTGTTGCTGGACTACAACTCCCTAAGATTGCTATCTGAGCTATAGCTTTTAACCCTTTGCATGCCAGAGGAGTATGCAACATCAGTTGTCAGCTCTACTAAATCTCCGATCAGATAGTGGGAGTTGGGGTCACCAACAACTGGAGAGCCAACAATTGACCAGCTCTGCTCTAAATGATATGGCATCCCAGCATTGACTATTCAGGACTAACCCTCATGTTTACAGGAAATACTGTTGTGCATTGCATCCCCAGTGGCACATGGATTAACCCTCTGAGGCATATTTAGTAAGAAAAAAAGATGCAATTCTTGTGCAAAACATCTGCACTATAGTGGGTCAGTAAACATACCATTTGTTTTAAATGGAACTTTTAACCCCATGAATTCTAGAGAGATCTCCAGAGCTTTGCTTTGCAGTGCATTAGAGACCACTCTCACATTCCAGGGTTTAAATCCTTCATTTCAGTCAGTGGAACTTTGGGGAATTTTTAGTGGTCAGAGATGATAACATAGGAGGAACGATCCTGCTATTGAATTTAGAACTTTAGTGAACTAAAGACATTTCGCTATGAGTAGGACACCATTCATATAGACTTTGCTTAATTCTGCAGCAGGCTCATTCCTAGTTGCGCGTCTCTCACCAGCACTTTGCAAATTTTACTTGTTCCATATGGTGAGGAATTGCTCCATTTCTTCTTATTAAATAAGCCTCTCTGAGTGTCAGGGAGGTGTGCAGGGAATTGCTCTGCAATATGTTGCACACTCCTCTGTCCCTAAGGCAGGGGTATAACTAAAGGGGGTGCAGTTGTGACCGGTCCTTGCATCCAAAGGGCCCATTGGACCTGGGGTCCAATAGGTTATTTACTTCTATGTGAAAACATTTTTATTAGTGGGGACAAAAAATATTTGCACTGGGCCCTATAATGACAAGTTCTACCACTGCTCAATGAGTTAACTGTCAAGCCACTATTCTTCATACTGTCCTTTGTTGGTGGTTTTCCCAGCATACTACAAACTCTGGATCCTCAACGTATAAGATTTATGGCCTTGAGCACAGAGAGCAAGATGAGAAATTCCAGAGCAAACCAACTGCAAAGTGGGGAGGAAATAAAAATGTAACAAATCCCTGTGTTCCCATTTATGTAAATAGGGCTTTTAATCCCTTGGATGCTGGAGAGGTCTCCACACATTGCTTTGGAATGCATAGGAGACCAGTGTAGCATCCAAGGGGTTAAAAGCCCCATTTACATCATTTTTTATACTACCACCACCAGTTAGGTGGGTGTCCTTCAATAGAGGTCATTAAAATCTGTAGTCTATTTTTATGTTGTTGATCTCTTGTAGTCCACTGCTGCTTGTTTGTTTTACAATCCAATAACAATGTGAGCCCCTTACAAGTCATTCAGGCTTACTGAACCCAGTGTTTGTCATGAAGAGGTGTAACCTAGTGGCAGGCTTGAATAGAGATCACTATATACAAGAAACTGTATGTAGATATACCTGACTAAAGGTCACCTACCAAGGTAAGTCAGTCTGTTAAATTAAGAGCCACTTATTCCTATACTGCAATTCCCATTTAAAAAAAGTGATCGTTGGCAAACATGAATTTGTGTTTTCATTTTGATTGCAGAAAAGAGTGTTGAAATTACAGCAGAAAAAACAAGAAGAAAACCTTAGACAAGAGCAACAACGGGAACGGGAACTAGAGAGAGAGAAGCAGTTAACAGCTAAACCAGCAAAAAGGACATGAGCCGTGAGCATGTGTCCACCCAGTGCTTACACTGCAGCCCCTTCTTCACTGCTCTAATCTAATCAAGGAAAATGGCTGGAGGATGTGTGGATGAAAACACAAATGCCTTTCTTTCTTCTTCATGTGATGCATATATATTGAGTTTCAAATGAGAGTCTAAACTGATCTTTTTAGGACTTTTAGTCCTTTTTATCATGTTAGGTGATTTTTGTTTAAGCTCCGCAATTGTCTGACCTTTTTGAGTGCCAGAACCTTAGGCTTTCCAGGGTTATGGGGTCTTCAGTCTATCCACTGGTACTGTCTCTGCCATGAAAACAGTTTAATACCTCCTAATAATAAACACGCACACGGTCTCCCTCACTCTCTCTTGCTCCTTTTCACAGCCATAAAGGTGGACATGACCGTTGCAGTGCACAAGTCTATATAAGATTATCCTGTAGAGGGGTAAGAGGTTGAAGTCTAGTAGTCTTGCCGGCAACTGTCATGTCCACCTCTGTAGACATGTTATCTCTTGAGCTAGAAATAGTTCATAGGGGCTGCTGGGATTTTCTGGCTAGAATAAGAAAAGTGGGAGATTGTTACTCGGCTGCATTAGTGTTCCCTTAATCAGTCTTGCATAGTTCTGTTTGCAAATTAACCATATGAATGCCAGAGGAGTATTCATCACGTCTCATGGTTACATTAACTTCCCAATTCTAGTCCTCGGGATACACCAACTTATGTTTTAATGATATCCCTAATTAAAGGGGAGCTGTCACCTGTATTAATTGTACCTTTATTTGAATGCTCCTGTGAACAGAATCTGTACATTTTTATTTATTTTTTAGTTTTGTTTTTAATATAATGCTGTATACTTTGAGATCTTGGCTTTTAAAGTTAATCTGGTGCCATCCGCTCTGTACAGGCTTTGGTACATCTTTGTACCACAACCTGTCAGTCTTTGTCTGTTCCCCTCCCAAAGCAGCTACTCATTCTCACCTCCTACTCTGATGAAGGCTTCCTCCTTGTGAGCTGGAGTGGCCTCACTAGCAAGAAAGGGCTCCAGCTCACTTGGAGGAAGCCTCCATCATCAAAGGAGGTTGGAATGAGGCACTACTTGGGGGAGGGGAACAAATGAAGATTGACAGGCTCCAGGGCATAGTTGACATGCAGCCTGTCCTGAAGTGGTGTCACCAGATCAGCTTTGAAAGCCAATATCTTGACGAATACAGCATTATATTAAGAAAAAATTACATATTCAGTCTATATGAGAATTCAAATGAAGGTAACATTAATACAGGTGATAGTTCCCCTTTAAGCACAGGTAGGTCAATCACACTGACTGAGCCACTGATTTCCCAGATGTGATTAAGCAGGGATTTCCCAAAAACATGAACTTCTGGTGTGCCCTGGGGACTAATGCTTGGAGACACTGTACTAAGGGGTGATAAAGAGGAAAGATCTTCTTCAATGGGATAAAACTTTCCATTCCTATGTTATTATGTGGAACCTTTGCACTAAGGTCTGTGAGGTTGGAGTGGTGGTACAGTCTAGGCTCCATAGAAGTCATCTCCTATTTTTGATCTCCTTTACAGTTAATTAAATGAACACTAATGCTAAAATACAGCCTGCCATCAGAAGCTGCATTATGGAATGTGTTCCTTTGTCTCCTTGGAGTCTATTACCGTCTTCAATACTTAGGGCCGTATGTTCAAAAGAAAAGTGAATGAGTTCTGGGGCAAACCATTTGCACTATAAGGGAGAACTATAACTTCCCACTGATGTAAATGGAGATTTTAATTCCTTAAATACTAGAGGCCTGAGACCTTTCAAGCATTCACAGTGTTAAAATCCCCATTTAATCAATGGGGAATGTTTAATACTCCTTTATAGTGCAAATGGTTTGCTCCGTACTTGTTCACTTTAGAACATCCCTAAGATTCCCAAATACATTGGGATGATTCTAGTCCACACTGGGTTACGTTTCTGAGCTGTTAGCCACACTTTAATGACAGAAACCGTTTGTGAATGGTGGTTTAAGTAGGTGAAATTCCAGCAAATATTTTGGATACCAAACTCTCCTTAACCCCTTAAAGGGATAGTAATGTGTCACAATAAAAGCAGCTCCAATTAATTATCATAGTATTTGGACTCTGGAGAGTGTTATTTCAATTCTGTCAGAGCTTTAGTTCAAGAGTAATTGAATTATAAAGTATCCCCCTTCCGCTCCATGTAACACTGCTCACCACAGAGCAGCAAGACTGTCCAGATGGCTTGCAGAGCGGGACAATTTTCAGTGAGCATAAGAGGAAAAAAAACCCTGGAAAAACCTGTCGAGGGAGACAGGGTTTTACTTATTCTCACAGTAAGAAGATTGTCCCTTGCTGAGATCTGTTGAGTCTAGAGACCAGATTCCACATCTGAAGGGAGGTGGCTTACACTAGGTAAAAGGTGCGGTAGGGGGACACTTTATCATTCAACTACTCTTGAACTTCAACTCTGACAGTATTGAAATAACACTCTCCATGGCCCAAATACTATGAAGATTAAAGGGGAACATTCACATCCCAAAAAATGTTCACCATTGCTTTTAAAATGTAAAACAATATTGGCGCTGGCTTTATTTATTTATAATTGGAGCCACTTTTATTTTGAAACGTTACTATCCCTTTAACAACACAGGATGTACATGTACGTCTTGGGAGTATGTCCCAAAATGACATATGATGTACATGTACGTCCTCGATTTCAGGGCTCCCCGCATGGCTTCACGCTGTTTGGGGACCCCTGATTCTGATATAAAAAAAAAATGGTCCGTGGTCCTTAAATGACAGCCGCATGAGCAATCAGCCGTCCTTAATGTGTTAAGCTACAGTATAAATATGTGATGTGTTGGCAGGGGATTGCAGTTGTCTCCTGGCCCATGTTTACTAAGATGCATTCTACAAGATGCCACCTAGGACTGGAATTTACCTAGGAGTCCATTCGTTGAAATGTTGGAAAGTACCTAGTAAAGTGATATTTATAAACCAACTTGAAGATAATATGGAGTGAGCCAACTGCACCAGAGGGAAAGATGAAACATCCTACATTCCCCTACAGTTGAACAGAGCTTTTTACACCTTGAATGCTAGAGTGGTCTCCAGTCCAACTCATGGGGTTAAAAGCCCCATGTAGATCAGTGTAAGTTTTTAGTACCCCCCCCCCCCATGTGGTGCAGTTGCTTGCCCCAGTGGGTCTTATGTATAGAAGCAAATTGGTGCAATTCTGGGGTAAACCAACTGCTCCATAGGTGATTAATAAAACGTCCCATTTATTTCCACAAGTCTTTTTAACCCTTTGAGTGCCAGGGGGGGTACGCAACACATTTACAACAATGGGAATTTGTTACGTGATGTGTACCATAAGTGTCACACAACCGCTTCACTGCATTTGGTACTAGAGACATCTGCAGTGCATTGGAGAGATCTTTCATCTAAGGGGTTAAATATGAAATCTGCCTTGATCCTTTGGCAATTCAGTCAGAGTGTGCAAGGTAGTGCATACCCTTCAGTTGCTGAAAGGGTTCATTTAGTCTTCCTGTTACTTCCTCCCCCTCTTACCCTTTAACATTAATTCTGTAAGGCTGTGTTGTGGCAGTCTCCGGTGCAATGATATATAAAGATATTTGTATGCATTTGCAGAGACTTTTTTTACTTGTAATTCACTATTAATTACAGTGTGGCATATGTCAGTACAAATTCATAGTAAACGAGGAGCAAAAACAGTTACCCCATAATAGCTTAAATGGCAACTTTCTTGTCCCCAACCCTCGGAGTATCAAGGGGCGGGGGGGGGTATAATTGTGCCACATAATGCGGGCATGGCTTAATCAGAGTGGGCCATATTGAAACAAGGAAAGAAGAGGTTGTCCTGAACATAGATGTTTAATGGAGGAAGCGGGTGAGGTTACCAGGAAACTCGCTAATCCGGAGAATCAACCTCTGTTCTTGTAGACCTGGTAATTAACTCTAAAACCTGAATCTCTGGAGCAGATCCGGAGAGTTCCATGGTGTGACTGAGTATTGAAGAAAAATCCCCATTGTCTTCCACTGGAGTTATCTTTGGTACATACATGCCACCGTTTTGCTCCTGGGTCAATAACTTTTTGTTGCATACTTGCATAATGGATAATTTTCTAGCAGAGGATTATGCCAGTTGGTTTCAGTGCAGATAGTATGTTCATCCAGGAAACGGCTTCAATGTGCTTGGGGTTTTTTTTTTTTGTTTTGTTTTTTTTCTTCCTCTGGATCAACAAAGGGGATATTTTAAAGTTAAAACTTTATTGACTTTTATTTATTTATTTATCTGTTACCTTAACTCTTTGGGTGCCAGAGGGGTATCCAACGCATGGCAAAACAATGGATACCCCTGTGAGTACTAATACGTGTATATCATTCAAGATGCCAACTAAACCTTGTCACTAGACTGCAGCAATTATACATATAATAGTTAGTAGAGTGCTAGGCAACATGTGGCTCTCTGAATGTTGTGAAACTACAACTCCATCCTCAGCTGTAAGTAACAATAACATGTAAAAATTAACTGGGGGTTATATACACTTAAATAAGATATACCCCATGCCACCATCTGTAATACGTATCTGTTTTCTGGTCCTTAAAGGGATAGTAATGTTTCACTTGACACACAGCTTAGATCATTCATATTTGTGGTCTGGGCTTCCAGCAACTGATATGCCATAACCATGAGCTTACTGGAAGCGCGGGTGAAGATCAGCGTGGTAGGCCTGAATGGAGGGCCACCTTAGGATAATAATATGAAAAGAAATGGTGATGGAGGGAGGGGGCACAATGACGATGCGCCACGTGGGAGAGGCTACAGTCGGTATTTAAGGCTTGCAGCCTCTCCCACAAATGCAGGCCCAGCCTTCTATTTGTGGTCTGGGCTTCCAGCGATTGCTATGTGGAGAGGTGTGCCATAACCCTGAGCTTACTGGAAGCTCGGGTGAAGATCAACGTGGTAGGCCTGAATGGAGGCAAAAAGGCAAAATATTCATTGAACGTGTGCAAAGATGACATTACTTGGTAAGTCTGTAAGGCTTTGCAAAGCTCGGCAGAAGGGTTCTGGATGTAATGTGAGAAACATAAAAATTGCCATCTTCCGAAATGTTGCATGATATGCACTTGTACGTATTCTTAGAAGAAGAGGATGTCTCGCCTATTCTGGATGATTGTCCGAAGAATTGGTTAAGATACTGACCTAGATGTGTGAGAATGATTCTTATGTAATAAATGAATTCAGAACTAGAGAGGGGACCAGATTGAAGAAGGAGACGAGGCTGACGGCCGAGTGATGCTGGTGGATGGAAGTTGAATAACTGGGGCTTTTAAAGGACACCAGAAAATGTGGGTAGCAAAGTAAGGAATGTGATGGCCTACTTGTGCCTGGTCCGTTTGAATCAGAAAAGATTAAGATGTAGTGGTTGGTGTGCCAAAAGTGTTGGTCTCTTCATATGAAGACATTAGAACTTGAAGACAGGAGATTTGCGGTCTGTGGAACCCAAAGAAGGCAAGGCAGTTAGCGGCTGTGTTTACGGTGATAGTTTGGTGCTGAAAGGATTAATATTTAGGAATTTGTACATGTGTCTGAAAATGTGGCTGGTAATAGGGAGTGGAGTGCGAGATGAGGGGCATAGAAGGTTGCCTAGGCTGAGAAAGGCTTAAGCTGTACGGCGATTCAAAGGAAGGTAATTGGGTGTAGAGCATAGTGATACTGTATGCTGAAGATGTCCCGTTGTCGGACAGAGGTTGCCGATCTGCGTTTGCATATCGTACTATGAAAGGGACAGAGGGAAAAGAGTGAGAGCTGGATCATATAGCAGGTAGAAAGGAGAGTGCAAGAAATACTACAAAAGGAATAGGCTGCAAGGAAAGGATGGCTGGGGCTCCCCTTGGCCCCTATGAAGAGACAAGGCTATTACCTGGGAGACCTCTGACCTCGATGAGGCAAAGTTATCATCAGCGGCCTGCTGCCCTAGCGAAGAGGAACAGTAGTATTCGGTGCGACCCGTGACCTCTGCAGAGAGGCAAGGCATGAAACCTAGGAAACCCTCGGCCTCTGCAAAGAGATGAGGTACCTATTTACAGTAACCTTTGGCCGCTATGAAGAGGGAAAAGAATGTAACGGAAGTGACTTCTACCTCTATAAATTGGTAAGGTACTGATTTAATATAACATAGATTATGAATAAATGGGAACCTTGGGTATATACTAGTCATGCATGTTTAGTAGAGGTAAGGTATGGACCTGAGGTGACCTCCGGCCTCTACAGAGAGGTGCGGTACCTGTGAGTGTGACCTTCGGCCTCTACAAAGAGGTAACATATAGACCTGAGGTGACCTCCGGCCTCTACAAAGAGGTGAGGTATCGGTGAGTATGACCTACAGTCTAAGAAGTAAGGTATGGACCTGAGGTGACCTCCAGCCTATACAAAAAGGTGAGGTACCTGATGTGTGACTTTCAGCCTAAGCGGTAAGGTATGGATCTGAGGTGACCGCCGGCCTCTATGGAGAGGTGAGGTACCTATGAGTGAGACCTTTGGCGTCTACGATGAGGCAAGATATGGATCTGAAGTGACCTCCGGCCTCTACGAAGAGATGAGGTACCTGTAAGTGTGACCTTCGGCCTCTACAAGAGGTAAGGTATAGACCTGAGGTGTCCTCTGGCCTCTACGAAGAGGTGACGTACCCGTGAGTGTGACCTACAGCCTAAGAAGTAAGGTATGGACCTAAGATGACCTCCGACCTCTGTGAAGAGGTGAGGTACCTGTAAGTGTGACCTTCGGCCTCTAAAAGAGGTAAGGTGGTATAGACCTGAGGTGACCTCCGGCCTCTAAGAAGAAGTGAGGTACCTGTTATTAGATAGGACATGGAATCAGGACGGTGATACAATGTAACATTGTATGTATGTACGATAGAATATGGAATCAGGACCATGTTATAATGTAATAATGTATGTCAGATAGAACATGGAATCCAGACAGTGATACAATGTAACAATGTATGTATGTCAGATAGAACATGGAATCGGGACAGTGATACAGTGTAACAATGTGTGTATGTCATAACATAGAATCGGGACAGTGGTACAATATAACAATGTGTGTATGTCAGAACATGGAATCGGGACAGGAATACCATGAAACAATGTATGTATGTCATATAGAACATGGAATCGGAACAGTGATACAATGTAACAATGTGTGTCAGAACATGGAATCGGGACACTGACACAATATAACAATGTGTGTATGTCAGAACATGGAATCGGGACAGTGGTACAATATAACAATGTGTGTATGTCAGAACATGGAATCTGGACAGTGGTACAATATAACAATGTGTGTATGTCAGATAGAACATGGAATCAGGACATGGATACCATGAAACAATGTATGTATGTCACATAGAACATGGAATCGGGACAGTGATACGATGCACCAATATATGTGGGTCAGATAGAACATGGAATCAGGATAGTAATACAACTCACGTATGTCCGATAGAACATGGAATCAGGACAGTGATAGTATGTAATTGCTCGAACATAGCAATCAACAAAGTACAGATAGGAAGGATGGCTCAGGCAGACTGAGAGAATTGAGTGGTGGTCTGTGACCAACATAGACACAGCAGGATAAGCCCCTCAAACAACATTATGGAACATTTGGCTCTAGACACAATCTCTTTGGCTTCATAGAAATAGAGATGTATAACTACTGCTCTTTTGAAGGGACTGTAATCATCCAAAAAACATTTATGATGAAGCTGAATATGTCAATTAAAAGCAGTGGTTACTGTGAAGATATAAACACAGTGGACCTTATGTATAGATGTAGGCCAGTGCAATTCTGAGGTGAACCATGTGCACCATAGGGAACACACAAAAATACCCCACATTGGCATATATTTAAACAGTAATATTTAACTCAACTGAAATTTTTATTTGACCCCTATGGAGCAGCTGGTTTGCCCCAGGATTGTGCTGCTTCACTTTTATACAAAAGGTCCAGTGAGGCTGATGTACATAGGAAACTGACTGCACTATAGAGGATAAATAAAATTACCCATTGATTAAAATGTGTTTTTAGCCAGTTGAATGATATAAATGTCTCCACAATATGTTGCAGACCTCTTGCATTCAAGGGGTTAAAATTATACTAATGTCCAAGAATGTTATTTTGTATTGTATATTAAAAAAAAAATTGCAGCAAATCCCATTGCTCAATCCTCTATGGATTGAGAGAGATTTGCATTTAAAGTTCCCCATCCCTCCCCTTCTCCTGACGTAAGCAATCTAGCGGACAGCAGGAGATCCCGGTCCTGGCACCAGCTGTTGGCTCTTTAGCAGAGCCAAAATCGCGTTATTTAAAAATTATTTCATTGGAACGGTATACAAAGTGTGCCTGGTTTGCAAGCACACTTTGTAGACCATTCCAATGAAGTAGTTCTTTTTAAATAACGCGATTGCGGCTCTGCTGAAGAGCCTCCTCAAGGGCTGTATTCTATTACAGGTCCTTTTTTTATCACTGCATTTATCTCCACTTTTCCACATAGACTTCAATAGGAAAATGAACTGGGGATTTAGAATTTAACTGTGCATATGGGTAGAGTGGTTAAAGACAACCTTTATTACTTTACAGTATTGTGAATGTTTTAATCTCCCCATGGGCGGTTGATTTGTCCCATAATTGCTCCAAATTTCTTGTATACATGTGCTCCAATCAAGTAAAGCAAGGAATTGCCCACTGTGGAGAGTTTACTGTTTTAATGGATTCCTGAGATAAAGAGAGAGCAGTGAATGAGTAACTCCAGTAGATGGCAGTGTGTGCATTGACAGTGGCATTGTACATTGACTTAACGTTCCATGCAAATGTGCATGTCTATGCTTTCATAGTTAAGACCCTAACAGATATTTCTGGAGCTAAGTTTTTCAAGACTATACTTTTGTGAATAAATGTAACATAATAAAAGTATGGGCAAATGTCCAAGTGCTAACACCGCTCAGTATAATTGTTCAGCATCACATACAGCCCAATGTTCAAATGAAAAGTGGAGTAAACCAACTGGACCATATTGGTAATTAAATAAAAAAAAAATCACATTTAATTAAATATGGCTTTTAACCCTTTGAATGCTACAGAGGTCTATGCTGGGGATATTGTGAATGTTTATACATCCCCATCTAGTGCAGTTTGTCCCAGAATTACTGCATATTTCTGTTGACTCTAAAGCCTTAAGTGTCCTCTTCCTACAGCCTTAGTAAGAAATAACTGTCATCTCTTCACTCCAGCTTAAATGTTTTTTTACAGGAGAATGGGAGAATTACATTACATTACATTCAAAATGTGCTGAGCTTGAGAGCTTTGAACAATTAACACTTTGCGTACCCCTCTGGCACTCAAGGGGTTAAAGTTCCAAAGAGTGTAGCTTCTAGGTGATCTTTCCCTAATTTCTCTAACACAAAGGTTCTCCAATAAGACCACATGGGACCCTTCACATGCCACAGTGTAGGTCTGTCTGTCCATGGAAACACCCATTGCAAGCAGGACTCCTCGCTCTGGCTTTCTGGTAGAATGGAACCAATTTAGAGACCACATAACAGTTAATGCAGATCCTGCCAGAGATAACAATGGTCCCACTCTGCCTTAGATTTTGGCTTTTGACCCTGAAAGCTCCCAGTTATGCTTATTGCTGTATTATGTCACACTCTGAATTTGATGTGTTGAGAAATAGTAATTCCATTATTGTGCAAATCAGCTGCACCATAAGGAAGAAATAGACATTCACAATCTACCAATTGATTCAGATGAAACTTTTAACCCTTTGAATCCCAGAGAAGAATGTTGTAATGCGTTGGATACCTCTAGCACTCTGTGGGTTAACATTGAATGCTAGAGAGGCTTCACAATGCATTGGACACCTCTCTAGCATTCAGTGCTTTAGAAACCCCCCATTTGAATCATGGGAATTTCTTATGGTGCTATTGGTTTGCAACAGAATTATATCTCTTTAGCATAAAACATCAGCCTTGCTGAACAACTGCAAGATTTAAGAGAAGAGTCTCTGAGGCTGATGTACAGAGCACTGGAGAAATTCTGATGTAAACCATTTGCACCATGGGGGAAGGGGCAAATAATTCCACAATTCCCATTCTTTTGAATGGGGTTTTTAACCCCTTGAATGCTAGAGAGGTCTCCATTACATTGGCAGACCTCCCTAGCATTCAAGGAGCTAAAGCCACATTTCAATCATTGAGAATGTTTATTTGTTCCCTATGGCACAATTTAAATTAGAAAAGGACCAGGGAAAATAAGGTTGGGCATCAGGATTTCTGCACTAGTTACACTTTTGTGTTTGGTAGGGAAACGTAGTCACGGTTTACTTTGCTAGTTGCTTATCTAGGGGATGAGTGGCTTGCTTCTTAAATGGCTTTAGGTGTGCCACCTTCTAGCCAATGAGTTTCAATGTCAGCAATGGTATAACAGTTTGAGGTCCTTGTACCCCAATCTACCCTCATGAAAGAAATTACAAAATTACAATATTGAGAACTGGAAAAGTTTGTGTGGATGGCAGAGAGACTAGTAGATTTAATAAGATTAGACTGAGGCTGTTGGCAATACACTAGCATTTACGTTCCACGAACAGACCACTAATTAAAGTGGCCTGTCACCTTAAGTTTAGCTTGTATTGAAAAGGATTAAAATCTATGTGTTGTACTAGCCATTTTTGTCTGTAAAATAGCTATTTTTTCAGTCATAAACCTATATATTTTGATGGTAAGGTGTGGTACTTTCTGCTAATTCCCTGAACAGTATGCTAATTATTTATGTTTGAGGCCAAATTTACAGATCATGAACTTATTAGATATACTCCCCCAGTGTGTGGGCTTTGTCTAGATTTAGTCATAGTGTGGTAATATTGTCCTTGAAGGAAAACACATGACCATAAAATGCCAATCTGTGCCACCAACAAATAAAGCTTAAAGGGATACTAATGCACTATATATATATATATATATATATATATATATATATATATATATATATATAAATGTTGTAGAGTTTACTCTCGGAGTAAAACAAGGGTACTCTCACTGCTGAAAGATGTTTTATTCAAAACTTATTACAACTCTAACTTGAATTTTTTCGATGCAGTATCACAGTGGCCTCAAACATGGTGCTGCTGCTACACCATCCTATGGAGATTTATCGTCAATTGACCATAGCTGTCCATAGGATGGTGTAGCAACAGCTCCTCTGTAACATTTCAGGCCACTGAGATATGCACCTAAAAAATTAACATTTGAACTGTAATAACTTTTGAATAAAACACCTCTAAGCAATGGGAGTGCCGTTGTTTTAATCAGGTGAATAAACTTTACAATATATATTTTTAAATATTAAGTGTTACTATCCTTTTAATGGCTCAAAAACTATTACAAATAAATGGCTAGTACAACATATATGTAGTTTTTAAATAACTTTAAATGTAACTAATCTTAAGTGACAGGAAATGACTGGAATTGCTGCATGCAGGCAACAGGCAAGGTCACGTCTAGGCAGAAGTCTGTAATACGAGCCACGTGTTGTGGCAAGTATTGTAGGTCAAAGACACAACAAAGGTCACTACAGAAGATCAGACTAAATACCAAGAATGCAAAGCAGAGATTGCAACGAGGGTTAGTTCCAGTTGGATGTATATAGGACATGCAATACAGCTACCTTCCAAACAGTTTAGAAAAACAGCCTGACTTAGTTTTAGGAAAAACGTACACTATTACAGCCAATCAAGGGAAATCTGACAGGGGGTTGCCATTTGCCTAGAAAATCCACTTGTACAGTTTTGTCCCTGTGTTTATGATAGGGATCAACAAACTGCATCCTTCATCTGTTGTTAAACTACACATCCCATCATCCTCAGCAAGGCCACCTGTGAATTTATTCACAGGAAGCTACAATGGCTTTTAGATGCAGAGTTACCAAATACAAGCTACTTATTGTTATTGCATACTTTTTATTATTTATTTATTTATTGGAAAGCCTGGGTTTGCCATTGCCAAGGACCAAGCTTTGAGATCTGGCAGAACTTACAGATCATTGTAAGCTGTGCTTTATTTATTTACATTTTATATCTGTAGCATCCAAAGTATACTAGGTCAAATTGTCAGGATGGCAAACATTAGAATCTGCTTTACCAGTAAAAGTTGCAATCCCAAAGGCTGCAAATGTTGTTGCAATTGATACAATCTATATCCACCAATAATACTGATCTCATTGAAGCATGCAGATGTAATCCACAATGTAACTGAATACCGTCTTGAAGTAGCCGCTATTCAGTTCTGTTGAATGTGTGTGTGTGTGTGTGTATATATATATATATATCTATATATATATATATATATATATATATATATCCCTGAATACAGTCAAAGGTCCTGCTTGCTCTTAGTACCGATATTAGCAAGTGTTTGTTGCACCTTGTGTGGCATCAGCCTAGGTGATGAGAAACATGATTTGCTTTCCTAAGATTATAAGGCAGGAATAGAAAAGTCCACAGGACAGGTAGTTCCTTGTGTGCCAGAACACCAGAGGCTTGATACATATTAATAAGTTATTGTACAATGTGAAGTCTATCTGTGCCATAACTAATAGGGAGAATCAAGCACGTGCGCACATAGACACCAAGGGGGGCTTGAGCACCTGGCTTTTTTGTCCAAAGTGCCCTTGTGTCCTTTTAACAAAAATAAATAAATAATTATGAGAAGTGCCCTTTTTTCATTTGAGCCCCTGCCCCCCAAAATATCTGTGCATGTCCCTGGGGAGAATAGCACAATTACATACCCCCAGCTTGCAACTAGATCTGGGACTTTAACAGTGAGACCTGGGGATTTAGTCAAAGTAACTATTGATGCCCCTGGGATAGAACAACCATGTGTGGATCAGAATCTTATATCCAGCAATAGGTAGGCTGGAGAGGCACAGCAGTGAGGAAGGACATCAGTAGATTACTGAGTAGGGTGTCAAAGATGGCAATGTCTTTGTCCTTATATAGGTTATAGGTTAAATACACAAATATATAAACTGAGTAAGCTATTTGGCCCTATTTCATCTAGTTGGCTCCATATGAGTTTAATAACTCCTTGTATGTGTGGACCTCTTCACTGTAAGGAGATAACGATAACTAGTATATGACAGCATGCTACAATAGGTCTGCTCCAAGGGGAGTAGATCCGCTGACCTGTCTAAATCTGCACTGTTCAGCCCTACTGATCAGCCTGTCAATTGATTCAAAAGTCATAATATGGCTGTCTATACTCTCCTTCAAATTTAGTTTCAGAGGCTGTACTGAATCCCAGAACAGAGTCTTGATCTTGATATCATCCAAGAGTTTCAGTGTAATGCTAGTCTATGGCTTTGGCAATGATGTTCATTTTCATGTAGACTAGCACAGACATCACTTTTTGTCACAGCAGTCAATGGGTAGTTCTCCCTCTAGTGTTTAGAACTCTATGGTGAGCCTTCGTCTCCGCAGTGTCCCAAAATGGCAGAATTTAAATGTGGTTACCCTACTATAGCTGGAAAGGAAGTCACAGACTGTGTGACATCATTTCAACCCCCCCAGCCAGCTACAGAGGGTCAGTTTTCATAAAGAGTGCACAGTGCAGTTTCCTTCCATACATTTAAATGCACTGCTGGACTGCGGGTCATAGGCGTAATAGAAAGAGTGGAACAATTCTAGGGCAAGACAACAGCGCAATATTTTTATTTGGTACATATAGTGCAATGATTTTTCTCAAGAATTGCTCCATGTTGGTCTTTATACATATGTTCATCAAATAAAGGGCCAATGTTTTTAAAAGCAAAATGGAGTTGTTCTGGAGTAAACCAACTGCACCATAGGAGACAAATAAAAATTCCTGTTAAATTACATTGGGTCTGTTTACCCCTTGAACTCTAGAGAGGTTGCAATGCATTGGAGACCTCTTTAGCAGTCAAGGGGTTAAAAAGCTCTATTCAAGTGCACAGTTTTATTTGTCCCTCACGCTGCAGTTGGTTTACTCCAGAACAACTCCAGTTTGCTGTTATAAATATGGGCCTTTGTCACTCGTCTTTCCATTGGAGTCACGTGCCTGACAGTAGCAGGTGGTATTCCCCAGTGAGGCCCACAAACAGAATGGGATATCCTGGTTCCTGTACAGCAGAGCTACCAGCAAAGGAACACTTCACAACACCAGGATATGTATGATATGCAAAAGCAGCAGCACTACTTCTGCAAAGAAAAATCAGTATAGGGAATTATAGTAGATTACAACATAAGCAGAATGTTGATCCATTTAGAAATCCTGTTGCTTTTGGAGAAAGGAAGTCATTTTTATAACTACTTGGGCATATCTTGCAGCGGCTTCAATGTTTTTATATCCCTTCTTCTGGACCAACACATGAGATCTGGCAATGGTAGATATTGATGAACTCATCTTTATCTTTAATGAACAGGTGTTTGTATATATAATTCTTAACCAAGTGGTTGTTAATTATTTGCTCAAGCAATGGTTTTAAAGCAGAACTACCACCCCTTTTAAACTTTGGCTCAAATAATTACCCATCTGACGACTAGTTGCTCAATAGTGCTAGTCGCCAGAATTATTACCTGGTTATTGAGAATTCTATACTTCTCCCGGACTGACAGCCAGGAAACAGCGCAGACATCTTCCCATAGTGACGTCTGTGCACCTTTGCTGTCAGTCCCAGCCTGCTCTAGAAGGCGTTGCTAGGAGACGTTCGACACCAAAAGGGACTGACAGTGCAGGAGCGCAGACGGCACTATGGAAATATGTCTGCACTGTTTCTTGACTGTCAGTCCAGGAGCAGTATAGAATTCTCAATAACCAGGTAATGATTCTGGCGGCTAGCACTACTGAGCAGCTAGTCGCCAGATGGGTAATTATTTGGGCCAAAGTTTAACAGGAGTGGTAGTTCCACTTTACCACAGTCTGCAATTTTCAGGGCAATCAGTCAATTATGTTGGATACACATACACAGATATACTTATTCTTATGTTTCAAATATTTAATATTTTTGTTCATACAAAAAAGTGCCGCCCTTTACTGGTGCCCACATCACACCAAAGTGCCATTGCATCCTGGCTATGTAACCACTGTCTTAACCCTTTGAGAGGCAGAGGAGTGTGTAAAACCTTGTTAAGTTATGCTTTGCACACCCTTCTGGTCCTTAAAGGGTTAAAATGCATTCAAACAGCTTAAAGTGCTGCTGATTGCTTAGTTAGTTCATTTGAGCTTACTCATGAGACATCTTTAGCATGCAAGGGGTTGAAAGGGATAGTAATGTTCCTGAAAAAATATTTTGCATTTTGTAATGCTTCAAAATTGGAACTGAGTGCAAAAGAATGTATCTCTCAAACCGTTATGATTTGAGAGATATCTGCATGTAAAGCTGTCAGCAGGAGATCCGTGTCAGCCAACACGGAGGCTCTGCAGCAGAGCCGCAATATCGTTATTTAAAACGAATGAATTCATTGGAATGGTGTACAAAGTGTGCTTGCAAACCAAGCACAATTTGTACACCATTCCAATGAAGTCATTAGTTGTAAATAAAGAGATTGCGGCTCTGGTGCAGAGCTTCCGTGTCGGCCGACATGGATCTCCTGCTGACAGCTTTACATCTGACAGCAGGAAACATCAAATGTTAAATGCAGATATCTCTCAAACCATAGAGGTTTGAAGGATAATTTTGCACTCAGTTCCAATTTTGAAGCACTACAAAATGCAAAATATTTTTTTGGGACATTACTGTCCCTTTAAAGGTCCATTTAACCCTTTGAGTGCCAGAGAGGTATCCAAAGCATTGCACTGCAATGCTTTAGATACCACTCTGGCACTCAAAGGGTTAAATCAATGGGAATTGTTTAGTTGTTCCTTATGGTGCACCTGGAATGCCCAGAATTGCTCCACCTTTTTCTTATACATACACCCATTTGAAAGGGCTGTTGTAGTAGCGTAACACTACTGGTATCTGATGTGAAGTCCTTGGCTCTGTAGGATATTGTACTGAGATGAGGATGTCTGTTATAGAGTATGATGTTCATCATGTTTAACTCCTCACCAGTGTCCTTATATAACATACATAATGCAGGGCTACACAGAATCCATTACAGTCCTAGAGCATGGTTGGCTTGCTAATGTTTGTTAGACTGTAACTAATATCACCCTCAGTTGACCAAAGGCTGCCTTAAAGGAGCAGTATAGGGATGAAATGAAAAGCTTACTTCTAATTTTTGTAAGGTATTGGTTATATTATTACACTACTAAGAACATTAATGTGAAGACCAAAAAGAAAGCAGAAACCCATATAGTAAGTATTGTTCTCACATTTAAAAGTGGCCACTTCCAGATTCACAGTGGCAATAAAAGCAAGTGAGGGATATTTTACTGTCTATCACGCAGATAATACTTGGTACAGCTGCTCACCACGAAAGTTTCCTTCAAAAAAAGAGGGAAACAAAGCCAGAAGACAAAGAGAACAACAGGGCACTTTCTCTGATCACAGCTACATGTACATTCTGCTTTGAATATATTCAACGTTATGTACTCAAAATTAATGCTCAGACAGTTGGTAGTTCAACAACCGATATATAGCCTTAGGGGTTAAACTGCCCTGTACAGGAATCAGCTGCAGCGTTCTTCCACAAAGGGCTCTCAAAAAAGAGATCAGCAGTAATAAAATATCTATAATTTACTACAAAAACTTAAAAACAGGTATCCAAGATTTATTTGATTCCTGCTGATCGCTTGGTTTTTGAGAGCCCTTTGTGGCCCACTGTCAGCTGAAGATTAACATGTCCAACAGCCAGCTTCTCCATTACCATTGATGGAATTAACATTCATCTGGTCAGCTCAGCATGCTGACTTTGGGCAATATTTGATCCCTCCCTTTCCTTCCCTCACATTTAATCCATGGCTTCTTTCTCCGAAACATTGATAAAATCCGTCCATTCCTCTTCCAAAAAACTACCAAAACTCTTGTGAATGCCCTCATTCTGTCCCACTTAGACTATTGCAATGTCCTCCTGCTTCCCCTCTTTCCCCTATGCAATCTGTCTTAAAGCGGAACTTTCATCCACTATAAAGCCACCCTGCTATAATTAAGGAGAGTGTGGTGATTTGTGCAGCTGAGCTGAAAGCGGAACTTTCATCCTGTATAAAATCGCAGGTAGTGACTAGCTTTAGAATATATATTTTACCTCTGAAATTTACTCCATTCTAAAGAAATCCTTCATTGTAGGAGACTGATGGCTGGGTTAACGCAGTCTGCGCTCCTGCGCCATCAGTCCTTTCCGATTACCATATGGTTACCAAAGGAGACTGGGACTGACAGTGCAGGCATGCAGACAAGATGTCTGCGCTTTAGCCTGGGTTCTGGTCTCCTACATTAAGGATTTCTTTAGCATGGCATAAATTTCAGAGGTAAAATATATATTCTAAAGCTAGTCGCTCTTAATTATAGCAGGGCAACTTTACAGAGGATGAAAGTTCCGCTTTAAGCTCAGCTGCACAAATCACCCCACTTTCCCCAAAAACTGAACCTGCTCACATCATTCTTAGACATGGCTCCCTATTCTGCAACTCATCACTTACAAAGTCATTCTTCTCACCTTTAATGCTCTCCGCACTGCTGCCCCTCCTTGCATCTCTTCCCTAATCTCCTCTTATGTTCCCATCCGCCTCATTCACTCAGCGCACTACACCCTTCTTGTTACATCATCTACACCCTCTGCCCTCTCCCGTCTCAAACATTTTTCACTTTCCGTTCCCTACCTATGGAACTTCATACACCTCTTCTGACGTCTCAAACAATCCCCCTCTCTCTTTACGTCTACCCTGAAATGCTATCTTCTGGAGCACTATTACCATGCAGTACCTTTTGGCAAACTCAGCACTTGTAATCAGTACTTGACACCCTCATACCCTGTTGTCTGTTCTGTTCCCCATTACCCATTTAGTCTGTAAGGAACAAGGACCTCTCTCTCTGATATTGTTTCTATGATTGTGACACTTATTTTACCTCCACTTATTTAATGTAACATACGCCTATCGTAAGGCACTGCGGACACTTTGTGGGGCCATATAAATAAACATAAGCATACATACAGAACACTGCAGCTGATTCCAAGTTCCTGTACAGGGGCAGGTTAACCCCTGGGGCTATATACTGGTTGTTGAACTACTAACCAATGGAGCATTAAATTTGAGTACATAACTTTAAATATATTCAAAGCAGAATGTACATATAGCTGTGATCAGAGAACAAGCCCCCGTTGTTCTTTTTGATGTCTGATAAATGTGAAGAACATTTTTATAAAATGTATTGTTTCACCTCAAATAGTGTAGAACGTTTATATGTCCTCAAGCACAGTCTTCTGTAGTACTTAACACCGTGATTCTCAACAGCAGTTCCTGTTTCAGGATATGCCTTCTTCTTCACAGATGAGTAAATAATGGCTCTGCTTGTGCTTAATCAGGGGAATCCTGATAATTTGGCCTGTTGGTGTGTTCTGCGGACTGTAGCTGAAAATCATTGACTAAAAAAAACTGAAGTATTTCTGGGCCAAAGCAGCTGCACCATATCAGAAAAATAAAAATCCCCCAAATTCCATTGATTTAAATCAATTGCTTTGTAATGCAGTAGCAATACCTCTACCATTTAAGGGATTAAAAGCCCCATTTAAATGAAAAGGAATTCTTATTTGTCCCATGTAATGAATTTAGTTTGCCCTTGGATAACTCCAGTCTCCTTGTATCACGAGATCTTTAGTCCACTTGAGTGGAGGCATAATTGTAGTAGTTCAAGACATACCTGGGAACCTTCTTGTCCCAATCCTCTGGAGGTCCACTAAGTCCTGAGGGTGGAAGTGTTCAAATTAAGTGATTTATGCCATAATGTGAGTGGGGCTTGATTGGGGTAGGTGGGTTTGGGAAGAGGGGAGGCATAGTTTGCCCTTTAAATGGACAGAGAGTAGGAATAACAGAGAGTGGGGAGAGGTGAACTGAGCACTAAGAATCAACCTCTGTCCCTGGATCAGAACAGGAGAGTTCCTAAGAATGGTCCAAGATCCCACCTTCACCACACTTCATGGAGGCTTCAAGACTCATGGAAGGCAACTGCTGGGCACCATGGGCCATATGTTTCAAAGCAAACTGGAGCAATATTGGAGCAACTCAAGAGAATCATAGGGGAGAAATAAAGAATGACATGGATTTCAATGGTGCTTGAAGCCATTAAATGCTAGAATGGTCTCCAGTGTATTGCAAAACAGTGAGTTGTGGATCTCTCTAGCATTCAGGATGTTAAAAGTCCCATTTAACTCAATGGTCATTTTAAGAATTTGTATTGTGTCCTGTGGAGCAGTTGGTTTGCCCCAGAATTGCTCCAGTTTGCTTTTATATATATAAGGTCTCATATGTCTTCAGGAGAGGTACTACCAAGAAGAAGGTAAAAAGGTGTTATACGGCTAAATCAGAATGTTGTTTATCTGAATTCTACTCCATGTTTTGGCATATCAATTTGGTAAAGTGGAACTCTGCCAATTGAATAAGTGTCTCTTAATTGTTTAACCCCTTAGATGTGAGATACTTCTCTAAATCATTGATTAGAAATGTGTTGTATGCCTCAAGGTTTTAAGACCTTAACAGAAGGAAATGTGTAGGTAAGTGTCCATCTTACGACAATTAGGTATATCATTATATATTATATGTGGTGAGGGGGGGGTGAACTAATGTCAGATTTCAACAGAAATCATTATATATAGACAGCAGCAAATACAATGCAAATACATATAACTAAAAAATACCAGACTGCTTAACCCCTTAAGGACCATTGACGTGGCAGGACCGTCACACTGGTCCGGCACTTAAGGACCAGTGACGGTCCTGGTACGTCACATACTTTTACTCACCGCACTCCTGTAGGAGCATGGTGAGTAATACCGGGGACTGAAGTTGATCGCTCCAACACCGGAGCGATCTCTTTCAGTCCCCCGTTCGGCGTGCCGCCCCATGTGGTCATTCACCTGGGACGGCACATCAAAGTTTCCTATCTGGTGCTTAAAGGACCGCACACCCTGGGACCGCTGGTCCTTTTAAAGGAGGACAACTTGTACAGAACAATTACTTTTAAATAAAGTGTTATTTATTCCCATACAAGTAGTTTTCTTTTAAAGCTGTGATCCCTAATAAGAGGCATTCCTTATCCTATGCTCAAGTGAAAACAGAAAGTCATTGAGCCAGTCTGTGACTCAGCAGAAATGTCAATTTTATTTCTGTGTGAAGGTTTTTTTGAGAAATGGTTCGGGTTTCAGTTCTATTTATTACCTAAAGCAAGTCACCTTTACCCCTCTTTGCATGCAGGGATGCAGGTATTATACACTCAGGTGAAATGTTAGTCTAATAAGGTATTGTGCCAGTTGGTAAGCTTACAGACCTATTAAAGGGACACTAATGTCCCATAGACTTTTTTCTTGCTTTGCACAGTTTTAAAAAATAAATGATGTGCTGCAAATCCTCTCTCTCAAACCTTTACGGTTTCGATTTTGGCTCTGCTGCAGAACCTCCTCAAGTCGGCAGACTCAAATCTCCTGCTGTCAGCTTTACAGCTCACATCAGGAGAGGGGGAATTTTAGATGCGCATATCTCTCAAACCATAAAGAAACATTTTTATGGGACATTAGTGTTATTTAATGAACATGATCCATATAATAAGAGATGAGGACATTTTTTAGCACAGGTGGGTCTTTCTTCATTTTAGTACAGTGATTCCTAATCCGCGTGTCATGACAGTTATGTTATAGGAAAATAGTATCGCTACTTCTCATATCCATTTATTATATAACCCTGTAAGAACAATTTGTTCGTTTTTGTTGAAAGTTGGCCAACAATAGATTTTTTTTTCAGAAAATGTAATTTATTTGTTCATGACAATTTTAGAATATTTTACAAAGACAAGTTTGAGCCTATTCATATGTCAAACTCATGTTCACAAACCTGCTTCTCCGCATAATCCCACAGAGAAGATTGTTTACACTGTAGCCACGGATTCTGGGTTATGACATGTGGATAAATGCTTATGTTGCACTATCCACTTTCACAACTACAGCAAGACCACACAAAACTTACTTCCTAATCAAGCACTTTGATAATAATGAGTAATTGGCTCCTCTTTTTCCAACATTCATAATTGTATGTATGTATCTTTATTTAAATAGCACCATACATGTACACAGAGCTTTACAGAGATTGTAATAGTACGATACAAAAATACAGAACTGGTTCAAGAGCATTAGGCTAAAGTGCAAGCATTGCAATATTTACTGGGGAAAAGTGCAGCAAAGGAAATTATACACTGAGAAAGGGACCCTGCCCCAAGGAGCTTATAATTATCACCAGCTGCCTCTGACCTGTGGTCAGTAAATATGTGAACATGTTCTGAGAAGACTTGCTCATTCATTGATGTAATAGGTCAATAAATATGTGAACATGTCCAAGGATTGCTTGTTCATCCATTTCAGGAAATTGTACTTTCCATGACTAAGTTATAGCAAATGGCAAAAAGGCATGTTTAATTGCATTTGCCACTTTTTTGGAAGAAATACCAGGCAACTTTTTAGTGAAAAATATCAGCCAGGTGGCAACCCTATCTACAGTGCTCAAAACACTAACTGGGATCTGAAGCTAAGTGGGAATAAGTTTTAATGGTATATTTTGTCTGCCAAAATCTATACGTCCATTCCATCCATAAATCACTAAAGAAGAAGCTGAACATAATGTAAGCTTTATGCACCTGTTTTTAATGTCACAAATAAAAATACCATAACTGATACATCTTTTCTACAGCCCCAAAGATCTACGGCATAATCAAAAGTGATAATAGCAGTTTTCTTTGGGAGACCTTAGCAGATTGTAAGATGGGCAGCTCAAGCTCCTTACCTTAATGTATGAACATATATGAAATAATGAGGCTGATAAACACAATAGCCACTATGATATTGGGGTGGCCTGCAGTAGCACCAGCCACTTTGTTTATTTATAGACTGGATAACTGATTGTGGATACAGTGTTCTGCAATCCTGCATAAAATGACAAATGTACTTCTGTACAACAAACTGGAGAAGACAAAATGGATTATATTCCACAGACTTGAAAAGAAGCAATAGGTTGCTACTTGTACCATTTTGTCTTTAGTCCAAAGGAAGAATGGATAACTGAAACTTTCCATCAAAATAATAGAAAAAAGCTCAGACTTCTGCAGTCAACAATTCTCATGTACTGTACATGAGACAAGACATATCAAGTTAAATAAATTGAGCAATGGAGTTCCTGAAATACAATCCCTGCAGTTTTTACTAGCCATGACTAAACTGAACTAGTTATGATGACCCTCCATGCCAAGTGGGGGCATGTTCTAGCATAATGAGACACCACTCTAGTCATAGCTGTTCCAAATACAACCATCCTGTGCTTACTGAGAGCTACACCAACCTCAAGAATGCTGGGGAGGGGAGTAAAATAGGAGATCATACATACATAGCATAGCAAAACACAGGCTCACTCCAGTAATAAAATCCAGTCATATTAAGGAAAGTATACCCTAGCCATAATTCACTAAATCTATTCAAAAGAAGCACATATATCTATCAGCAACCATTTATATTCAACAACTTTTTATTTTGCATTTGATCTCTGCTGTATGCAATATTTCATTTTAGTTCACAATCTAATATAGACAATTGATCATATGAACCGTTCAAGAGCGCTGTCCTGTGGTTTGCTGCCAGGAGGTACCAACTTAAAATGGACTTTTCGGTACAGTGCAGATGTGCCTTCATCAATGCATGCACCTTTATGAGGTCATGTCTGCGCCTTGCCAAAAATATTGAATGTGTAAATAAATCTGAATTGCATATATAAACGTAACCCTTTGAGTGTCAACTGCATGGGCCATTTCCTACATCCTGTAGGAAAGACACATTTTCAGCATTTTTGCTATCAATCTGTTTAGGTCTGATTCCTGCTGGTAACTTGCTAGTTACATGTGAAAAACTATACATCATCTTTTTTTCAGAATTAATTGGGCTTTTACCTGGTGTCTCATGTGAAGTTAATTTTGCAACATGCGACAAGCTATGAAATAATTACTAATTTTGCAAAAATTACACTCTAGATATCAAAAACATTTATACAGACTGTGAAAGTTTTAATGAATTTAAAAAGCCCTGACTCCCCCAAGTACAAAAATACCAAGTATGTATAGTTTTACCAACATGGATGTCTGCACAGACCCCTAATTACCAGGAGCACAAAATGGTGTTTTCAACTTTATGAACTAAAATGCACATTCCAGTGGTTACATGGTAACCCTACCCTAAACAGTGGAATAACAATATAAAACTGTATATTTCTGGAAAGTAGATATCCCTCTGTGTCAAATGAGGTCTCACGCGCCTAGCCTGATGTGCGCACGTTTCCAGAATGTGGTGCTAAAGGAAAAAATTGGCATTCTTTTACATTTCCACCCCTTCAAATGTACTAAAATATTTTAAAACAATGACATTTCCAACTGCATTCATTAGCTACTGCTCTTACGAGAAAAATGGCACCCTGCCAGAAGCACAAAAGTTACACCAGCTACAATCTCTCTTTTCTTACAACTTTTTTCAATATGACCTGCCTGTACTAAAATGGTTGTAAGAACTACAGAAATAAAGAAAAGGAAGACATATCATACAAATATGGAAAGAAGATAGACCAATGCATCAAATGAGGGGTTATTTGCCTTTCTACCCCTAGCCTAGTATGCACAAATGTTTCCAGAAGGTGGCACTAAAGGAAAAAATAGCATTTTTTAAAATCGCTACACCTACAAATATACAGGAAACTTTGAAAACGATGGGATTTCCCACTGTGTTCATTAACTACTGCTCTTATAAGACAAATGGCACCCCATTGGTATGAGTTCACATACTATTGTGGGTGCCAAAAGCACAAAACTACTCCTACTTCTTTTCTTTTTTGAAAATGGCTGCCTGTACTAAAATGGTCATAACTATTAGAGATATGAAGGGCAGATATGCAAGATATACCATTTTGGAAAGTACACATTCATCAACATCAAATGAGGAGTCACTTACCTTTCTATTCCTGGGCCAGAGTGAACACATTTTCCCATAAGGTGGTGGTTAGTGTTGAGCGAGCATGCTCGGCCGATGCTCGGATCGGCTCGAGCATCGCTCTGCTCGGCACATGGCGGTACTCATACGAGTACCGCCATGTGCTCGCCCGCCATGTTCGGGTGGCAGGGATCTGTGCCGAAGGAGGCACAGATCTTACAGACGCTCCGCTGTACCACCAGGGACTGGAGGTAGGGGACATGTGGAGATGGAAGGGGGCATTGTGGAGATGAAGGGGGACATTGTGGAAGGGGGACATTGTGGAAGGGGGACATTGTGGAAGGGGGGCATTGCGGAGATGAAGGGGGCATTGCGGAGATGAAGGGGGACATTGTGGAAGGGGGACATTGTGGAAGGGGGGCATTGCGGAGATGAAGGGGGCATTGCGGAGATGAAGGGGGACATTGTAGAAGGGGGACATTGTGGAAGGGGGGCATTGCGGAGATGAAGGGGGCATTGCGGAGATGAAGGGGGACATTGTGGAAGGGGGACATTGTGGAAGGGGGGCATTGCGGAGATGAAGGGGGCATTGCGGAGATGAAGGGGGACATTGTGGAAGGGGGACATTGTGGAAGAGGGGCATTGTGGAGATGAAGGGGGGCATTGACCAGGCATCCTCCCCTCATCAGAGCAGGGGGTGCCTGGTGTAATGCTCGAGTCCTCCCATTGAATTCAATGGGGCTCGGGTGCTCGGCCGAGCACTCGAGCCTCCGGGGGTGCTCGGTCAGAGCACCCGAACCCCCGAGCATCGGGGTGCTCGCTCAACACTAGTGGTGGTATAGGAACATATACATGTTTTTTTTTTTTTACATTTCCACCACTTTGAAAAACATAGAATTTCCTACTGTATTCGGTACCTGATACCAGCCTGAGAAAAAAGGTAGCCCTTTTGTGTGGGTTAACACACAATATGGGGTGCCTTCCACTTTTCATTTTTAGAATGTCCTGCCTGCAAAAAAATAGTCATACCCATTACAGATATGCAGGAAAAGGAGGAGACATATACCATTTTGGAAATTAGACATGAGGAGTCACTTGCCTTTTTACCCCAAGGCTGGTGTGCACAACTGTTTCCAGAAGGTGACACTATAGGAAAAAAAATCAAGCTATATTACATTTCTACCTCTTCAAATACATAGATAGCTTTGATAAAAATGGAATTTATTACTTTAATCATTAGTTACTACTTTTCCAAGAAAAATTACACCCTGTTGGTATGATCTGATATATTGTAGGGGGTGCCAGAGGCATAAAACTACACCAAATACAATTTATAATTTTCATACATTTTTCATCTGTGACTTTCCTGTATTAAAATGGTTATGACAATGAAAGAAATTAAGAAAAGGTACATAAAGCATACATAAAGCATGCCATTTTGGAACGTTGTCAATCAGCTGCATCAAATGAGGGGCCGCTAGTCTTTTTATCCCTAAGTTAGCGTGCACAACTATTTTCAAAACCTGGCAATATAGGAAAAACACATACTTTTTTACACATCACTTCAAAAATACTAAAATGGTTCAACACCATGGGATTTCCTAATGTATATAGAACCTACTACTAGACTAAGAAAATGGTACCACACTGGTATGGGTTGACATACCATATTGTTTGCCAAGAACAAGGATCGGCAAGCAAACAGTGTATATGTGATTCTATCTCTACCAGTTGAAGAAGGTTGGGGGGTGCAGACAGTGTATGTGAGAATCTGTGATTACCAGTGGGCACTGGAACTATTTGTACTCACTAAAATTTCACATATTGACATACATATTTTATTTCTTATAAAAGTAGTTTATATACATACTACATATGCACATTTTGCACTTTATCATATGACTGCTGTGGGAAATGTATCCCATGAAACATTTTTGAAATGTTTGGAAGTATGTATATGTAAGTTTCATAAAAGCCTCATTAAGAGTATAATAATGTCAGTGAAAGTCTAGGCACCTAATGGCAATGGTGCAGTTGGCCTAAACTGCTTTCTAATAAATGATTAGGGAGGCCCAAGCCTCCGGAAGTTTGTGCATCTAGTAACAGCCCTAATCTGAGTTTCCGCTAGCTGGAGAAGTGTCAGCAGTTCCTATTATGCTGTGTCATGCCAGCTCTGACATGTTCTTTTCTACAGTAACCTCAATCCATGTGACTGTAAATAAGGTCAGTTGTTCAAAGCTTGAAGGACAAAATGCAATTATGTCTTTCTCAAGGCACAGGTATATGTACCATGTAAAAATGTGCTGTCAATAAGTAATGTAATGATGCAAACCTACATAGCAACCAGTCATGGGGACATGAAATCTTCCCAAACAAGGCTGAAATTGTAAACCAACCGTTCCACAAGGGATATATGTAAATTACTAGTGACTTTAATGTGGCTTTTAACTGAATGCTAGTGATGTCCCCAACTTATTGTGATGCAGTGCACTCGATACCTCTCAAGCACTCATGGAGTTAAAAGCCCCATTTAAATAAAAAGTAATTCGACTGTGAAAAAACAGGAGTTAAAAGACACAAAAAACTTTGTGTGTGTGTGTGGGTGGGGGCTGCAATCAGGCTTAAGTTAATAATGCAATTTGTTGCATACTATGGGTGGGATTAATTGTGTGGGCAGGGCATAACCAGGAAGTGGGAAGAACAGAGTGGGAAGTGGAGAGTTTCTCATGAAACCCACTACGACCAGAGAATCGGCCTCTGTCCCAGGAGACCCAGTAATTAATGCTAAAAAACAGATTCAGAGAGTTCCCTGAAATGTGTTTGTGTATGTATATGTATATATATATATATATATATATATATATATATATATATATATATCAGCGTTCACAATTTCCACTCGCCACTAGCCAATGGCGAGTGAAAATTTAGCCCTGGTGAGTAGAAATTCAGCCCTGGGGGGTATGATACAGCTTGCAGTGGCGAGTAACTTTTCAGGTCTGGCTAGTAGCAAAGGACATCAAATTTTATATATATACACACACACACACACACACATACACACACACATATATATATATATATATATATATATATACAGGGCTGGTTCTTGTGTTTGCAGGGCCAGGTGCAAAATAATTTGAGGGCTGGGTTTTGTTTTTGTTTTTTTTTTTCTTGTTTTTTTCCTCTCTCTCTCTTGCAATTTATTTAATAAAAATACATATACACACACAAACACACACACACTCTCTCTCATAAACACTCCCATACTCCTCCACCACCACCACCACCACACACACACACACACACACACACACACACACACACTCCCACACAAATCCTCAAATCGTTACAGAAGACAAAGCAGGGCAATATACAATTATAGGAATCCTGCAGAGCAATGCAACATTATTGAAAACTAGCATGGCAATGCACCACTACATGACACCATTGGCCACTCAGTCCAGTGTCTTTTCCCCTCTTCCCAGTCTTTTATCCCCTCTTTCCCTCCCTGGTCTTTTAGCACCTCTTTCTGTCCCTCAGTTTTCCCCTCTCTCTCTTCCAGTCTTTCTCCTCACGTTCACCCAGTTTTTTCCTCCTCTGTCCACCAATTCTCCCTTCTCTTGCCCTTTCTCTCTCCCCAAGCCCCATTCTCCTAGTCTTTGATCTCCTCTCTCTCTGACTCACTTCCCCTACTTCTCCTTCCACCAGTATTCCCCTTGTGAATGCTATATGACACATTAACCTTGTTCCACTGGTAGTCACCCCAGCTTTCTTCTATTGTTCAATGGTAGTCACAGACCCACATAATAATTGAAATCCAAGGTTTGTTCTATTGTCCCACTTGTAGTCTCAGACCCACACATGCACTGTTTGATACCCCAGCCTTGTTCCACTGTCCAGTGGTAGTCTCAGGCTCACTCATATACTGTCTGACACAGCAGACTTGGTAATCAGTCTCCCCAAGTCTTTTATCCTTTTTTCCCCTGCCTTTTCATACCCTCTTTCTACCCCCAGTATTTCAACCCCCATCCCTCTCCTCTGTATTTCAACACCCCTGTCCCTCCTCCAGTCTATTCCCTTTTTTGTCTGCCATGCTTTCAACCCCCTCAAGCTCTCCCAGCCATTCAATCACTTCTCTCTCTCCCTCCTCAAGTCTTTTCCCTTGTTTTTTTCTCCTCTCACCCAATCTTTCACCCCTATGTCTTTTCCCCTGTTTTTCTCCTCTCTCCCCCATTCAAGCTCCCCCAGTCTTTCAACCCCCTCAGTATTTTCCCGTTTTGTTGCTCTGCTTGAGGTGGGTGAAAGAGTGGGGTTGAGAAGAGAAAAAACGGAAAAACACGGAGTAGAGAGGGATTTGAAAGCTTGTGTGGACGCTCCACTCAAGTTTCCTCAGTCTTTCAACCCTCTCTCTCTCACTCCTTCAGTCATTTCCTCTATTCTCTCTCCCCATTTGTATACTCCTGAGGCCCCCTCCTGCTTGCCTATCATTGTTGGCACACGAGAGGGACCTCATGATGATTTCTGGTGATACAGAAGAGTTTCTAATTATAGATCTGTGCTATGCTATGTGGAAGCTGAATACAAAGAGATCTGTGCCGGAGGAGACACAGACCTCTATGGTGCTGTTGGGGGGAAATATATGTGTGCATATATGTATATTATATATGAAAGTGTGTGTGTGTGTACGAATGTGTGTATATTTGTATATATTTGTGTGTGTGTATATATACACATACCTGGGAACTGTTGAAACAGGGCTACCCGGAGGGTAACCATGTCAGTGCCCAGGGGGAGGAAAATTATGCGATTCGCGTCATAAAAGGGCGGGGCTTAGTCGTGTGGGGGGGGGGCGGGACAAAAAAACCCCTACAAAATGTATCTAAGAGGGCGGGGAGTTGGAGGAACCGGGCGGGACGCAGTGCAAGTGGGCAGAGTTTCTATTTAAACATTGCCCCAGAGACCCGGTAATTCAGTCTGAAATCCGGAGTCTCCAGGGCAAAACCGGAGAGTTCCCAGGTATGTATATATATATATATATATATATATATATATGCCTAAACAACATTTACATCACTAATGTAGGGAGGGGTGAGGTATACCAACAGGCTTTAAGCAAAGTCATAACATCACTGATGAGCTCTACTATTTATATCCCCATTTACTGCCTAAAGCATTCCCGGCATGAGAGAGGTAAGTTTGGCTAGTCAACTTGCAGCTTAGAATCAGAATATACCTTATCAGAGCCCATGTTAACTCAGTTATGTCTCCTTTTCTCACTCAGTTAAACTACCATTGCCCTAACCATAATGAGTGTAAACAATAAAGTCACATAAACATCCCTTGTGCCCCCTAATCTTATACAAAACAAGTAAATTAAATCATTTACGTTGCTTTAGTACAAACATGTCAAATTCAAGTGCAGTCAAGGCTGCATACTCAACAATTCCCTCCAATGAGTGCCATGACATTGGCTGCTAGGGTCTGTGTATGTGTGTGTATATTTATATACACAGACACGCACACACACATCTATCTATCTTGAGAGAGATTTTGGAATTCATACTCTCAGGACTTTTCCATTAGTTACTATTTATTTAGAAATGGTCTTGACTTCCATAGTGCATGAGATACTAGAAGGGGAACTAACTGACAGTATTCAGAACTACTTGAAGACAAACAATTAGAAGGAGTAAACATGGTTTATGAAGAAAAGATCATGTCACACTAATTTACTTACATTTTATGAAAGAGTAAGTAGTAATTTGGCCAAAGGTATTGTTGTTGATGTAGTATACTTGGATTTTGCAAAAGCCTTTGATACAGTGCCTCACAACAGGTTACTGCATAAATTAAAAGGCTTCGGTTTGGGCGGTGTTATCTGTACATGGATTGAGAACTGGTTAAAAGATAGATGGCAGAGAGTTGTTGTAAATGGAACCTTTTCAAATTGGTCTAAAGTTATAAGTTGGGCACCACGGGGTTCAGTCCTGGGCTCAATGCTTTTTAATTTATTTATTAATGATCTAGAAGTGGGAATTGAAAGTAGCATCTCTGCTGATGACACTAAGCTATGTAAGGAAATACATACAGAGTTGGATGTTTTTTCTCTGCAGAAGGATTTAGATAAACTGAGTGAATGGGCAGAAAAGTGGCACATTATATTTAATGTAGATAAATGTAAGGTTATATAGAAACAAACATGCTACATATACTCTTAATGAGAAACAAGTTGGTGAATCCTCATTAGAGAAAGATTTAGGAGTACTGTTAGACAATAGACTTCACGGCATTGTGCAGAGTCACTTAGCTGCTGCAAGAGCAAATAGGGTACTAGCCTGCATAAATCATCTGGTAAGAAGACGTATTGTACAACAGATGATAATGCTAATCATAGACTATGGGGACGTAGTATATGCTCCTGTGCCACAAATCCATCTTGCTAAAATTGACACTCTGTATAACTCATTATGCCGTTTTATCCTTCAGTGTAATTACACAACCCATCATTGTGATATGTATGAAGAACTAAATTGGCTAACACTCAAATCTAGATGTGCCCTTCACCTCTCTTGCATGGTCCATAACCACTTCAGCTATATGTATTATGTCTCTGTATCTGTGCAAATATGCAACTCTTGCTGTATACACTCCAGGACATACTTGAAAACGAGAGAAATCTCAATGTATTCTTCCTGGTAAAACATTTTCTAAATAAATAAAAAGAGGCGTAGATGGTAATATTATCCCACCTCTGTATAAATCCTTGGTTATGCTTCATCTATAATATGGAGTACAGTTCTTAAAAAATACATTGTTGGGGGGCGTGTCTGGACGCTGAACATGGCGGACGTGTGATCCTTGAGCTCCAGAGCCCTATCTACGCATTTGCTTCCCGATAGCTTTCTCACTGCTACTAGACGGTCCCCGTTGACATAATCCCTCTCCTTACCCCTTACCCTCCTTGATGCCTAGTAGGAGAAAGAAATCTCTTCGCAATGGGACTTTCTTTGAATGACGCCCACGGTGTGATCAAAAGGACGCGGACGCACCAACATTACCGCTTACCATGGACGCGGCAGTGGGCCCCGAGACCTCCTCGGCTTTGCCTCTCTCGATTCCCAGTGACGCACTTCCTATGATGGGTGATATGGAGCGCTTATTGTTCTATTAAGATGGATATTGCGGATCTCAGGTCGGATCTACATGGCTTGGGCATGAGAGTGAAGGACCTGGAAGACACACAAGAATCTCTCCTTAATGTGCAGGACAATATTCAGCGCCGCATGGATTATCAAGATGAAACTATCGATCTCCTTAAATCTCAACTGAATGATTTGGAGAATAGGAGCAGGAGATCGAATATCCGGGTTCGAGGTTTACCTGAGACGGTTCTTCCTGCTTCTATCTCTCAGGTTCTGCAGGACCTGTTTGCCAAGCTGCTGAATGTTCCTGGTGCCGAGATTACATTTGACCAGGCCCACCGTGCGCTGCGGCCCCACAGTCGATTGGGAGACCGCCCCAGGGATGTAGTTTGTTGCCTGCATTCCTTCACACAGTAAGAGCGCATCATGGCTCTAGCTAGAACCTCTGGTCCTCTGCTGTTTGGTGAGACGCAGATTACGTTGTTCCAGGATCTATCCCCTCGCACCCTGCAGCAAAGACGCCAATTTAAGCCCCTTACCGATGAGCTCCGTAACCGCAACATTCCTTATCGCTGGGGTTTTCTGTTTGCCCTGATTGCTGCGTTAGATGGACGCTCACACTTCATCCGGAGGGCTGTGGAGGTGCAGGACTTCTGCAAGTTGCTGACATTTACCCCTGTGCCGGATCTGAGTGACCCCTTGAGACGGGCTCCACCGAGCGGGGTTGCCTTACCTCAACGTGATAGATGGATCCCGGTTCAGCATAAGCGGGTGAGGCACCTTCTATTGCAGGGGCCCCCTAAATCACTAGGTTTGGGCCTGTAGTACTGTATTTGGTACCCATATGCTTTCTTTCATTTTGTAATTTCTCCTCTTCCTATGTTCACATCATGTTTGTTTGTTTTAATTTCTTTTCCTTTACCTGCATCCCTGATGGGTTTTGCTGTGCCCCCTGCTGGGTGGCTCCCTCCCCGCCCTGCGGGTTCTGCTGGGTGGCGGGGGGGCCTCTTCTGTGCCAGGGGTGCGGTCTTGGGCCTCTCTATGGGGTGGACTCTGGCTGCATCTCATGTGTTTTATTGTTGGATTTTCAACGTCACTGTTCATGTTTATAATGCTATTGTAATGACCTTTTTGTTATTTTGCTCCTGCTGAGCCCTATGGGCCTAGGTACTCTCCCTTTTTTCTTCCTTTTCAATTCTTTGCCCCTACTGCTCCCTTCTGTTCCTATCCTCTGTCTGTTTACCTGTCTTTTTTCGCTTCTCCTTCTTCCTCTAGCTCTGACCCATTGTCCGGAGCTCTCTTAGCCCCTTTCCCTCTCCCCTCTCTGCTGGACCTGTCTACTTCTCTGCGTTTTGCTTTCTATCTGGGCTCTGTCTCAGTGATGTATATCCCCCTTAGACTGCTGATGTTTACCATCCGTATGGTTCTTATAATGCAAGTTGTGCAGTTGATATGTTTTGGTTTGGTGCCTTCTCTACACTACAGGCCAGGTCTGTCTGGTCTGTTTTCCTTCTTTTGTCTTTTTCTTTCTCCCTTCCGTTTCCTACTCCTTCCCTTCACTTTGCCTTCTCCCTGTCTCTTTCCCCCTTCTCATTGGGTCATGTCCATATCTCCTTTATGGGACGTAGGCCATATTGGGTGGTCTATGCTTATTTTGAAGGCGGTTGCTACTTTTTTGCTCTCTCTATGCAATACTGCACTGCGATTTCTCCACAGGGCCCTATAGACCTTAATTATGTTGTATGTTTTTCAGGCCATTTCCATAAATGCTAAGGGTCTTAATACCCCACAAAAGCGGTCTTTGTTATATCGTGAATGTTCTCGATTAGGTGCTAAAGTTTGTTTCATACAGGAGACGCACTATGCCTCTTCTAAATTGCCTTCTATTTCTAGTCGCATGTATCCACTCCAATTTCATAGCCCGGCTCCTACCAAGCGTTGTGGAGTTGCCATTTTGCTGCATAAATCTTTCCATTTTGAACTCATTGATACTCTAAAGGATCCTGAGGGCAGGTTCTTATTTGTGAAGGGAAGGGTTGGCTCTCTTACCTGTACTTTTGACACCGTCTATGCTCCCAACTCCTCCCAGCTCCCATTTCTCGACTCAGTTTTAGCCTCTCTCCATGCATTTCAGGAGGGTTTTTTGCTATTGGGTGGTGATTTTAACTTAGTTTTGAATCCCTCTTTAGACTGTTCATTAGGCTCTTCCTCCCTCCCTGTGTCTCATTTCACTCGTTTACGATCCATATTGTCTCGCTATTCGCTTCTTGATGTGTGGCGTCTCTTGCACTCTTATACTTTCTTTTCGGCACCTCATTCTAACTACTCCCGTATCGATTTCTTCCTGGTACCCCAACCCTTTCTACATTACATCTCCTCTGCTGCTACCCATCCAATCACGTGGTCTGATCATGCACCGGTGGAGGTTTCCCTACCTTTGCTCCTTTCTTCTCCTGGTGGATGGAGGTTGGATGATTCCATCCTGCGTGATGCTTCCTCTGTACTCCGCCTTAAAAAAGTGATACTTGACTATTTTCACCTAAATACTAATTCCTCTATTTCCCCTTTGACGCTATGGGAAGCATTCAAGTGCGTTGTGAGGGGAGAGTGCATCAGTCTGCGGTCTGACCGCAAAAATAAAGCTAGACGGGAGCTTGACTCGTTGCTGAACAGGATATCTGATCTTGAACGCACACATCAGTCCTCTGGCTCGGATTTGGTTCTCCAGGAACTCCTTTCCCAACGGGAGCAAGCTAGATCTCTTTTACATTCCCTTGTTTCCAAGTCTTTCGCAAGGGTGAAGCAGGTTCACTATGAGCAAGGCAATAAGTGTGGTAAATGGCTTTCCACTTTATTGTCTCCGACTATGCCCCCTGTTCGGATACACTCTATCAGGTCCTCATCGGGTTGCCTGGTACAGGATGTTCCCGCAATAGCGGACTCCTTTAGAGAGTATTATGCGGACCTCTATAACCTACCTAGGCCAGCGGTTTCTGATCTCAAGGGGTTACAGGCTAATTATGTGAAGGATGCTCGCCTCCCTTCCCTTTCTCCGGGGCAGTCTAACGCTCTGGATGCTGATATCACTGACTCTGAGGTTCACTCCGCGATCAAGCAGATGCCTTTAGGTAAGAGCCCGGGACCTGATGGCTTCCCGGTCCGTTTTTAACGAACGTTTGCAGAACTTGTTCCTTACCTTACCCGGTCTTTTAATTCCTTGCCTGACTCCATAGCATCTCACCCTTTTTTTTCTGAGGCCCATATCTCTGTCCTCCCCAAGGTGGGTAAGGACTTATCCCTCTGCTCTAGTTATCGTCCCATCTCTCTTCTTAATGTTGTCACGGTTTATTATGACTCTCAGACACAAGTTTTAGGTAAAAAAAAAATCAATTTTATTGAAATAATAAATGATAACTTAGGATGGCAATAACATACATATATATATATATACAGAATAAGCACAGACAGAAGGCAGACTCTACCGGTCCTGTCAATATACCGGACAGGACAGTCTTTAGGCTCTACCGGCCTTGCCAATACCGGGTAAGGCAACCTGCAGATGGAATAGCATAACGGTTTTACCGGCCTTACCAAATTACCGGGCAAGGCAGCCTCAATAGATACACAATGTAGGCTCTACCGGCCCTGCCAATACCGGGTAAGGCAACCTCAGATGGAATGTGGCAAAAGGTTCTACCGGCCTTACCAATACCGGGCAGGGCAGCCCAGAGATAATAGCAGCAGTCAGATGGAACTGGCAAATTAGCAGAATCGTTAAGCAGCAAGGCTTTGGAGCAAACCAGCGTCCGCACGCTGGAAACAACACTGAATAGTATAGCCGTTAGGCTTAGCGAGCAAACCAGTGACCGCACACTGGAGTAACAAGCGAGTAGTATAGCCGCAAGGCTTAGGAGCAAACCAGCGTCCGCACGCTGGGACCAACACAGATTTGTATAGCTGAAAGGCTTTGGAGCAAACCAGTGACCGCACACTGGTGTAACAAGTGAGTTTGTATAGCCGCAAGGCTTAGGAGCAAACCAGCGTCCGCACGCTGGGACCAACACAGAATTGTATAGCTGATAGGCTTTGGAACAAACCAGTGACCGCACACTGGTGTAACAAGCGAGTTTGTATAGCCGCAAGGCTTAGGAGCAAACCAGCGTCCGCACGCTGGGACCAACACAGATTTGTATAGCTGAAAGGCTTTGGAACAAACCAGTGACCGCACACTGGTGTAACAGGCGAGTTAGTATAGCCGCAAGGCTTAGGAGCAAACCAGCGTCCGCACGCTGGGACCAACACAGATTTGTATAGCTGAAAGGCTTTGGAGCAAACCAGTGACCGCACACTGGTGTAACAAGTGAGTTGTATAGCCGCAAGGCTTAGGAGCAAACCAGCGTCCGCACGCTGGGACCAACACAGAATTGTATAGCTGATAGGCTTTGGAGCAAACCAGTGACCGCACACTGGTGTAACAAGCGAGTTTGTATAGCCGCAAGGCTTGGGAGCAAACCAGCGTCCGCACGCTGGGACCAACACGGAATTGTAGCAATGTCACCAACACGACCAGGCAGAAGGTCGCCAGGATACTGAAGACAGGTGATGAGATGACAGGAACCAGCAACGATCAGTCAGGTCAGAAAACAGCAGAGAAGTTCAGCAGGAACTGCAACACCAGAGACTAGGCCGGAACCAGGACTGGAAGTACTTCAGTATGCAGGAAACACTGGAACAGTAGAGATCAGGAACTCAGGAACACATGAGATCAGGAACTCAGGAACACTGGAACAGAGGCCCAGCTATCACTAGCATAGTGATAGCAAGAAGGTCAGAAACAACACGAAAGGGCACTCAAAGGGTGCCCAATCCAGGTTTAAATAGTCAATAAGAGGCGGGCTATCTGCAGACAGCCAATAGAAGCCCCCTACTGGTGACAGACAAGTAACTGCAGCAAATCACGGGCACCGTGATAGTACCCCCCTTTCAAAGACCCCCTCTCCTAGAATAGGGTTTAGGTTTCTGTGGGTAATTGGCATGAAAGGCCCTAGTTAACCTAGGTGCATGAAGGTCCGTACTATCCACCCATGATCGATCCTCAGGACCATACCCTTTCCAATGTACCAGGTACTGTACCCTTCCTCTAAGCCTACGGGAATCAATAATGCTCTGAACCTCGTACTCCTCCTGGCCCTCGACCTCAACAGGTCCTGGCACCACAGGTGTGGTAGTATAGCGATTGCAAACCAGAGGCTTAAGAAGGGACACATGGAACACATTATGGATACGCATGGATGCAGGTAGGTCTAGTGCATAGGAGACAGGGTTAATTTTGCGAATAACTCTGTATGGACCAATAAACCGAGGAGCCAACTTATTAGACGGAACCTGCAGCTTGAGATTTCTGGAGGAAAGCCATACTCTATCCCCAACCTGAAAGGAAACCGCTGGAAGCCTTCTGCGATTAGCATGGCGCTGATGACGCTGAAATGACTGACCAAGTGCCCTCTGAACTTGTGCCCATGTGGAACGGAGTTGCTCGATATGCTCATCCAGAGCTGGAATCTGTTGCGTCTGAAATGGGCTGGAACCCATAATTAATCAGAAAGGGAGAGCTCCCAGATGAAGAATTGACCGCACAGTTCCTGGCGAACTCTGCCCAAGGCAACAAGTCGGACCAATTATCATGATGGTCAGTAACGAAACAACGGAGAAATTGTTCCAAGCCCTGATTAGCTCGTTCAGCGGCTCCATTGGTCTGGGGATGGTAGGCAGAGGAGAAGGACAGCTGTATGCCCATCTGTTGGCAAAATGCCCTCCAAAATCTAGACACAAACTGGCTCCCCCTGTCAGACACCAGTACCCTAGGCACTCCATGCAACCGGAATACTTCTCTGGCGAACACCATTGCCAATTCCTTCGCTGAAGGAAGACCACGGAGGGGCACGAAATGAGCCATTTTAGAAAACCTGTCCACCACCATGAATATAAAGGAGTACCCCTTCGACATAGGCAACTCTCCCATAAAATCAATGGAAACATGAGACCAGGGGCGTTCGCCATTAGGCACCGGTTGAAGCAAGCCCACAGGGAGATGTCTCGGGGTCTTAGCGCGGGCGCAGGTGGCACAGGCATTCGTAAATTCGGCACAATCGTTTCTCATGGAAGGCCACCAAAATAACTGAGAAAGGGACCATAACAATTGGTCTCTACCAATATGTCCCGCAGCCTTAGAGGAATGATAGGTTTCGAGCAGCCTAGTACGAAATGATTCAGCGACAAAACATTTGCCCACTGGGGTTTCATGGGGAGCGGACCCCTGAGAGGCCAGGATCTCCTCCCCTAGAGGAGAAGTGATACTCGTGCGTATAGTAGCCAGTATTCTATCAGGTTGGATGATAGGAGCTGGTGCTTCCACTCTGTCACTGTCGGCCTCAAATTGTCTTGACAGTGCATCAGCCCTGATATTTTTTGACCCTGGTAAATATGATACAATGAAATTAAATCGAGACAGGAACAGTGCCCACCTGGCCTGACGAGAGGACAATCTCTTGGCCTCCGAGAGATAGGTCAGATTCTTATGATCTGTTAGGATTAAGACAGGATTCTTAGTACCTTCAAGCAAATGACGCCATTCCTTAAGAGCAAGGATAATGGCCAATAATTCTCTGTCACCTATCTCATAGTGGCTTTGAGTGACAGTCAACTTTTTAGAGAAAAACCCACAAGGTCTGAGAGTTCCACCTTTCTCGTGTCGCTGTGAAAGTACTGCCCCGACCCCAATATCTGAGGCATCAACCTCTAACGTAAATGGAAGTAAAGGATTGGGGTGGGATAACACAGGAGCCGCAGCAAATGCCAGCTTCAAATTCTCAAAGGCTTTCTCAGCAGATACCGGCCAACAAGAAGGATTAGCACCCTTGTGCGTAAGATCGGACAGAGGTTTGACAATGGAAGAAAAGTTCTTAATAAACCTCCTATAATAATTAGCGAAACCCAGGAAACGCTGTATGGCTTTAAGACCCTTGGGTTTTGGCCATTGTAGGACAGCTGACAACTTTTCTTTGTCCATGGCAATGCCATCATTGCCAATTATGAACCCCAGGAATGGCACACTGGTTCTATGAAACTCACATTTTTCCATTTTACAAAATAATTTGTTCTCACGGAGTCGTAGCAATACTGCGGATACATCTTTGATGTGCTGTGCCATGTTTTGGGAGTAAATCAGTATATCGTCGAGGTACACCACAACACATGTCTGTAACATATCTCTCAGAACATCATTTATCAGTTCCTGGAAAACTGCGGGTGCATTACACAGCCCAAAAGGCATTACTAGATACTCGTAGTGCCCAGCTCGAGTATTAAAGGCAGTTTTCCACTCATCACCTGCTTGAATGCGAACCAGATTGTAAGCGGCCCGTAGGTCCAACTTGGTAAATATCGAAGCGCCCTTAAGCCTGTCAAAAAGCTCGGTGATGAGTGGTATTGGGTATGCGTTTTTTGCCATTAGTTTATTCAAGCCCCGGTAGTCAATGCATGGTCTTAATTCGCCATTTTTCTTTTTTACAAAAAAGAACCCAGCCCCAGCTGGAGAGGTAGATTTACGTATGATCCCTCTAGCAAGGGCATCAGAAATGTAATCCTCCATAGCCTTATTTTCATCACAAGATAATGGATAAGTGCGTCCTTTCGGAGGTACTGCACCAGGCTGCAATTCAATGCAACAATCATAAGGTCTATGCTGGGGTAGCATACTAGCCTCTCCTTTGCTAAAAACATCGCCAAACTGTTGGTACACATCCGGCATAGCAGAGGAGGTGCACATGACCTTAATAGGCTGGATGACGCACTTGTCCATACAAAACTGGGACCAAGCAGCAATTTCACACTTTTTCCAATCGAATTGTGGGTTATGTAACTGTAACCACGGAAATCCCAATATCACCGCATGGTGCGGGGAATTAATCAGTTGAAACTGCTGCTCTTCTCTGTGAAGTGCCCCAATAGTCATAGACAATGGCATAGTTTCAAATATAACCTGAGGCGGTTCTAAGGGTCTACCATCAATCGCTTCAATAGTCAAGGGGTTTTCTCTTTCAATGCGTGGAACTCCGTGCAATTCAGCAAAGGTATTATCCATAAAATACCCTGCTGCACCGGAGTCAACCAAGGCCAAAACCTCCACAGAGCGTTGTGCCCAAGACAATACCACCTGTATGGTGGGTTTCATTATGCCCGACACTGGGGACGATTGTACACCACCTAGGGCCTGTCCCCCAAGATACCCTAGGTGTGTGCGTTTCCCGGACGTACCGGACAGTAATTTAGCAAATGCCCTTTTTTACCGCAGTATAAACATAACCCTTGTTTTTTGCGATATAGTCTCTCTGCCTTGGATAGTCTAGTGAAGCCTATTTCCATAGGTTCACTTGTTTCCCGTACTGGTTCACTAGACTTCAATGCCAAGGGAGGGATGGGTGGGCAAAACATGCTACTAGGCTCATTATTTTTTGACCGTAACTTACGATCTCTGGCAATTGATCTCTCACGTATTCTGGAGTCAATTATCATAACATACTCAATGTAATCATCTAGATCAATAGGTAGATCTTTAGCAGCGATTTCGTCTTTAATGTGGTCATTCAGGCCTTGAGAGAAGGCTGCCAATAATGCCTCGTTATTCCAACCTACCTCTGCTGCCAATGTGCGGAATTCGATGGCATAGTCGCCCACTGTACGCCTGCCCTGTTGTATCTCCATAAGGCGTTTGGCAGCAGAGGTGGTTCTACCAGGAGGCTCAAACACTCTTCGAAAGGAACGCACAAATTCACTAAAGTTCTTAGTACAAGGTTTAGCATTCTCCCACAAGGGGTTAGCCCAAGCCAATGCTCTGCCAGTGAGCAGTGATATCGTGAACCCCACTTTACTACGATCATTGGGAAATGCGTGTGCCGTCAATTCCATAAAGATTTCGAGTTGATTGATGAACCCTCTGCAGAGACTAGGGTCACCATCATATCTTAGCGGCAAGGGTGCAGAAGCCGTTAACCCTTTAACAGTACCCCCTAGGGGTCTGGTATTACTTTCCGGTGTCTGACTTGGCGAGACCACCGGGCTAGAGCTAGATTGGTCAGCAGGTACCGTGCGTTCAAGGATCGTTTGAATTGCAACTGCCAACTGATCCAAACGTTGCTCGAGCACATCCATCCTCCAATGGATATTCTGTGCGTTACCTTCACCCTTGCTGTCTGAGGTCATGGCCCTTTCGTACTGTCACGGTTTATTATGACTCTCAGACACAAGTTTTAGGTAAAAAAAAAATCAATTTTATTGAAATAATAAATGATAACTTAGGATGGCAATAACATACATATATATATATACAGAATAAGCACAGACAGAAGGCAGACTCTACCGGTCCTGTCAATATACCGGACAGGACAGTCTTTAGGCTCTACCGGCCTTGCCAATACCGGGTAAGGCAACCTGCAGATGGAATAGCATAACGGTTTTACCGGCCTTACCAAATTACCGGGCAAGGCAGCCTCAATAGATACACAATGTAGGCTCTACCGGCCCTGCCAATACCGGGTAAGGCAACCTCAGATGGAATGTGGCAAAAGGTTCTACCGGCCTTACCAATACCGGGCAGGGCAGCCCAGAGATAATAGCAGCAGTCAGATGGAACTGGCAAATTAGCAGAATCGTTAAGCAGCAAGGCTTTGGAGCAAACCAGCGTCCGCACGCTGGAAACAACACTGAATAGTATAGCCGTTAGGCTTAGCGAGCAAACCAGTGACCGCACACTGGAGTAACAAGCGAGTAGTATAGCCGCAAGGCTTAGGAGCAAACCAGCGTCCGCACGCTGGGACCAACACAGATTTGTATAGCTGAAAGGCTTTGGAGCAAACCAGTGACCGCACACTGGTGTAACAAGTGAGTTTGTATAGCCGCAAGGCTTAGGAGCAAACCAGCGTCCGCACGCTGGGACCAACACAGAATTGTATAGCTGATAGGCTTTGGAACAAACCAGTGACCGCACACTGGTGTAACAAGCGAGTTTGTATAGCCGCAAGGCTTAGGAGCAAACCAGCGTCCGCACGCTGGGACCAACACAGATTTGTATAGCTGAAAGGCTTTGGAACAAACCAGTGACCGCACACTGGTGTAACAGGCGAGTTAGTATAGCCGCAAGGCTTAGGAGCAAACCAGCGTCCGCACGCTGGGACCAACACAGATTTGTATAGCTGAAAGGCTTTGGAGCAAACCAGTGACCGCACACTGGTGTAACAAGTGAGTTGTATAGCCGCAAGGCTTAGGAGCAAACCAGCGTCCGCACGCTGGGACCAACACAGAATTGTATAGCTGATAGGCTTTGGAGCAAACCAGTGACCGCACACTGGTGTAACAAGCGAGTTTGTATAGCCGCAAGGCTTGGGAGCAAACCAGCGTCCGCACGCTGGGACCAACACGGAATTGTAGCAATGTCACCAACGCGACCAGGCAGAAGGTCGCCAGGATACTGAAGACAGGTGATGAGATGACAGGAACCAGCAACGATCAGTCAGGTCAGAAAACAGCAGAGAAGTTCAGCAGGAACTGCAACACCAGAGACTAGGCCGGAACCAGGACTGGAAGTACTTCAGTATGCAGGAAACACTGGAACAGTAGAGATCAGGAACTCAGGAACACATGAGATCAGGAACTCAGGAACACTGGAACAGAGGCCCAGCTATCACTAGCATAGTGATAGCAAGAAGGTCAGAAACAACACGAAAGGGCACTCAAAGGGTGCCCAATCCAGGTTTAAATAGTCAATAAGAGGCGGGCTATCTGCAGACAGCCAATAGAAGCCCCCTACTGGTGACAGACAAGTAACTGCAGCAAATCACGGGCACCGTGATAAATGTCGACCTAAAGATTTACGCTAAAATCCTGACCAACAGACTATGTCCTCATCTTCGGGGCTTGATTGACTCGGATCTTGCTGGGTTTTTACCCGGGAGGGAGGCTAGGGACAATACCATCCGTCTTATTTCTCTGATTGATCACGCTCACACCATGTTGGACCCATCCCTCTTTCTTTCCGTAGATGCCGAAAAGGCGTTCGACAGGGTGAATTGGGACTTTATCGTTCTAATGCTGAAGGGCTTTGGACTAGGGGATAGGTTTGTTAGATTTGTAATGGCCCTTTATGCAAACCCTACCGCGCAGGTCCGAGTGAATGGGTTGCTGTCTTCCTCTTTCTCCCTTCATAATGGTACATGACAGGGTTGTCCCCTTTCGCCTCTTCTCTTTATTATGGTCATGCAGTCCTTTGCTAACAGGATTCGGTCCGCACATCATGTTCACGGCATCCCAATGACCTCGAAGGAGCATAAGCTGGCGCTTTTCGTGGACGATCTTATATTCTTACTCTCTGAACCTTCTGTTTCTTTACCTGCAGTTCTCTCGGAATTGCAGTCTTTTGGTCTGGTTAGTAATTTTAAGGCTAATCTGCAGAAATGTGAAATTCTCACAGTTCCACAATTTATGATTGCATCTTTAGCCCAGACAGTCCCTTTCCGCTGGGCAGGTTCTTCCATACCTTACCTGGGAGTTCGCCTCACTTCTTTTGTTCCTTCCCTGTTCCGCACAAACTATATCCCTCTACTTTCCCATCTTACTTCGGGCCTCAAACGTCTGAGCTCCCTTTATCTCTCATGGTCTGGGTGGATCAGTGTGCTTAAATCTATCTTTTTGCCCAAGGTTCCCATTTCTCTTTCTAAATCCTATCTTAAATCTCTCCAGTCGGTGTTTATGTCTTTCACTTGGAATTATAAGCCGGCTAGGATTCGGCTCTCTATTCTCACTCTGCCACGACAGGTGGGGGGCCTAGGAACCCCGAATATCCTTAAGTATTATCACTCCGTCCACCTTTCCTCCATCCTCCATTGGTTTCATTCTTTAACAGATAAACCGTGGATTCCTCTCCTTCAAACTTTCTCCCCCTCAGTGCCCCTTTCTAACAGGCTTTGTTTCCCTTCCTCTTCGAGGCCTCCTTCTCTTCTCCGTTCCCCTATCTTACGCCCCATTTTTAAAACCTGGGATTCAGTTTCCCCAACTCTGTCTAGCATTCCTTCCCCACTCTTATCTCTTCTTTCGAATCCGGGTTTCCATCCTGGTCAACCCGTTTCTGCATTCTTGCATTGGCGCACTCACGGTCGGTTACTCGTTACTGATTTATTGCAGGGCGGATCTCTTAGGAGTTTTGCCTCTCTGCAGGATACCTTCCATCTTCAATCACACGACTACTGGGGCTACATGCAAATCTCTCACTTCCTTTCTTCTCATCCTCTTAAACGATTCCTTTTTAGGGACCTCACTCCTTTTGAGCGTCTCTGTCAACCTGCTGGGCTATCCTCTTCCCCCCCGACTCATTTGATTTCTAAACTCTACTCATTGCTTGGGGAGGAGTCTTTCTCTTTCTCTTACTTTCGCTTGAAGTGGAAGGCCGAGTTGGGTGTCTCTATTCCGAAGGAGTCTTGGATACAGACTGTGAGGGGATCTCTGTACTCCTCACGTAACCTATTGGCAGTTGAATTGAATTATAAGATACTCTTGCGATGGTACAGAACTCCAGAGGTGATTCACTCTTATTACCCCGCTGTTCCTGATGTCTGCTGGAGGTGTGGAGCTGGGGGGGGCCATATGTTGCATATTTGGTGGTCGTGTCCTGCCCTTCGAACTTATTGGACAGCTGTTGTCTCTGAGGTCAATGGCGCAATGAACCTGCCCTCGGACCCTGCGCTAATCTTACTGTCGGTGGGTCTGGGCTCCGTTGTCCATTCTAAGGATTTGAGAGCAATATTGTCCCATTTGCTTAATGCGGCTCGGATGTGCATCCCCCTTTGCTGGAGGAGTACGGCACCTCCTTCGATACAAATGTGGCATTCCAAGATCCATGATATAATGCTTTGTGAACACCTTACTCATTTGAAATTGGGGACTGTGGTGACCTTTCATAAAATTTGGGATCCCTGGCTTAACACTACTGTGCCATCCAGTTCACAGTTTGTTTGTTTGCTGTCACTATGGTATTTCTAGACTACAGCTTTTCTCTCACCGCCCATTACCCACTGGCAGCAACTTTCATTAGATAGTTGCAGTTTTGACCCTTGCAGCTTCCCCTTGGTCAGTCCCGCTTATTGGCGATGTGGACTAGTACCCAATATTTCCCCCTCTCCTTTTCCCGTACCCCCCCTCCATTCTCCCACTCTTTCTCTTTTCCTGTTCACTCTTCTCCATTTTTATTTTTCATATACACCGCACCTTCATCCTTTTTCCTTGAGCCGATGTGGGGATGAGGGTGGTTTATTTTTCATATGTCTGATGGATTTGTTTACGCATTTGGATGCCCTATGTTTATGACTCCAGCTGCTTCAATTACATGTTTAATGTGTCACCTTTGCATTCCTGGCTTTGTATCTTCCTGTATTGATGCTATTGTACTATTCTTTTTACTTTCTAATAAACTTTAAAAAAAAAAAAAAAAAAGACATTGTTGAACTGTAAAATGTGCAGAGACGTGCAACAAAACTGATAAAGGGATTGGAGGATCTTACAAAGAGAGACTAGCCAAACTGGGTTTGTTTACATTAAAGAAGAGACGTCTAAGGGGTGATATGATTACCATTTACAAATACATTCAAGGTCAATACAAAGAACTAGCCAATGAATTATTTATGCAAAGAGTTGAGTTAAGAACAAGAGGTTATCCAGTAAGACTAGAGGAAAGGCTCTTTCGACTAAAACAAAGGCAGGGATTTTTTTTTACAGTAAGGGAGTTAAAGCTATGGAATTCTTTGCCTCTGGATGTTGTACTTGCAGATAATACAGCTGCTTTCAAAAAAGTAATGGATACCTATCTAGCACAGAACAATATTGAAAATGATGACAGATGGCTTCAATGCAGATAGGCTGTTGATCCAGGGAATTATCTGACTGCCATTTGGAGTCAGGAAGGAATTTTTTTACCCACTTGGGGCTAAATTGGCTTCAGAGGGCTTTTTTGCCTTCCTCAGGATCAACAGGGGTGTTTTTGGCATGGGCTAGACTTGATGGACACATGTCTTTTTTCAGCCTCATCAACTATATTACTATGTTACTATGTTTCACCAGCATCTTTATGAAGACATTCTTATAGTGCACACCACCTCACTTAAATACCCAGCGTAACCCATGTCATAGGTAGAGGGTATAATCCAAAAGAAACACAGACACATCGCATGGGGACAACAGGCCACAGCTTTATTTAAAATACTCCCACTAGCATTATCTTTTAATTAATTATTAAAACTGAAAATCCATACCAATATAGAACATATTTGAACCAAGCATGGCCAAATTACCCAGGCTCATGCTAGAATCCCAGCATTCTTTAGCATCTTATACCTGACTCCAAAAAAATTACCCCGTTGGCCATACACCTTAGCTTCAATGGCTAACGTCACACCCGAGACCTAAATCCAGAGCATAACTTCCACAGGGCTTCAGCCCGAGGATAAATTCACACCACTTTACCACATAAGATATCTGAAAAACAGGTGAGGACTAACCACCCTGCTGTGACAAATCCAACCACAAACTCAGTATAATAGGGAGGGATGCTGCTCCTTGTGCTCTTCTTACCCAAATGGCCGACTTCTTCCGGCCTCAGCCTCACACCTATCCTTGAACTTATTCCTCCTATGATTCCCCCAGCCTCTACATCCGACCCAACCCTGCTCATGACATGTTTCTCCTCCATGTACACTCCTTTTTCTAGTCCGGGGAAAATCTGTACAGAAGAAAGAACAGTAAAAACAGAAAGTAAAAAGATTAAATACATTTACAAAGTATATAAATCCTTATCTAACTATTAAGGGTAAAGCTAATTAGTGAATAAAAACTCTAAAAGTAATAAATGAAACAATCATCATATGTAAGTTATACACATTTATTTACATATGGCCAAACATTTCACACATGTATATATAATGTGTTCATTGCATGATCCCAGATGTGTTACACTGGTGGGGAGTTACATAGCAAAGCAATGCATTGAACACCTCTCTAGCATTCAGAGGGTTAAAGTGGCAGGAAAAAAATATCATTGATTTAAATTGAGCTTTTAACCCTTTGATGCTGGGATGCAGGATGCAGAGTTTCTCACTATGGAGGTCCTCTCACTGCTGGCCCATATGTTTTTGGCTGGCGGGCCACATATTTTACATTCTTATTTTAGTATGTAAGAGAATAAAAAAATCAGTAAAATAGGTCTGTACATATTCAGGAACCTGAAGAGGTGCAATGATAGAGCAATACAGCTTCACCTTAGATGACAAATAGTAATTCCCATTGATTTAAATGGATACTTTACTCCCTTGAATGCTAGTGAGGTCTCCAATGCATTGTGAAGCAATATGATGGAAACCTGTCTAGCATTCAAGTGGTTACTCAATGGAAATTTGGGGAATTATTTGTTCACTGTGGTCCAGTTGGTTTACTCCAGAAGGCCAACAACTCATGACTACGCCTGCTTGAGAACATATGATATGTAAAGAGGATTTTTTTCTCTTTGCATTCGATCTCTCCACTTTTGTTGTAAACATTTGAGTGCCAGAGGGGTATGCAACACATTTACGTACCCCTCTGGCACTCGAATGGTTAAAAGATCAAAGCGGTGAGAAATGTACCTGCACTTTTATTATGAGATAGCAGAAAGATAAATGGATGTGGCCTCCCCTTACTGATGCTGATGTACTAGATGAACAGGAGCAATTCTGGGACAAGCCATCTGCAAGATAGGCTGCAAACAAAAACTCCTAGTGTTATAAATGGGACTTTTAACCCTTTGATTGTGAGGTCAGCAGTAAATTGCACCCTGCCTATTTATATCAGTGAGAAGTTGGGGAATTTTTCCATGTATCCTATGTGCAGTTGTTTTTCTCCAGTTTTATTTATTTAGAAAATGTTTTACCAGGAAGAATACATTGATATTTTTCTCGTTTTCAAGTATGTCCTGGAGTGTTTACAGCAAGAGTTGCATATTTGCACCAATACAGAGACATAATAGGTAGAACTACATATGTATACACACATATACTAAAAATATTACATACGGTTGCATACTGTTTTTAGATATAAATAAGCAGTTATTTTTAAGGATTTTAGACTGGGAGAAGATCTGATTTTTTCAGGTAGGTTATTCCAGACTTTCGGAGCTCTGAAGGAGAAGGCAGATCGACCGGCTTCTTTCTTGAAATGTGGTATACTCAGTGAGTTGTTAGAAGTGGAGCGGAGTTCTCTTGGTAGATCAGCTTCATTGTCTTCCTCAACATGTAAACAATAAGGGTAATTCTTGCAGATGCTGCCTGTTTTCAAGGGTACGACTGCAGCCTGGCAAATCAAAGTACCAATACCCAAGTCAAAGGCACATGATGTACCAGGGCCTCTCTTGCCTGTGCACTGCGGGTGCATCCCCCGTAGTGGAGGAGAAACCAGTGAATCCTTCCTCAAATGCTCTCTGGAGTCCCCTATAGATCACAGGGTTAGTGATTTGGGAAAGGTAATATATAAAAAAATAGGCTTTAATTTGTTGACGACCTCAGTGCAGTAGGACAGTTGCAGCTATATTCAGCCTATGTCCCCAAATAGGAAACTGGTGCAATGCCGCCTATTGGATTAGAAAAACTAGAATGTTATGGCCTTTTAAAGTGATAGGAATACTTAAAAATGTATTTTATTTTATATTGTAGCCATGAAAAAAAACATTAAAAACAATATAAGTCTTATCTCTCAAACCTTCATGATTTGAGAGATATTCACAAGTAAAGTTTCCCCCGAGTGACGTCAGTGCTCTAGCTGACAGATTTGGAATCCGGTCCACAGACTGGCTGCAGCTCTTCAGCAGAGCCGAGATCGCAAGATATAAAAATAACTACTTAATTGGAATAGTCTACAAAGTGTGCCTGGTTTGCAAGCACAGTTTGTTGACCCTTCCAGTGAAATAGTTATTTTTAGATCTTGCGATCTCGGCTCTGCTGAAGAGCCGCCGGCTGATCTGTGGACCGGATTCCAAGTCTGTCAGCTAGACGGCAGACTTGGCTGAAACAGCCAGTGAGGGGGAAACTTTACTTGCCAAGATCTCTCAAACCATAAAGGTTTGAGGGATAAGACTCATATTGTTTTTAATGTTTTTTTCATGGCTACAATATAAAATAAAAATAATTTTAAGTATTACTAACACTTTAAAGCAGAACTATCATGTTGACATAAGTGCAGTTAAATAGATTTGACAGCCTCAAATAAACGTTATAAGTATATTGTTCTTGGTTCCCATTTACCTCATAAATTATACCTTTATATGTCCGGATCAGCTAGCAGTAGAGCGCTGCCATCTTGGCAACGTGCTGCGTGAGAGGCAGCGCTCTGTCTCTGTTCTTGTGTCAATCAAATTATAAAACCTTTCTTTTGCACGTGCTTGTCTTGCACGTAATGCAAGCTCCAAGTTATTGTTGTTGCTGTGCACAGCGTCCTGTACAGCGAAGGTATACTCTTGTACGTTATACTGTTAGTAAATTGGGCAAAATAGGATAGGAATGAAATAAAAAGATTGATTTGTAGCCAATATTTGCCATTTGTCTACAGTGGAAGGGTTTAATATATTGAAAGATTTTATCAACAATACCTACTTAGAACAACACCCAAATATATGTAAACACATAAGATCCGTTCCGCTCTGCTCTGCTTGCTGCCATGCGGTGAAAAGGCTGAGAAGCAGGCAGAACGTACTGATATACTGAGCTGAACATGAGTGCGCACTGAAACCTGGCTGTTTTTGACGAACAGAGCGACAGGTATGGTAATTTGTTGGGCAGACTTCAGGGCGTGAGGAGGGGTTATCTTGTGCTCTGTGCAGCAGGGCTATTGCCGCACAGAGAACACACTGTTTGTCACATGATTTATTTAAAGCTTAATATCTATACTTTTACAAGGCTTTTATCAAAAACATATATATCATGATGATGCTTCCAAAGAGATTAATACAGTGACATGAAGCAACAAGAAGGTGAAAGTTCCCCTTTAAAGTGAAACTTTCACCTTAAAGGGATAGTAATATATGAAAATGAATGGAGCTCCAATTGCTCTACATAGTTTTTACAGCATGTAGAGTGGTATATCAATAGTATGCAACTTGTAGTTCTAGATTAACTTAATTATACGTTTTACCTACACTTAGCCACCTCTCCTCAGTGGTGAAAATAGGTCATCTAAGTGGACAACTCGCAGCGAGGGACAATCTTCTGGCTGTGAGCACAAGGAAAACCCTGGCCCCCTTGAAGAAGGAGGGCAGGTTATTCCTTATGCTCACTGAAGATTGTCCCTTGCTGCACTCCATCCAGACCAGCTTGGAGAGCAGTGTGACGTGGGTATAAGGGGCTGGAGCGGGATACTTATAATTAAATTACTCTTGAAGTACAAATTGCATACTATTGATATACCACTCTACATACTGAAAAAACTATGTCGAGCAATCAGAGCTCTGTTTATTTTCATATATTACTATCCCTTTAATTCAAGTTTGCATATTTGAAAACTGCATTAAAAGCCAAAGGATCAGCAAATGTACGGTTTAAGGGTTAGTAATGTTTAGGTAGTACACTAAGATCAAGTCTTCTATATACATATACATTTGTATAACGATGTGTAGCTTTATAACCATACCTAAATTTGCCATAGTTGCTTTATTCTATTATAAAGAGTCCCCCTCCTGCCCCTTTTACACATGTCAAGAAGCCTCATCCCAAATCTGGAATCCAGTCATCGCACTGGACAGACCACTGCAAGGAAAACCCTGGCAGGTTTTTCCTTATGCTGAAAGAAGATTGTCCCTCATCTCAATCTGTCTGGTCCAATGACCGGATTCCAGATCTGAGGGGAGGCTGCTTGGTGTATGTAAAATGGAGGGAGGAGGAATCTTTATTATAGAAAAAATAGAAACTGCAAAGCTATGGATAGTTAGAAATTTACAAATTGATTTAAAAATGATTTGATCGTACTGCAATACATAAGCATTACTATCCCTTTAAGGAGATATTCAGACTCCTTACCTTATACTAATGTATGCTAATTGACAGATACAGCACTGGGGAACAGCTCAGACATCTTGCAGAGATGGAATCTCTGCTTCTGCGCTGTCCGTCCCTTTCAACTGCATGACTGGCAAGTTGTAAGCATTGTGCCTTATGGTACCGGGAGGGACTAACAGTGCAGGTGCAGAGAGCGTCTCCTGCAAGATCCCAGCCGTGCCTGCCTTCCAAAAATGTTCTCTCTCTTACTTATGCCAGACTTATACTGCAAATGGCAAGTATTTCTATGTATATCACTACCATATTAAAGGGATAGTAATACTTTATTATTACTATCCCCCATATTGTAGATATTTGCTAAATAATTTAATAGCCCCCAGGTTCACCTCTCAAACCTTTATGGTTTGAGAGATAACCAAAGGCAAAGTTTCCCCCTCCCTCCCCCTTCCCTGAAGTCAGCGTTGTACTGACTGCAGGGATATCCGGTCTGACTTTCATCAGGCAGCTCTGCAGCAGAGCCGCAATAGCGTTAGTGACAAAGAATTATTTCACTGAACTGGTCTTCTATGTGTGCTTGTAAATCAAGCACATGTAGAAGACCGTTTCAGTGAAATAATTCAGCTGCAGAGCCACCAGCCTGTCATATGATAGACTAGCCCTGCAGTCAGTACAACGCTGACTTCAGGGAAGGGGGAGGGAGGGGGGAACTTTGCCTTCGGTTATCTCTCAAACCATAAAGGTTTGAGAGATTAACCTGGGGGCTATTAAATTATTTTACAAATATCTACAATATGGGGGATAGTAATAATAAAGTATTACTATCCCTTTAAGGTTTTGGGGCTAAGTGTAATGTTGATGAAAGTTCCACTTTAAGTTCTGTGCTGTACCAGGAGCTAGATTCTATTGCAGGCACTAAATGTTAACACCAGTTTTATCAAACATTTTCCTATAGAAGTCTATGGAGAAAACTGGAGATAAAAGCAGAGATAAAATTAGCACCTGTAATAGAGTTTAGCCCCAGGACTTGTAAAACCATGGATCCTGGGGAAAAAAATCTGGTAACTAATGCATAATTTATATTCACATATGCTTTGAGGACAAGAAAAGAAATGATTACATTGTCCAGATACCCTGGGGGTTATGCAGTAAGGCTCGATAAAGAAATGATAAAGAGGAGATGATGGGGGAGATTCACTAAGTGGTGATAACGTTTATCACTTCTCCAGTTACCATGTTATTCTATGGAGCCTATGCACTAAGATTTCTTCAACTTTGAGGATTCAGAGATCTTCGTGCATTGGTTCCACAGAATAACATAGGTATTGGAGAAGTGATATCACTGCATAATTCATCTACGCTTTATTACCTCATTATCACTTCTTAGTGTATCCCCCCCCCCCATATTACTGGGTCCTTTTGTAACTGCACCCCCTGCTCCCTTGGTTATACTCCCTTATAGTGATGAGCGAGCGTGCTCGGCCGATGCTCGGATCGGCTCGAGCATCGCTCTGCTCGGCACATGGCGGTACTCGTCGAGTACCGCCATGTGCTCTCCCGCCATGTTCGGGTGGCGGGGATCTGTGCCGGAAGAGGCACAGATCACAAGACGCTCCGCTGGACCACCAGGGACTGGAGGTACGGGGGCATTGCGGAGATGAAGGGGGCATTGCGGAGATGAAGGGGGACATTGTGGAAGAGGGGCATAGACTCTATGCCCCTCTTCCACAATGTCCCCCTTCATCTCCGCTATGCCCGTCTTCCACAATGTGCCCCTTCATCTCCGCTATGCCCCTCTTCCACAATGTGCCCCTTCATCTCCGCTATGCCCCTCTTCCACAATGTCCCCCTTCATCTCCTCTATGGCATAGAGGAGATGAAGGGGGACATTGTGGAAGAGGGGCATAGCGGAGATGAAGGGGCACATTGTGGAAGAGGGGCATAGCGGAGATGAAGGGGCACATTGTGGAAGACGGGCATAGTGGAGCTGAAGGGGGACATTGCGGAGCTGAAGGGGGCATTCGGAGATGAAGGGGGCATAGCGGAGATGAAGGGGGCATTGACCAGGCACCCTCCCCTCATCAGAGCAGGGGGTGCCTGGTGTCGCCCCATTCATTCCAATGGGGCTCGGGTGCTCGGCCGAGCACTCGAGCCTCAGGGGGTGCTCGGTCAGAGCACCCGAGCACCCGAGCATCGGGGTGCTCGCTCAACACTACTCCCTTACCATTCAGACCTAAGGCCATATGTTCAGAAGAGAAATAGAGAATTTCTAGGGCAAACCAACAGCATTAACTATAGGGAGAACTAAAATGTCCAGTTGATTTAAATGAGGATTTTAACCCATTGAATGATAGAGAAGTCTCTAACACATTGCTTTTGCAAAGCGTTGGCGATCTCTCTAGCAAGGGGTTAAAATGCCCATTTAAATCAATGGAAATATTGGAAATTTTTCTCAAATATAATCAGATGGTTTGTCCCAGAAATTCTCTACTTTTCTTTTGAACATACGGCCCTAATATGTCAAAAGCCTACTACAGTAGTGGCCATGACTGGAATCCTGCACATAATGGACTTGCAACTTGAGATAACAATGTGGGGGGTGTATAAAAAGCCTTCTCAGTTTATACTTAAGAATTTATGCTAAAACTTACACCACCTGGTCATATTTATAAAGACGTAAAGTCACATTTATAAATATGTCTATGAGAATATTCTGCAAAAATTTACATCTGTGAATATATTCTCGCACACATAGCTATCCTTTCCATTAAGAACAGGTTATACCTGGTGTTAAAGGGATAGTAATACTTAGTTTTAACTTTATTTTATTTTGTAGGCATTAAAAAACATGAAGAACGATATAAGTCTTATCTCTCAAACCTTTATGGTTTAAGAGATATTCACAAGCAAAGTACCCCCCCCCCCCCCGTTCAGTCAGATCAGAAGGGAGGTGCCCAGGTAGACTGCAGAGAGGGACAATCTTCAATTAAGATAAGGGAAAAAGCTGAAAAGCTTGTCAAGGGGGGCAGGGTTTTCATTGTTTTAATACAAAGAAGATTGTCCCCTTCTGTTATCTGTCTGGTCTTACAACCAGATTCACATCTGAGAAGAGATGGCTTACACTAGGAAAAAGGGGTGGGAGGGGGAAACTTTGCTTGTGAATATCTCTTAAACCATAAAGGTTTGAGAGATAAGACTTATATCGTTCTTCATATTTTTTTAATGCCTACAAAATAAAATAAAGTTAAAACGAAGTATTACTATCCCTTTAAGATTTAATCCCTAAAACTGCCTTTATTTTTGGCGCAATTAGCAAATTTATTTATAAACTAGTATAAATGCCTGTGTACACGGGCCAAAGTGACACTCAGTGGCCTCGGCTGTTGCCCTGGAGCCGGGACCGGAGACAGGCGGTGGGCCCCACTCCAGATAGAGGCTGGCATGTTCAGCAAGTCTCATATGCGCATGACTTCATCATTCGGCCATTCTATACTGCGCATGACTGCATCATTCGGGCAGTCTCTACTGTGCATGTGACGCACACAGGGAGTGACTCATTCTAGCAAATTATATATATATTGATACATTGGGACACAATTCTTATTTGGCCAAGACCACTTCTACTCCACTTTTCAAAAAAGTCAACTAACTGGAGTTAGCACTTAGAGTAAATGTCGTTAGATGTTTATATATACACTTATGTCACTTTGAGACACTTTTACAGACACTTTCTTTATAATTCCAGTTTTATACATCTCCCCCAATGTTTTGTTTCAGTAGGACAAAGAGCATTCCCTTAACCCTTTCAGTGGCAGAGGAGTACGCAACACATTGCAAGGCTAAATTTCAATGAAAAAGACTGATTTCAAAACATCACAGTCAGGAAGAGCTGAGTCACAATTTGCACCTTGTGTCCATGTTTTGAAATAAATATTGGTGCACTGACCTTTATAGGAACTTGCTTCTGTTTTGTGTCACTGAACAACATTCATTGTGAAATAATTATAGAAAGGGAATGCGCTGTTATATTCTCTGCACTTGACATGTCACCATGCAGTTGTCAAAGTAATATTAACCCTTTGAGTGCCAGAGAGGTATTCATAGTGTTACAATATTAGAAACATTGTTATCACTTTGCTTAGTAATACGCTGGACACTTCTCTAGCATTCAACAGGTTAAAAGCCCTGTTTATAAGAATCTGGGGAATATTTATTTGTGCACTATGCTGCAGTTGGTTTGCTCCAAAATTCTGCATCTTCAGTTTATTGGATTGTACATTTAGATCCCATCCTCTAATACTTTACGCCAATGTTATACATCAGGCTCCCCTACACCTGCAACCAGGACCAATGAAGATGAGGTGAGCAGAGAGGATGATGTTAGAAGTGTCTGAGGTGAGCTGGGAGGATGATGTTAGAAGTTACTGAGGTGAGCAGAGAGGATGATGTTAGAAGTGTCTGAGGTGAGCTGGGAGGATGATGTTAGAAGTTACTGAGGTGAGCTGGGAGGATGATATTAGAAGTGTCTGAGGTGAGCTTGGAGGATGATGTTAGAAGTTACTGAGGTGAGCTGGGAGAGCAATGTTAGAAGTTACTGAGGTGAGCTGGGAGGATGATGTTAGAAGTTACTGAGGTGAGCTGGGAGGATGATATTAGAAGTGTCTGAGGTGAGCTTGGAGGATGATGTTAGAAGTTACTGAGGTGAGCTGGGAGAGCAATGTTAGAAGTTACTGAGGTGAGCTGGGAGGATGATGTTAGAAATTACTGAAGTGAGCTGGGAGAACAATGTTAGAAGTTACTGAGGTGAGCTGGGAGAACAATGTTAGAAGTTACTGAGGTGAGCTGGGAGGATGATGTTAGAAGTTACTGAGGTGAGCTGGGAGGATGATGTTAGAAGTTACTGAGGTGAGCTAGGAGAACAATGTTAGAAGTTACTGAGGTGAGCTGGGAGAACGATGTTAGAAGTTACTGAGGTGAGCTGGGAGGATGATGTTAGAAGTTACTGAGGTGAGCTAGGAGAACAATGTTAGAAGTTACTGAGGTGAGCTGGGAGAACGATGTTAGAAGTTACTGAGGTGAGCTGGGAGGATGATGTCAGAAGTTACTGAGGTGAGCTGGGAGAACAATGTTAGAAGTTACTGAGGTGAGCTGGGAGGATGATGTTAGAAGTTACTGAGGTGAGCTAGGAGAACAATGTTAGAAGTTACTGAGGTGAGCTGGGAGAACGATGTTAGAAGTTACTGAGGTGAGCTGGGAGGATGATGTTAGAAGTTACTGAGGTGAGCTGGGAGGATGATGTTAGAAGTGACTGAGGTGAGCTTGGAGGATGATGTTAGAAGTTACTGAGGTGAGCTGGGAGAACAATGTTAGAAGTTACTGAGGTGAGCTGGGAGGATGATGTTAGAAGTTACTGAGGTGAGCTGGGAGGATGATATTAGAAGTGACTGAGGTGAGCTTGGAGGATGATGTTAGAAGTTACTGAGGTGAGCTGGGAGAACAATGTTAGAAGTTACTGAGGTGAGCTGGGAGGATGATGTTAGAAGTTACTGAGGTGAGCTGGGAGGATGTTAGAAGTTACTGAGGTGAGCTGGGAGGATAATGTTAGAAGTTACTGAGGTGAGCTGGGAGGATAATGTTAGAAGTTACTGAGGTGAGCTGGGAGGATAATGTTAGAAGTTACTGAGGTGAGCTGGGAGAACAATGTTAGAAGTTACTGAGGTGAGCTGGGAGAACAATGTTAGAAGGGTCCAGTGAAAGAAGTATTGTGTAACCAGGTGAGAAGAACTTCACTGTATAAGGGACCTGCTGACATGCATGAACATTGGAGGGAGTAGAGAGAGAGAGAGACAGAGAGCAGATGGAGAAGACATATATGCATCTAGTGCTATGTTACTATATTGATAGTGCTTTTATTTACCTTTCATTGTGCACTCTGCCTTGTATCCAGGTCCTCTTACTGCTGACCCGTCTTATCTTTCCCTTTATTTGTTGTAGATCTGGCACTGTGAAGTGTCCTGTTAGCTAAGTGTTTATCACTCTATGGACTCTCTTGTTCATTCATGCTGAAAATATTTACATTTTTATGAGCATATTTTTTTGTGTTCAGATCACACAGAATCAATGATGACAATCTGACAGTTTATGAAGAAACTCCAGAGTCCCATTCTCTTTCCTAGGGTCCTCTGCTCCCTCTAGGGTCCCTAATCATCACTGGGGACCCCTACTCTCCATGCTGACTGTTCTTGTGCTTTGCTGAGTCCTCCCTTACCTTGCTGTGTCTCTGGACTCTGGTCCCCTCTGGCAGGTAGTCTGCTCCCAGACCAGGTTCATAACAGGGACTGTGGCCTATTTACAGCTTGGCAAAGCCTTTCTAGCTCATATAGTTCTTCTTTTGAGGCCTCTTCTTTGTTGTTGGCATCTCCACTGGTAATTCCAGGGGCCAGATGCAAGAGAATAAAATCCTGAGTCAAACCAACTGAACCATGGGGATAAATGACAATTCCCAAAGAATTAACCCTTTGAGTGCCAGAGAGGTACTCCATTGCAATGCATAGGATACCTATCTGGCATTCAAAGGGTTAAATGCAGCTTTAATACTTTACATGCTACAGAAGTTTAAAATGCATTTATTTGCAATGCACAGAGATCTCTAGCGTTCAAAGGGTTAAAAGCCTCATTTAAAATCATACAAATTATATACCACCCTTTATCCCATAATTGCTCCTCTTTAGGTTTATTAATAATGCTGAGGTGTTTGCTCTGCTTTTCCAGCTTGGTTTGAAATCAGGGGGCCCAAGTTTTTCTATGATGACATGCCAGAACTAAAACATGGCTTTCTTAGAACAAAGGTTACCCTGGTGAACTCCGAAAACACCTTCTCACCTCTGGGATACTGGAATGAATGTAAAATCCAACAGTGCAGCTCCACTCACATTTACTTCTTACACCAGCAGCTTCAGAGCATAGTATGCACAACACCATATGGTCTCTTTAGTGCCTACCGGGAGATACACTGCACCGTTTAATGCCAACAAGGCTCTTATGCTTCCCCCTTGGCATGTGCGGGAAAATGGGGTAAAATTACAGGATTTTCTCTACACCTTATTTAGTACATATTGTTAAACAAGGTATAGAGGAAAGGATGGAATGTCCGTAAACTGTCCTGCTGGCAGGGCCGGTGCAAGGATTTTTTTTATACACAGGCGAAGGTGCATTTTGATGCCCCCCCCGACCCGGACACAATCCCCTGACCCCCCCCCCCGACCTTGCCACAATCCCCTGCCCCGCCCACATATTCACCTCCACACTCTCCCCACCTCCAAATTGCCCCTTCCACAATGCTCCCTTCATCTCCACAATGCCCTTTCATCTCCACATTGCCCCTTCCACAATACCCCCTTATCTCCACATTGCCCCTTCCACAATGCCCCCTTATCTCCGCATTGCCCCTTCATCTCCACAATGTCCCTTCCACATTGCCCCATTATCTCCACAATGCCCCTTCCACATTGCCCCCTTATCTCCACATTGCCCCTTCCACATTGCCCCCTTATCGCCACATTGCCCCTTCCACAATGCCCCCTTATCTCCACATTGCCCTTTCCACAATGCCCCCTTATCTCCACATTGCCCCTTCATCTCCACAATGCCCCTTCCACAATGCCCCCTTATCTCCACATTGCCCCTTCATCTCCACAATGCCCATTCCACAATGCCCCCTTATCTCCACAATGCCCCTTCCACAATGCTCCCTTCATCTCCACATTACCCCTTCATCTCCACATTGCCCCTTTATCTCCACAATGCCCCTTCCACAATGCTCCCTTCATCTCCACAATGCCCCTTCCACAATGCTCCCTTCATCTCCACATTGCCCCTTCATCTCCACAATGCCCCCTTATCGTCACAATGCCCCCTTATCTTCACAATGCCCCCTTCATCTCCACATTGACCCATCCACAATGCCCCATTCATCTCCACAATGCCCCCTCCACATTGCCCCTTCATCTCCACAATGCCCCCTCCACATTGCCCCTTCATATCCACAATGCCCCCTTCATCTCCACAATGCCCCTTCATCTCCACATTGACCCTTCCACAATGCCCCCTTAACTCCACATCGCCCCTTCATCTCCACAATTCCCCTTCACAATGCTTCCTTTATCTCCACAATGACCCCTCCACATTGCCCCTTCATCTCCACAATGCCCCCTCCACATTGACCCTTCCATAATGCCCCTTCATGCCCCAACTTGAGTCCCTGGTGGTCTAGCGGCGTGCCACAGCTTAGAGCTCTGTGCCTCCTTCGGCACAGAGCTGAGGCTCCCGTGTGCTGCTCTCAGTAATGCAGAGCGCTGAGAGATGATGTCATCTCTCAGCACTCTGTATTACTACAGAGCCTGGGTCTCTCTGCGGTGTGTAACATAGACGCTGCGAGGGAGCGCTGATTTACACTACCAAGCGCTCCCTCGCGGCGTCTTTGTAACACACCACAGAGAGACCCAGGCAGATATATATATTATAAAAAAAAAAAAACAACTTCCCTCTTTTCGGAGCCCCTCCATTGCGGTGCCCTAAGGCAGCTGCCTATTCTGCCTTAATGGCAGCGCCGGCCCTGCCTGCTGGATGTAGAAGAATTAGGGTGTGTAAGAAGTGATTGTTCTACATTGTCCTTAAATGGACAGACATAAGGTAACAGTGTTTCTGAATAGAAACTGCATTAAAGGGTTGGTAATGTGTTATATTAAAGCTGAACTACCACATCTAAGCAACTTTAGCTTCAATAAGTTTCCATCTGGTGACTAGCTGCTTAGTAGTGCTAGGAGAAATAGCCATTCTTCACTGGCTGACAGGCAGGACAGAGAGCAGACATCTTGCCATAGTGATGTCTGTGCGCCTGCTCTGTCAGTCCCTTCCGGAGCCAAATGGCTCCTAGCAATGCCTCCTAGAGCCGCCGGGACTGAAAGAGCAGGATTGCAGATGTCACTATGGCAAGATGTCTGCGCTCCGTCCTACCCGTCAGCCCGTGAAGAATGGCTATTTCTCCTTAACAAGTTAATCATTCTGGCGACTAGTGCTACTAAGCAGCTAGTCACCAGATGGGGACTTATTGAAGCTAAAGTTGCTTAGATGTTGTAGTTCCGCTTTAATAAAAAGTAATATTGTAGATATTCAAAAAATAAATCAATAGATGCCAGTACAATCTGTCAAACCTTTATGGGTTGAGAGATAAACGGTGATAAAGTTCTCCTCTCCCTCCCCTTTCGCAAAAGACAGCTGTAAAGCTGACAGAAGGAGATTCGAGTCATGCGACTCATGTTGGCTCTTCAGCAGAGCCGAAATACCACAATCTAAAAAGAAATACTTCATTTGAACGATCTACAAAGTGTGCCTGGTTTGCAAGCACACTTTGTAGACCATTCCAATGAAGTATTTCTTTTTAGATTGCACTATTTCGGCTCTACTGAAGAGCCATCTGATGGTCCCGGGACCAGGATTTCCTTCTGTCAGCTAGAGGCTGACATCAGAGCAAGGGGAGGGAGGGGGGGACTTTTAAACCTTATATCTCTCAAACCTTAAAGTTCTGAGAGATCTGAATGGAATCTATTTTTTTTTTTTAATATCTATGTTACTTTGTATTAATATAAGACATTACTAACCCTTTAATGCAGTTTCTATTCAGAAACACTGTTAACTTATGTCTGTCCATTTAAGGACAATGTAGATCAATCACTTCTTACACACCCTAATTCTTCTAGATCCAGTATCTGGTCTGTTGCAGCCCCAGATGGGTTGCCATAACACAATGACATCATCACGTTGTGCAGATATCGCTGAGGTCATGACAGGGCAATGCTAAAGAGAGAAGCCAAAGGGGATGTAGATTACCCCTCTGACTACAACCAGGGGTGTAACTATATGGGGCTATGGTGGAGGGTGCAGTTACACTGGGGTCAAACATCCAGTGGGGCCCCCTATCTACCCCAGGGTCCAGTAGGTTCTACTTATGCCTGCATGAAAATATCTTTGTGTTACGGGCCTAAAAAAATGTTTCCACCAAGGTACTCAATGACTAGTTATGCCATTGGCTACAACACTATAGTAATGATTTGCTTTTTTCCCCCTTTGTCCCTGTAACTAAATAAAAGAAATGTCTGTTTGTAGAAGAGTATTTGTGAGTTGTGTGCAACAAAGTGATAAAGACGTGATAAAGTCGAGATGACTCCTCCAGTGATATCACTTCTACAGTTCCTATATTATTCTATGGAGCGTATGCAGTAAGATGTCCAAAGTTGGAGACATTGTAGTGCCTAGGCTCTATAAGAATAATATAGGGCTTACAGAACAGATATCAATGGAGAAATCATCTCCTCTTTATCACGCCTTAGTGCATAACCATAGACATGTAGATATGATTATTGCTTATCTAAAATGAATACACTTTCAACTTAATGACATCTTGGCAAGGAAACAGGCAGGTGGGGCATTGAAAAAGTGTGGACGGAGTCCCTGACTTAAAAATGATTTCTAATGGTAGTGCTGCCTAGAAGAAATGTACCACTTAGCAGCACTGACTATATGGCTAATATCACTCATTACCCTTAAAACAGAAACTATAGTTAATACTAACTTTACATTTGGCAATGAGCTGTACAATTGTACTTAATATTTAATTATTATTGATAATATAAAACATTTTATCTGCAGATTAAATGGTTAGTAACACTTAATATATAATAAATATATATATATATATATATATATATATATATATATATATATATATATATAAAAGAATAAGCCTCATTGCATAATTTATGGTACCCCACACACGGAACATAATTTATGTCTCCTCAGAAAAGAAACTTGCATTGAACAGAATGTCTCATTACATAATTTATGTCTCATTGGGAGACACAACTCCCATTGGGTGATTCAATGGGGACTTTACTGCTCCCATTGGGTGATTCAATGGGGGCATGTTTATCATACAGGGAGTTGGCCCGCCCCCTCCAGCCCACCCACCACTATCCAACTGACAAAAAAAAATATAGCTGCCACTCGCTTCTGAAGTAGGGGATATCAATAACTTCTTCCGGTCCACACACACTCTCACTCAGGATCATGATCCCACACCACACTGTTTGACCTCCCACAGATAATTGTAACCCTCCATACACACTGTTTCACCTCCCACAGATAATTGTAACCCTCCATACACTCAAACACCACTTTCTATTTGTTCCCTTAGCATATTGCTACGCTGCCTCAACTGAAGAGCCACCCAGGGCCGGCCCAACACATTGTGCTGTCTGGGTCCAAGGATTAAATGTTGCCCCCCCCCCCAAACTACACTCACCAAAACACACCCATATGGCTGATCTAAGCAAGTTTAACCCTTTGAATGCAGGGATATGCAGTGCATTGCAATGCGCTGCATACCCCTCTGGCACACTAAGCTTTAAGTCCCAGGTCTTTCAAAGCCAACCAACTCCCCTGGTTACATTCCCTGTGCAGTTAGTATAATGTGAAGACAAATGGAAGAACTGCACATTTTAGATGATATTTTAAAACTGTCCATTTTTTTTTGCAATTGCAGCAGTGTTAGATAGCAATCTTTCACATAAGACACCACTTTAACCTTTTCATAACCAGGGATGTCTGCTCCTGTTCAAAGAGTTAGAATTTTCTGCTCCTGTACTCAAAGGGTTATAAAATCTAACCGTATAGGAGCAGACATCCCTGGTTATGAAATTGTTAAAGTGGTGTTCTGTGTGAAATATTGCTATCTAACTCTTCTGCAGATGTAAAAAGAATGGACAGTTATAAAATACCATCTATGTCTGTCGCCCCCCCATGTCTCTCCCTCCATGCCACCTATGTCTCTCTCTCTCTCCCTCCATGCCACCCATGTCTCTCTCTCTCCATGACACCCATGTCTCTCTCTCTCCCTCCATGCCACCCATGTCTCTCTCTCTCCCTCCATGCCACCCATGTCTCTCACTCTCTCTCCCTCCATGCCACCTATGTCTCTCTCCCTCCATGCCACCCATGTCTCTGTCTCTCTCTCCCTCCATGCCACCCATGCCTGTCTCTCTCTCCCTCCATGCCACCTATGTCTCTCTCTCTCTCCCTCCATGCCACCCATGTCTCTCTCCCTCCATGCCACCCATGTCTCTCTCGCTCTCCCTCCATGCCACCCATGTGTCTCTCTCTCTTCCTCCCTCCATGCCACCCATGTCTGTCTCTCTCTCTCTCTCCCTCCATGCCACCCATGTCTGTCTCTCTCTCTCTCCATGCCACCTATGTCTCTCTCTCTCTCCCTCCATGCCACCTATGACTCGCTCTCCTTCATGCCACCCATGTCTCTCTCTCTCTCTCCCTCCATGCCACGCATGTCTCTCTCTCTCTCCCTCCATGCCACCCATGTCTGTCTCTCTCTCCCTCCCTCCATCCCACCCATGTCTGTCTCTCTCTTCACCATGTCATACATTTGTCTCTCCTCTCCCCATGTGTCTCTTTGCCATGTATCTTCTCCTCTTTTGTCTTTCTCTCCTCCGTGTCTGTCTGTCTCTCCTCTTCCAACCTCTGTCTCTCTTCTCCCTCCATATGCCACAACCAGTTTGCCCATTAAATATGCCACTGCCAGATGCCCATTAAAACATGCCCCAGCACCCATATTGCTGACCCAGGACTTACCTCAGCACCCCAGAACATGCCCCATTGCCCACTCAGGACTTACCCTATAACCCCAGGACATGCCGCATTGCCCAACCATGACTTACCCCAGCACCCCAGGACATGCCCCAATGCCCACCCAGGACTTACCTTAGCACCCCAGGACATGCCCCACTGCCCACTCAGGACTTACCCCAGCACCCCAGGACATGCCCCATTGCCCATCCCGGACTTACCCCAGGACATGACCCATTGCCCACCCAGGAATTACCCCAGCACCCCAGGACATGCCCCATTGCCCACCCAGGACTTACCCCAGGACATGCCCCATTGCCCACCCAGGACGTACTCCACCACCCCAGGACATGCCCACCAGAGGACTTACCCCAGCACCCCAGGACATTCCCCATCCAGGACTTACCCCAGCACCCCAGAACATGCCCAATGCCCACCCAGGACATGACCCATTGCCCACCCAGGACTTACCCCAGCACCCCAGGACATGCCCCATTGCCCACCCAGGACTTACCCCCGCCAGCACCCACAGTTGTCCAGCTCCCTGGTGTCTAATGGCAGGCAGCTTGATCCTCCCATGCTGCCTCTCGCACTCCCCACATGGTCTGATGTCTGAGCACCGGCAGGTCACGTGAGTCCCGGCGCTCTGACCTCAGTACAGTGCGGGGAGCGAGAGAGGCAACATGGGAGGATGTCTGTGTGCAAGCTGACAGCCCACCCGCAGAGTGGCTGTTAAGTCAGCTCCTCTGCCGGCAAGCTTTTTTTTTTTTGCAGGAGATACCCTGCCAAGCGCGCCTGCTGTGACAGTGATCAGTCTGACTCAGCCTCAGTCAGGCTGACAGACTGAGGCTGAGCCACACTAATTACTGTCACAGCAGGCTCGTTGCTCGCAGGAGGGAGTCAAAACTCTGTCCTGTGCCGTGTGGACACAGACCTGGTGGCTGGCTGACATACAGTGGGCGGCAAATTGCCACCCCAGTCAAAGTGCCGCCTGGGTCCATGGACCCCCCGGGACCCATGTTAGGGCTGTCCCTGGAGCCACCGTGTGTTATATTTCTATGTTACCATAACTTAACCCTTTGAGTGCCAGCTTTGCAATGCGTTGTGTACCCCTCTGGCACTCAGAGGGTTAAGTAAGGAGAAGTTACTGCTTCCATTGGGTGATTCAATGGGGGAGTGATTTAAATCATGCAGGGAGTTGGCCTGCCCCCACTATCCAGCCCGCCCACCACTATCCAAGTAACTGAAAAAACAAAATGGCTGCCACTCGCTCCTACACCACAGACACAAACACATCAGACAAAAAAACACACACTCATACTGTCACTCACACTCTCACACATACTCAGTCATACACACTCAATCATACACAATAATTCACACACTGACACTCTCTCACTCACACGCTCTCACTCACACATTCACTCACACTCAATCACACACACTCACTCACACACACTCAAACACACTCACACTTTCTCATTCACACTCTCACTCACACTCTCACTCAATCACACACACTCAATCACACACACACTCACACCCATTCGCACACACTCACGCTCAATCACACACACTCACACTCTCACTCACACACTGAATCACACACTCACACATACTCAATCATACACACTCACAATAATTCACACACTGACACTTTCACACTCACACGCTCTCACTCACACATTCACTCAAACTCAATCACACACACTCACACTCAATAACACACACAATCACACACACTCACACTCTCTCATTCACACTCACTCACACTCACTCATTCACACTCTCATTCACACTCTCACACACTCAATCACACACACTCACACTTAATCACACACACACACTCAATCACACACTCACTCTCTCTCTCACTCACACTCTCTCACACAATCACACACACTAACACACTCACACAATCACTTACATGCAATCACTCACACGCAATCACTCACTCTCGCACTCACACGCACTCACTTACTCACACCCCAGGAGCCAGCACAATCCACCTTCCACCATAGTCTCACTCACACTCACTCACACCCCGGGAGCCAGCACGATCCACCTTCTACCATAGTACAATTACCACATGCATTTCAGCTACATGAATGATTGCCACTCACTCACACACACTCACTCACTCACACCCCGGGAGCCAGCACGATCCACCTTCCACCATAGTATGTGCAATTACCACATGCATTTCAACTATATGAATGAATGCCACAGTGGAGGCATAAGTACAAACACACACTCATTACAATGACACATAAGTCACCCCCTTATGACTCACTTCTGTGTGTTCCTGTGTGTTCCTCACTGTGTGTGTTGCATGTCTGTATCACACTCTATGTGTCTGCATGTTGTGCATTGTATGTATGTGTGTATGACTGTGTCACTCTTTATGCATCTCAGTACATGCGTATGCATTTGCGTGTGTGTCTCTGTGTGTGTGTTTGTCTTGCATCCATGTGTGTGCATTAATTCCCTACATATCCTGACGGGCAACGCCGTCCCATATTGCTAATATATATATATATATATATATATATAGTAGGGCTTATATTTCTGAGTACAACAATGGTACTCCCACTTTTATTTAGGTGCCGTATCACAGTGGCCTGAAAAGTGGCTCTGTTGCTAATTCGTGCTATCAAGGTTTATGATCAAATGACCAGAGACGTCCATTGGATGGTGTCGAAACAGCGCCACTGTAACATTTCAGGCCATTGAAATATTGCCCCTAAAATGCACGTTTTGAGCTGCAATAACCTGAATAAAACACCTCTCAGCAGTGGGAGTATCCTTGTTTTTCTCAGCAGCATAAACTTTATAATATATTTTTTATATATTAAGTTTTACTATCTGTTTAACACCAATATAATGGTAACACAAATTTGTTAGTTTTGCCCAATAAAAGGCAATCTGCACTGAACACAGAAAAGGGAGCTAAACTGGAACAAATCCACATACGTATGCAACGCGTTTCTTCTTAATGGGTTAACTCCTTAAGGATCAGGTGGATATGTGCATCCCACTGGTCCTTAACCCTTTGAGTGCCAGAGTGGTGCCGTAGCCCTCTGGCACTCAAAGGGTTAAACGGTGCATGTTGTTTTAAAAACCCTATTATCCCCAGATAATGTTGCCCAATAAATGTTAATCTGCATATGAACACACCAAAGCAAGCTACAGTGGAATGATTTTAACATGGGCAATGTGCCAAGTGTATTAAAAACGCCACTTGCATCTACAGAGTAAATCTAATTTTTCAGTTCATTTTAATCTGGAAGTGTTAATCTGCATTTTCTAGGAGTTTTCATCATGGATTGCTTGGAATACCTCCATCCAGTAGAGGCACAGCAGTGTTAATATGATATTTGCAAGCCCCTTTGTTGGAGGGTCTCTTACTTCCATCACTAAAGCTAAAGAAGACTAAATGTGTACATTCCTACGCGAGCAGTGCACAGGCGTGACATAAGCCTCCCGTCACAGAACAGCCAATCAGGTCGTGTTATGTGAGCAGGCAGCCTCGGACTGTAATACAAAGCCTGCGTGTTTGAGGATTTCTGTGTCTTTTCCTCGGATCTTCCCAAGGTAAGATTATATACATCAGTGACATGCACTTGTCTCCATGAGGTGACCATTAGCAATTTGCACGGTGGGAAGGCTGAGTTGCACCTGTGTACATTTTCACTCTTTACAACTTCGGGCAGATCACTTGCATAATTACTACTCTGGAAGCCACACATTACATTGAACCATGATATTCACTTACTAAACCACATTGTTGTGATGTGAATAATGCAAAGAAATCCATTATATGGTATTGTTTTTATTTTGCATGTTTGACTGTTTGAGTTGCAATGTAATGGACTCTTCTCTGGCATTTAAAGGGTTAAAGAAAAAAAAAAAACTGCCAAATTAACAATTTGAATGCCATAGGGGTATCCAACTCTGGAACTCAAGGGAGTCCTTTAATATTTATAATTTTTAATGTAAGTCAGATTGAACCCATAGAGAGACAGAAAGGTGCAGTTTTAGGTGGGTGCCAGAAAAGATGCACTTTATAGATAAGACATTTAGTCAGCTTTATGCTATGATAATTACAGTGATACCAATTGTATTAAGTACAAATATATTGGATACTTCTTTGGCATTCAAGGGGTTAAAATCCCTTTTAAATAAGTGGGAATTTTGGGAATGTTTATTTGTCCCCTCTGGTGTTTGTAGGAATTTCTCCATTTTCTTTATCTATGTGGCTGGATATATTCTCTCTATAGTTATTTTGACTTGCATTTTGCAAGTAATATACTGTTAGAGTTCCATTTAGTTTCTGGAAGATTCTGTTCAGTTCCATCTTTGATAAGGTCTTATCCTATTTTATAAGTATATTTACCTTTTGCATGATCAGTTGTTCAACGTAATCAAGGTTCAATTGCCTTTGTTCTGATAACGTTATCACATCACGTATAGAATGATAACAATTTACTCGCTGTGGAAAAATCTTACCATTGCATAACTATGTTCAATTAACCCTTTGAGGACCAGAGCGATATGCAAGCATTGCTTCACAAATACATATACCCCACTGGCACTCAATGGGTTAAAGGAACACTATTCCTAAACTAAGGGCTACTATTCTTATATCAAAGAGTATGTCGTAACATTTACTGATATGTGTAAACAGTTCCAGCCCTTGCTAGACCGTATAAAGGACATGCATTTTCCCCTGTCATATCAGTAGGCTGGGGGAAACAATTTTTGTTGGACTTTGTACTTCCTTGTCAGGAGCTTGTACTGTATAATAGGTAAGGCACAGCAGGAAGTGAGAAGTGCTAGGAAAATTGCTTCTTCCTGCCCACTAAAGAACATACAGTATCACATTCTATCGAGGGATATGGAAAATGAAAGAGCATGCTGTTTCAATACCTCACTAGAAAGTAACCCTTTAACCCACTGAGTGCCAGAGGGATATGCAACAGTATTGCCCCTTGAACAACTGACAGGAGCCATTTTGGGGATGCAGAGGGCAGCCCCACTCTTTTTACTAAGCATATTTCCTTACAAGTAGACTTACAAAATGATGGTAATTGCTTTTTAAGCACTAGAGCCCCTCTTCCTCCTCTGGCAATCAAAGTATAGTGTGTACATGGTTGGCTGAAGTAATTGTCTTTGCAGTCTTCACTTGCTGCTGCACTTACAGCCTCCTGACCAAAAAAAGCAGGCTACATAAAACACTTAACCCTTTGCATGCCTGAGAGGAATCCAGCATGTTGTATTGCAATGTGTTGGAAATCTATGGTATGCAAATGTTAAATCTCAAATCTCATTTTTAACCCTTTAATTCCAGAGGAGTATGCAATGCATTGTTACCCCTCTGGCATTCAAAGCGTTAACAACTTAAGTGACCAGTGGTGTTGAACTTCCACTCCCACTAGCCTTTTGAGCAGGATAGAGTATTAGTACAATAAGTGCCGGGGACTGTTGTTTTGCCATCTCCTTACTACTTTCTGTACTGCATACCTTGTATTATAAGACCTTACATTTCCGCATTAGTGTTGATTCAAGAGGGACTGCAAAAAACAAAGTTTAGTTCCTCTTATTTGTTGCTGTGAGAAATGCACATCTTCAACAGCCAACCATTGCCTCATATGCTATAATAATTATTAACACATATGACCCAAATCCTGATGAAGAAATTGTCCTGGCTTCTGTCTTTCACTTGCAATGCTCTTGTAGTAAGCAGATTTCCTGTAACGCACTAGTGCTTCCGTATTTTCTCTTATTCTCCACTCATTAACCCTTTTATCTGACAGAGGGTAGTGAAACACAAAATAACCTTCTTCTGGCTTCAAAAGATAACCATTTCATTCCCATAGAGCTAAGAAATCCATTGCTCCTCCTTTGGAGATGAAAAGGATAAATTAACCCTTTGAGTGCCAGAGGAGTATGCAACACGTTGCAAAGCAATGTGTTGCATACCTCTCTGGCACACAAAGGGTTTAAGAGTATGAAGTGTAATTAACCCCTTGGATTCTAGTAGGGTCTTCATTGAATTGCAGACCTCCTGTAGCATGTAATACTTCAAAGGTCTGTAAGAAATATATTTATTTTGTTATGTAGAAAATCTTTGTAGAACATTGGCCCATATTTATAATAGCAAACTGGAGTTATTCTGGAGTAAACCAATTGCACCTTGGGGGACAAATAAAAATTCCTATGCACTTGAATAGAATTTCTTAGCCCCTTCAATGTTAGCAAGGTCTCCAATGCATTGCTTCTCAATTCATTGGAGGCGTCAACGCACTGGCAACCTCGCTAGCATTCAAGTCCAGTCTGATTTAATAGGATTGGTTATTAGTCCCCTATTGTGCAGTTGGTTTACTCCAGAATAACTCCGGGGAGTTGTGGAAGTGTAGTGAAGCAGGCAGGCGATTCTGTAGTTTGTTGCTCGATTGTAAGCACGTCAGTGTGGGGTTTCCCCTGTAACGTAATCAGTACTTAAAACCCCTTTAATTGATTCAAATCTTGAAAACATGTACAATGGCTGTCACACAGGGTGCTGTACTAATGGTCTATCAAAGGCAGGCTGCATTCTGTTTGTAGGCTGCTGTTTTGAAGTTCCCTATGTTCAGTAAGTAGAGTTTGTGTCCTGTGGTCCTCATAGCAACTGTCATGTCTGCCTTCATGAACAGGACATCCAGGACTTATTGAAGAGGTAATCTCTTGATCAGTGGAAAGGGCAAAAGTTATAGGGCCATTAAGGTTTTATGACCATAGTAAGACAAGTGACAGGGTTTTAGTATTAGATGTTTAAAACAATTATGTGATAAAGATCAAACTGATACAGTTTTCACCTCTAAGGAGATGTGAAAGGTCAACGTGGCCAAAAAAGATAATCTATAATCAAGTGGCAGGCAGTCTTTGGCCTTCCATGTGTTGTTGGACTACATTTCCTGTCATCCTCAGCTAACCAATAGTTAGCTGAGGCTGATGAGAAAGAGTTGTAGTCCAGTTACAACCAGACTACTCCCGCTTCAACCCACTGGTGTTTGATCCTCTAGGCCCCTCTTACACAGAAGAGTAGCATAGTGAATTCACTAAGGTGAGAATAGTTTCTCCACTGAGATAAATATCTTCAGTTCTTAGGTTATTCTGTGGAGCCTCTTTTTCATGTCGGAGAGATTTTACATACGCAAGTGCTTAAACTCCTTAGGATAACCTAGGACAGGAGTAGTCAATATTTGGCTGTTCAGCATTTGGAGATTACAATTCCCACTCTCCAACAGATAAAGGTCCAAAGACTGATTACTCTGTCCTAGTAATTGGACATATTTGTAGCTTAGTATTCTCCATCCTGCCTGCCAAGTGGAGGACACCAACAACTACTTGGGAAGGAAAAGGCCACAGCATTTATTAAAACATACATAAACATTATGCCTGCCCCAGCCCATGCCGAGGGGCACAAAACATTTCCCAACTCCCATGAGTCTCCTATCCCACTTTCACCATTAGCTTCCCTTGAGGGCCACTTAACAACTAGCCAGTAACTGGTGAGGACCAATTCCCCGCACAAAAAGAGGGGATCACTGTGATTAAATAAGAACAACTGGAGGGTGGGAAAGAGAAAATTACAGGGGTTCACTTTTTTCTCTTCCCTTAGGCTGTCTGTGCCTCTGTGAAATGAGACCCAGCAGCCCCAGGGGTATATTTATAAACATCGGCCCCTCCAGCCAACCACGCTGAAGGGACCATACGATGTTAATAAAACAAAATATTTCTGTACTGCCAAGGATGGCAACCAATACCTCCCCACAGTCATTCCCTCCCTCTCCCTATGGGTCTGAGGAAGGGGCACTTTCCGTGTAAAGGGATAGTAATGTTTCACAAAAACAGCAGCTCAAATTAATCTTCATGGAGAGTGTTATTTCAATGCTGTCAGAGTTGTAGTTCAAGAGTAATTGAATGATAAAGTATCCCCCTCCCGCCCCTTTTACCTAGTGTAAGCCACCTCCCCTCAGATGTGGAATCTGGTCCTGGGACCGAACACCTCACAGCATGGGACAATGTTCTTACTGCGAGAACAATGAAAGCCCTGCTCCCATTGACAGGCTTTTCAAGTTTTTCCCTTATGTTAAGTTAAGATTGTCCTTCTCTGCAATCTACCTGGACACCACCCTGCTGCTCTGAGCTGGCAGTGTTACATCAGTAAAAGGGGCGGGAGGGGGATACTTTTTCAATTACTCTTGAATTACAACTCTAACAGTACTGAATTAACACTCTCCATGGCCCAAACACTATGAAGATTAACTGGAGCTGCTTTTATTCTGAAACATTACTATCCCTTTAAGGACATGTGGGGTGTGCAACACATTGCTTCCTGGTTCTTATCATTAACAAAGCGACTTTCCTGCATTGTTTAGGTAAAGCAGTCTAAGTGAAAACTGTTGCAGATTTAAAAATTACATCATAGTTACAGAGTGGCAAAGGACACTTGATAAATATTAACTTTAACCTTTCTCTGCCAGACTGTCTGTGATTGTTTTAGAATAGTTTCACTCCTCGTTCTTGACTTGTATTTTATGTATGGAGTTTCTGGGACATTTCAACATTGGAAGGATAGTTTTGTAGTTTTTGTTGACGTCTATGCTTTTTTATTGAATGTTCCTATTAAAAAAAAAAATTGGGAAACATCCAGGAGACAAAGAATTGTCTACATGGTAGGCTAGCCAATTTCTAGACAAAAATATGGCTAGAATTAACCATCTGAGTGCAGATGAAGAGTCTAATGCACTGGGTAAGCCTATTAGTACAAAAAAAATAAAAATATTTTTGAAAAACAGATTTTTTGATGTCTCGTGGCTTAGCTGGACACACTGAGATATTAACCACTTAACCCTTTGCATGCCAGAGGGGTATGCAACACATTGCAAACAATGCGTTGCATACCCCCTCTGGCACGCAAAGGGTTAAGACCAAAGGGTTGTTGAATGTATTGATTTGCCCAGGTCTTAGTGCATCAGCCTTAATGGGGTATTTGTATCAAAGCAAATTGTTAGTAAATCTGGAACATAATTATTTCACAATACATATCAAAGGAAAAGTCATACTGAAATCAATGTTTCTCTTCTTTGATACATATGGTATACAATTCACTTAACCCCAAGCCTGTATGAGTTCCATTTAAATAAACCCTTTTAAGGAACAGAGTGTGTGTAATACATTACACCCCAATTGAGTCTCATAAGTTAATTCATATTTTATAGGTTATAAAAACACGCCTATTAAGGGCTCATGTAGACAGGTGACAAGTCATCTTAGATGGTTCTTTTGCTGCCACTGACAGACATTTTGGTTGCAGCATGTTGTGAATTTCCAGAAATGGTTGAAGGCGGGAGTGTGTACAACATCCAGTGTGTTTGTAGGACTGACTTGATAGTCTGCCATTCATGTCTAGCTCACAGACCATTTGCACATCTCACTCTGGCAAGCATCGAATTATCCCCGCGTGGCTGTCCTTAAAGGAATAGTAAACCCCCCGAAAAACTTTAAGCCGAATGATAGGAATAATAAAAACATACTTAACACCCTCATTCCCATCTCTCAAACCGTTATTGTTTGAGAGATGTAAGAAAATAAAGACCTCCGCTCCCTCCCCTTTCTGCCTGATGAGCTGTAAAGCTGTCAGAGGCAGAATCCAGTCGCCCAACTGACGGCGGCTCTTCAGGAGCGCTGTCATCTGGATCTCTAACTATAATTACTTCATTGGTATGGTCTAAACATGTGCCTGGCTTGCAAGAACACGTTGTAGACCATTCCGATGAAGTAATTATACTTAGATATCTCGATGACAGCGCTGCTGAAGAGCCGCCGTCTGGTCCCGGAAGCAGGATCTCATGACGTCCGCTATACAACGGACATATGAGAAGGGGGAGGGAGCGGAGGTTTTTATTTTCTTACATCTCTCAAACCATAATGGTTTGAGAGATGGGAATGAGAGCGTTAAGTATGTTTTTATTATTCCTATCATTTGGCTTAAAGCTTTTCAGGGGGTTTACTATCCCTTTAAAATCTCTTGCTGGTTAATTAAAGCTGTAATTAGAGGGAGCAAGAGAACTGGGCAACACAGCTGGGTGCAAGAGGCCTAAAAGAGTGACACAGAAGGGGCTCAATGGCATAATATATATTCATTACTATATACATTATGGATATGGATATATGAATAGTACTTTTGATCCACCTGATAGAAAATGTATATTTATATATATATATATAAATGAATGGAAGAATGTATGTGAGTATAATTAAGTACAGGGATTTTAAGGGGTGAGAGCAGTATAATTCCTGTGCAAGTTTCTTTACACTGTCATGTCCTTGAGGATGAAGTATGAAGACGGTTGTGTAATTCTTGGACAAACCAGCTGCACTACAGAGGATAAATAAAAATTCCCATTGATTAAATGGGATTCGATAAAATGGAGACTTCTTTTTCATTCATCAGGTTAAACCCCCAATTTAAATAAATTCATATTTTTATTTGTCCCCTATGGTGCAGTTTGTTTGCTCCAGTACATTAGACTTATGTATTCGTCCATCAGCACACACTTATACCTATACTAGTGTAAAAGCCAGTGTACACGGGCCAAGGTCTGGGTGTTGTTAACCCTTTGACTGAACATAGTAGTCTTAACCCTTTATGGGCCAATGCACTGCACTTAATGACCCCTCTGGTCATTAAATGGGTTAAGTTGGTTCATGCACTCTGCTTTCTACAGTTTGAAGAAAATGTCCAGTAAAGGTCATGTCGGCCTCCACGGATGTGACATGCAGCACTGACTGAAGATGTTATCACTTGAACAAAGACATCGGGGTAAAATTCACAGGGGCCATTAGGATTTCTGGCATGGTAAAGTAAATGGGGGATTATTTTTGTTCCCCTTTAAAGAGGCTCATTTGTGTAGCATTCCAACAGGAACATGGGGGCAAATAAATATTCCTCAAACGCCCACTTATTTATATGCAGATTTTAACCCCCTTGAAATCTATCAATGCTTTGGAGTCCTCACTACAATTCATGGGGTTAGCAACCTTATTTAAATGAATGGGTATTTTGTATTTCTCCTCTACAGAGAAGTTGGATTACCTATAGCCAATATTTTATACACAAGCTGAAATAAAAAACAAATCTTCCATTTGCTTCCTCAGATTTACAGTTCTCAAAATGTTTTCATTCTTTAAAAGGGACTGACAGCGCAGGCGCACGGATGTCACTATGGCAAGATGTCCGTGCTTCCTGCTACTGTCCGTCTTGGAACAAGTGTAAAATCAGTTAAACCAGGTAATAATTCTGGCGACTAGCGCTACTAAGCAGCTAGTCGCCAGATGGGGACTGGATTAAGATAAAAATTTTGTGGGGTGGTAGTTCCCCTTTATGGAATTAATTACCACTCTGTTATTATAAAGCTTTGAGTGCCAGTGTTATGCAATGCATTGTACACCACTCAGACATTCAAGGCTTAACCCCTTAAGGACCGGCGCTCGCACGCATGGCTGGCACTTGAGGACCACAGGGCTTTTTTTTTTTTAATTCCGGTTTAGGGCTTCCGGAGCGGCGTGCAGCCGCACCTGGAGCCCTGAACTCCATGCCGTGTTTAAGTGCCGGACCATCTTAACGGTCCTGGCACGTCAATGGTCCTTAAGGGGTTAAGGAATAAAGTGGTGGGATGTATAAAAAGCCTTCTAAGTGTATACTTAAGAAATGTCACTAAAATTCACAGCTCCTGTCATATTTATAAAGAAGTAAAGTCAGGTGTACAAAAGTCTAGCTGAGAATATTCTGAGAAGTTTTGCACCTGTGAATATATTTTCGCAAACATAGCTGTCACTATATACTTCCATTGAGTACAGGTTATACCTGGCGTTAATAATCCCATTTTTGGCACAATTACCGAATTTCTTTATAAATACTTAGACCGTTTCTACTCCATTTTTCAAAAAAAGTCAACTAACAGAGTTAACACTTAGGGCCATATGTTCAAAGAAGTAGCGAAACAGCTTTTGTCGTTTGTAACGAGTTTTCAAAGTACAGTATTGTTGGGATCATTAATATTTTCAGAGAGTGTCGGTTGTGATTGGAAATATGTTGTTTGTCCTGACTGAAATTGTTGTGTGGAACGACAAAAAAATGTCTTAACTAAAGACAAAAATGTCTTAAAAAATGTCTTAACAACAAAAATGTCTTTAAAAATGTCTTAACTAATGACAAAAATGTCTTAACTAAAGACAAAAATTCTCACATTCCCTCCACTTTTTTCTTAATGTACAAATTTTGTCTTTTGAAAGACATTTTTTTGTCGTTAGTTACGACAAATTTTCTTTTCCTCTATACAACACTGGAGAATAGTTTAGACATGCCCTAACCACGCCCCTTTACCCATCAATTCTGGAGTTGTGTCGTACACAACGGACATTACTAGTTTTTTGTCGTATACTCTATATAAAATATGTCGTTCATGCATACAATTACTTATTTTTGTCTTTCATGCGAGAATTTTTTGTCGTTATCCCTTTGAACATATGGCCCTTAGAGTAAATGTCGCTGGATATTTATACATACACTTATGTCGCTTTGAGAGACTTTTACAGACACTTTTTTAATAACTCCAGTTTTATATATCTCCCTCATAGTGCTCTACCTACAGCAGGCAGTAAGGATGTTGCATGCTGTTTTGGAGCTCTGTGACCTTTGTACAGACTTTTTCCTGTATCTTCCTGCCCCTATAGAGTCACAGACATTCTTTGTGACTTGTAAAAACATTATTGTGTACAGCAGCCATTACTTTGTCACATATGTGTGAGTATTTATTATAGGTGCATGTACATATAAACCTAATTGATGTTTATTTTATTAACACTTGATGATCATCAAAAACAAAAGAGAAGAAATGCATTAGAGACCTAGCATTCAAGAGGTAAAATCTTCATTTGTTATCAATTGGAATTTTTATTTGTCCTCTGTGGTACGGTTAGTTTGTGGCAAATTTGTACCACTTTTCTTTTGTCCATAAAAGGTACTAAATGGTTTAAACCTTTGAGTGCCAGAGGGGTATGCAATGCATTGGTTTGCTCTGCGTTGCATACCTCTCTAGCAACAAACAGTTAACTACATTCTTGTAAAATGCAGTAGCTTGTAGCTGCAGTAAATAAGAGCAGTACACATACATAGCGGTTGGTTATGATGTACAGTAAACTTTCTAGTAAGCCGAGCTCCTTGACAAATGAACTCCAGAGACCCTTCCTCCCACTTTTTCTTTTCACTTATTTTGGCTATGTGCCAAAGACAGAACATTCAGTTCTTATGAGGGCTGGGGGGAAAAGTGTTTAGTCATTGTGAGCTTGCTTAAACTCATACGGCACACACGTTGCCTTGTGTCTGGTAAGCAAGCTGTACTATGCAGTGGGAAGCCATCCATTTTAAACTCCCGGATGTTTATTATTTCAGAAGTTTGAGTCTCCTGCATGAAAAAAGAATTTCTTTGTAACACTTTAAGTACAAGAAGCAAGTGTAACACTTTTATTTGCAATGCACTGCTCACCCCTCCGGTCCTAAAATTAAAATATTTTGGTCAGACTTAATTGAAGAACATAATTTGTAGGCAGGGGCGGACTGACAGGACCCAGGGCCCCTGGTCCAAAAAGAGGTCTGGGCCCCCTGCAGAAATCTCCACATTGCCTCTTCATCTCCACAATGCTCCTTCATCTCCACAATGCCCCCATCTCCACATTGCCCCTTCCACAATGCCCCCTTCATCTCCACAATGCCCCTTCCACAGTGCCCCCTTCATCTCCACAATGCCCCCTTCATCTCCACAATGCCCCTTCCACAATACCCCTTCATCTCCACAATGCCCCCTTCATCTCCACAATGCCCCTTCCACAGTGCCCCCTTCATCTCCACAATGCCCCCTTCATCTCCACAATGCCCCTTCCACAATACCCCTTCATCTCCACAATGCCCCCTTCATCTCCACAATGCCCCTTCCACAGTGCCCCCTTCATCTCCACAATGCCCCCTTCATCTCCACAATGCCCCTTCCACAATACCCCTTCATCTCCACAATGCCCCCTTCATCTCCACAATGCCCCTTCCACAATGCCCCCTTCATCTCCACCATGCACCTTCCACAATGCCCCCATCTCCACATTGCCCCTTCATCTCCACAATGCCCCTTCCACAATGCCCCCATCTCCACATCACCCCTTCCACCATGCCCCTTCATCTCCACACTGCCCCTACCTCCAGTCCCTGGTGGTCTAGCGGCGCAGCTTAATACTGTGCGAAGTCCCGCGCGCCTCTAGTAATGCAGAGGCTGGGAGATGATATAATCTCCCAGCGCTCTGTATTACTAGAACGGCGCGCCGGCGGCCGTTTTTGGAGAACTGCTGAGGTGTGCTGGAAGCGGCGACGGGGCCCCTTCGGTCACGGGCCCTCGGTCCGTGACCGAATGCCCGTATGGTCAGTCCGCCCCTGTTTGTAGGGCATTTGTATCATGGCAAAAATGTAATTCTTTACTAAAAAAGATGAAAACTCCCTTTATCAGCATTGAATGTAGTAAATGAGATTCTCAATAACTTTAGCCATTGCAGTATTCACTGTTTTTTACTTTCAGCGATGAACAGGTTTTTATACTCCAGCCACCAATGCAAACCATTCTAGTCAATAACAGCAGATCTCCCATTGACTGGAATTTTGGCCAGATGCTCTGCATGGAGAGAGCCTCCATATACCAGCTCCCCTTTTGAATTTTGTTTGTGCCCATTGATATGATATGTCTGACTGTAAAAATAAGGCTAGTAAATAACAAGCTTCTACATTTGTACTTTTATCCTTTGAATGCCATAGAGATATCCAACAAATTGTGTTGCAACGCGTTGGATTCCTCTCTGGCACTCAGTATTTGCCCATTTTAGATCCCTTGTTGCTAATAGATTTTTAAATAGATTTTTTTAAATACTTGTATTGGTAAATGCTACTTACCCCTTTGCTAGGTCAGAGAAGGGTTCAGTACATTGCCCAGCAAAGCTTGCACACATATCTGGCATTCAAATAGTAAAAATAAACATGTAATGTTTTAACCCTTTGAATGCTAGAGGGGTACACTTTGACACTCAAAGGGTTAATGCAGGGTTGCCATATATGGACATTCAAAACAGAGGACACTTAGGTTTATTAACTAGATCTAACCCTTCGGGTGTGTGAAAGGTAAGCAACATACTGCAAAACAATATTCTATAAATAAGTTAATAATTAATGCAATGCTAGTGTCTGTCTGTTTATTTCTGTATGGATCATACAAACCCCTTTTGAGTGGATTGGGGGCCAGCAGCAGTAGGAAGGGTTTTATTATTACTGGTAGTAAGTGACTCACCAGTATTAGTCCAGTAAAGGCACTAAGCACAATAACTAAACAGGGCAGGGGACAGCTCTGGCACTCATTGTGTGAGGGTCATTGAACTTACATGCTTCTGCATCAGAATAAACATAATCAGTGAACATGGGGAAGGCTCCCACACTTACCATTGAGCATGTAATAGAGAGAGAAGAAAACAGACTTTGCCTGCTCTCTTCTATAGGGAAATCCAGAACTTTTATGATATTCGTTAAAATTCAGGGAGGACAAACTCAATAGCTTCCAAAAGAGGACATGTCCCAGACATATGGAAACCCTACATAATGAAATTATAAAGTCCAAGTAAGGCTGTGGGCCATTAGAAGCTTCTTGTTGCACGCCAGTTGGAGAGCCCTAGTTAAGCAGATTATTAGGATTTCTAATTCTAGTAAAAGGTCTGTTTCTACTTAACCAATTCACTACTGAAGAAATTTACATGGCATGTCCTTTCATCATTGAAAGGGTTCTAATGGCTGAGAAGTCTAAGTTAATACCCTCAAGATCAGCATCTTTCCCTGTGAATGGGTGTTCTGGTCTCCACATGGAGGTGTGGGATCAAATCTCACTTCCAATCCTTATACACTATCCCAAAGTCCCTGCAGTACTAAGCACAAATAAAGCAATTACTCTGGTGGAAACCCACTGCACCATAAGACACACAGTCATTCTTATTTTTCCACTATGGTGCAGTTGGTTTGCCCAAGAATTACTCCAATTCCTCTTAGTATATCGGCCTAGGGACTTTTTAGGCTAGAAAGTGAAATTGAAGACACTGTTCAAAGGGATAACTACAAAAAAAAGTCATATGAAAGACAAAAATAAGTAACTGTATGTATGAACGACATATTTTCCATAGAGTATACGACAAAAAACTAGCAATGTCCGTTGTGTACGACACAACTCCAGAACTGACGGTCAAAGGGGCGTGGCAAGGGTGTGGCTAAACTATTCTCCAGTTTCATATAGAGGAAAAGAAAATTTGTCATAACTAACGACAAAAAAATATCTTACAAAAGACAAAATTTGTACGTTAAAAAAAAGTGGAGGGATTGAGAATTTTTGTCTTTAGTTAAGACATTTTTGTCTTTAGTTAAGACATTTTGTAAGACATTTTTGTTGTTAGTTAAGACTTTTTTTGTCGTTACATATAACAATTTCAGTAAGGACAAATGACATATTTGCAATCACAACCGACAATCCCTGAAAATATTAATGATCCCAATGAAACTGTACTTTGAAAAGTTGTTACAAATGACAAAAGCTATTTTGCTACTTCTTTAAATATATGGCCCACTGAGTTGTTCTCATTTTCATTTCATTACCCAGAATCCCTGGCTGCATTGGAAGTAACTGGATGCTGCATGACTGAAGGGCAAGGCAGATTTGTTTGTTATTTTACATGTTTATAAGTTGCTTTGCAATGCAATGGATACACCTCTGGCATTCAAAGGGTTAAAGAACACGTGTTCTTTACACAAGCTTGTCCATTCATAAAAGTGAAAGTTTCCAGTAAGTTTGCTGTTTGATGCAGAACAAAATTTGCCTTGCTTGCAGAAAAATTCAGTGAGGATCAGACAGTTCTGCTGTACTAATAATAGTGTTTTGTGTGAACCATGTGACTGGATTATGGGTGTGAACGTGCAGGGGAACGCAGCTCATGTACAGTTTTGACAAATAGAGTATAGAAGGACAGAAAGGATTCACTTTCACCACTGAAGAGCTGTTAGAGCCCCAGGCCTGTAAGTGTTCTTTGTGAACAATAAAATAGAACATTGCATACCGTATTACTGCACCTTACTTTTACTTAACCTCACTACTATATGTTGTAATGTGTGGCATCTGAGTCACCAGAAGAGCCGCACTTTGTCTTTAACCCTTTTTGGCTCAATAACCATAGCTGGGAATTTTTGCAATGAGCTGCAATATTAACATTAAAGCGGATGTATCACCTTATAAAAAGGTGTTACCATCCGCTTTGTTGATAAAAGTTATTATATGAAAGCTGGGTTTTTTTTTGTTTTTTTTTAAATCAAAATACTTTTAAAGATATACCTAATTCTGTGCTGTGCACTTCTGTATTATTTGCACAGCACTTCCTCATTATGTGCACAGCATAGTTCTACAACACTTAATATTTCTCCTCCCACCTCCCTCCCAGCTGCCTCAGGGAGCGCGTTCACGCTTCCCTTCGGTGTGCTGTGAACGGCTCCTGTTGTTACATCGCGCTATGGTTAGCATTATACTGCAACCTCATTGGTGTTTAAAAAAGTCATGATGCGCCAGGACCGTTACCCAGCTCCCTGGCATTCAAAGGGTTAAAGAGGAGTCTGGTCTCTCATTCTTTATGTTGCAGACAATAGACTTAAACAGTCTGGATTAGAATTCCTGTGTAGCATTGGTTCTCAATTTTTTTTCACTCTCAAACCAACCATTCACACAACATGGAATTTTTGGGTTATCCTTAACTGCTTACAGGTCATTTGACAGTAATGAAGGAGACAGATTAGAAATGTAATAATATTGTGTAACAATATCTATAAATTTACACAATATCGGAATTAGTGGTGAGGATGTCAGCATTTACAGCCATAAGTGTCCGCAGAACCATAACATAATCCCCAGGCCAGCCTGCCAAGACCCTTTGTTTATCTGGAGCCCCTCCCCCTTGCCCTCCCTTTCTGAATGCCCATGTTTATGCCCGTTATTAGCCATCACTGACATACCCGCCCAATAAAAACTCTTAGATGTACAACTGAGTACATACAACATTAGCATGGTCATCTGAAAAGTGACAGCCTTAAGAGTGTGTAATGTGTTTCACAAAAACAGCAGCTCCAATTAATCTTCATAGTATGTGGGCCATGGAGAGTGTTATTTCAATTCTGTCAGAGTTGTAGTTCAAGCGTAATTAAATGATAAAGTATCCTCCTCCTGCCCCTTTTACCTCTCCTCAGATGTGGAATCTGGCCCATTGACAAGACAAATCACAGCACAGGACAATCTTCTTACTGTGAGGATGAGGAAAACCCTACCCCCTTGACAGGCTTTTCAGGTTTTTTCCTTATGCTTATTGAAGTTTGTCCCTTACTGTGATCTGTCCGGAAAGTCTTGCTGCTCTGAGGTGAGAAGTGTTACATAAGTAAAAGGGGCAGGAGGGGATACTTCATCATTCAATTACTCTTAAACCACGACTCTGACATTATTGAAATAACACTCTCCATGACCCAAATACTATGAAGATTAATTGGAGTTGCTTTTATTGTGAAACATTACTCTCCCTTTAAGACACGAAGTGCTACAACACCCTGTTTAAGGGGACCAGGTGAAAGCTGGAACAATTCTGCTACTGGAACAGTTCAGAACCCCCTACCAGCAAAGCTTGGCTTTGAGTGGAAAGTCAAGGAGGGGAGTAAAAAGGGTGGTGGTGTGGACAAGTCCATGCAGACTGGGGGGCGGGGGGGTTACTTAATGTTGTTGTTTCCACAAGCAGAGATAGAATGCCTGCCCGCCCAGACAATTACACCATTACATGCAGCTACAGGGGGGACACGTAGCACAAACTGATCTATGCAGCTGAAGGTTAGTAGGTCATCATAGGTTGTTGCACATAAGGGGGTTGTACTGACCTGCAGGACAGTTAACCAACTGAGTGCCAGAGTGGTGTCCATCACATTGTGAGGCATTAGACACTCCTCTCTCACTCAAAGGGTTAAACGCAAGGGATTGTACTGTTGGCCTGACATAATTATATACTTTATTGCACCATCCTGGCAGGGAGTTATACCTCCCTGCACCAGCCTGGCAGGACTGTATACTGCCAGAACAGTGTCTAAGTGTTGTCCACTCCTCTGGCCCTCAAGGGGTTAAATAGAGGTTAAGGGGATTTGTAAGGAGCTGTAAAGATTTACAACCAGCCATTTTTATGAATATACACTTTAATTAGATAACGTTTTGTAACTTTTTATTGCCCCCTGAAAAACACACACACAAAAAAACACTAAAACAAGCTGCATAAAATTCATTCTGTAGTTTAAAGTTATATTGATGTACTTTAACTGATCTGTTTTGAAGCTGTATTTGTGTGTGGTATGCAGAACCCACAATAAAATCCCTGTACGCTATTATAACCCCAGTGAGTGTGTGCCTGCACGTCCTGCCTGTGATGGTAGCTAGGAGTTAGTGTGTATGGTACCACAAGGTCATTGGTACCATAGAGCATACAGCTGGGAAGCATTTGTAACACTAAGGCCCATGTTTATAAAAGCAAATCGGAGTTATTCTGGAGTAAACCAGCTGCACCACCATAGGGGACAAATACAGATCCCTGTTAAATTAAATTGTGCTTTTAACCCCTGGAATGCTAGAGGTCTCAATGTATTCCGAAGCATTGCAATATTTATGTGTGATTTTACTGAGGAAGCACTGTTTTAAGTCTCTTGAACTAGGCTGTCTGTTGATATCGCTCCATAATGTTACTATGTGACACTCTTTAATGTGACTGGCTGCGGGAAAAGTGTCCCTCAACATTTTTGTTTCAAGCAGGGGAATCCTAAAGACATGGCCGCCAGAGGGGTATGCAATGCATTGCAAAGCAATGCTTTGCATACTCCTCTGGCACTCAAAGGGTTCATCTCCCCTGGAATAGGGCTGGGAACCACAGGCATAGTGGCATGTACTGGAAGTTACTGAATGATCAGCAGAGCCACACAGTGGAGAATATTTTTATAGAGGCTGAGGTTTACTGTGGGACAAGAAGACCACTTACCCATGATAGAAGAGACGAACGATAAGATTCTCTCTAAACTCATTACTTTGTGTGTACTATTATGTGGTTTCAGTTGTAGAGGCTTGCTGTCACTGTGTTCACATTTCCATCTCTTGGCACAAATGAGCCCAGTCAGTTGCAGCAGGACGCAGTTGACTGGTTTTTGCTAGTGTATCACCCCACTGAATTTTATTTATGACCTTCTATAACGTAACCCCTTGAGAACTAGAGTGGTACAGTGCATTGCATACCACTCTGGTCTTTAAGGGCTTAATAAATCTGAATTTTACACAAATAATAGACAAGAATAGTGGTGACTATATAGTATGTGGCTATTTTTTACACCTTAGTAAATCTTAGTTATATACACAGTAATTTATAGCAATCAGACTATACCAGAGGGAATACACACAAATTCCCATTAACCCTTTGAGTACCCTCTGGCACCCAAAAGATTAAAGGGATAGTAATACTTCGTTTTAACTTTATTTTATTTTGTAGGCATTAAAAAAACATGAAGAATGATATAAGTCTTATCTCTCAAACCTTTATGGTTTATGAGATATTCACAAGCAAAGTTCCCCTCCCCGCCCCTTTTACCTAGTGTAAGCCATCTCTTCTCAGATGTGAGTCTGGTTGTATGACAGGACAGATAACAGAAGGGGACAATTTTCTTTGTATGAAAACAATGAAAGCCCTTCCCCCCTTGACAAGCTTTTCAGGTTTTTCCCTTATCTTAATTGAAGATTGTCCCTCTCTGCAGTCTACCTGGGCACCTCCCTTCTGATCTGGTTGAACGGGGGGGGGATACTTTGTTTGTGAATATCTCTTAAACCATAAAGGTTTCAGAGATAAGACTTATATCATTCTTCATGTTTTTTTAATGCCTACAAAATAAATTAAAGTTAAAATGAAGTATTACTATCCCTTTAAGTTAAATGGGGATGCTAGCTAGAGAGGTTTCCGTCGCAAGTCCTGGAAATTAATTGGAGTCCTCTCTAGCGTTAATGGGGTTAAAGGGATAGTAATGCCCTCTTATAAGCTTATGTTATATTGTAGATTTAAAAAAGTAAATTATGTGGAGCAAGTCCCATCTCTCAGACCTTTATGGTTTGAGAGATATTCGCAGCTAAAGTCCCCCCCCCCTCCCCTTGCACTGATGTCAGCAATCTACTGACAGCAGGAGATCCCATTCCTGTGACCAGCCGGCGGCTCTGCAGCAGAGCCTAAATAGTGATATTTAAAAAGAAATACTTTACTGGAACGGTCTACAATGTGTGCTTGGTTTGCAAGCACACTTTGTAGACCATTCCAATCACGTAGTTCTTTTTAAATATCGCTATTGCAGCTCTGATGAAGAGCCGCCTCTAGTCGGCCAACACAGATCTCCTTCTGTCAGGTTTACAGTTGACATCAGGGAAAGGGAAGGGAGGAGGGAACTTTAAAACTTTACATCTCTCAAACCATAAAGGTTAGGGAGATGAGACTTACTCCATATAATGTATTTCTTTTTTTAAATCTACAATATAGCATAAACTTATAAGAGGGCATTACTATCCTTTTAAAAGACCCTTTTAAATACATGGAAATTGCAGGAACGTTTATTTGTTCCTTATAGCACAGATGGTTTGTCATAGAATTGCTCCATTTTTATATTGTGTGCGTGGACCTTTAATTAAAAATAAGATAAAGTTATACTTTATTAAGCCCCTTGGATGCTAGACAGATATCCAGCAACGCATTAAGGAGTTATGGGGAAGTAAAGTCTGAATCTGCCTGCTATTACAAATACTTATTTTAACTCTCTACTCCCCCCTCAATAAAACTTCTACTTACAAGTCAGAAGAGGTGAAACACTTTACATAAAATCTTCTCTTTTATCTTTTGCTTTGTACCTAAATTTAAAGGGGAACTATCACCCCACATAAAGTTTCCCCCCAAGAATTATCCATATGGCGACTAGCTGAACAATAGAACTATTCGCCAGAATAATTACTCCTTATAGAGAAATACTACTGTTCCTGAGACGGACTGCCAGGCAACAGCGCTTTAGAAGAATCGGTGTGTCTGCTCTGTCAGTCCCTTCTGGTACCTTAAGGTACCAAGCAGCGCCTCCTAGAGGAGACTGGGACTGACAGCGCAGGCACACAGATGTTCCTAAGCAAAGATGCCTGTGCTGCTGCCTGGCCGTCAGTCTCAGCGGCAGTAGGATTTCTCTATAAGGCGGTAATTCTGGCAAATAGTACTATTGTTCAGCTAGTCTCCAGATGGGTAATTCTTGGGGGGAAACTTTATGTGGGGTGATAGTTCCCCTTTCAGCTTACAATTAAAGCCTAGTTTACACTGGCAACAAAAATCTCACAGCAACAATTTCACAAAATAGATATAATTTTCTACGATGTAGTTCACATAGGCAACTTTTATAGTTAGTCATTTTCAGTGGGAAATTTGTGATTTGAAGAGGTACGGCCTTCACAACGTCACCCTATCTATTCTTCTGGAGATAGTCTACTACTGAAACATCAGGCAGCAAATTAAGAGTTAAAATATAACCCCATTAGGTGCTGCAAGATCTCCAACATACTATTTCCCAATGTGTTGGAAGCCTTTCTAGTATTCAAAGGGTTAAATTCTGTCTGCAGTAAACACTCTTTGCTATCAGAGGGGCCTGTAAAACAATATATTTTAGGTTCAATAATTCATGGATGCTTTTGACCTCTATAAAGACAGTTTACAAAACAGCTGCATCAAATATGCTATTTCTTGTATACGAAGCAGAGTAATGCAGAACTGATATAATCAAGCAATAGAACATAGGACCTCCAAAAGCAACTTCATATAGGAGTGACATATGGTATACAGCACTTGTAGTACCTAACCCATGTGCTAGATGGCGAATGACATGTAATTGTTTACATCAGGAGTAGGCAACCTGAGACCCTCATGCTGTGAAAATTGCACTGCGTTCAAGGTTGAAAAAGCCCATTTAAAATCAGGTGGTATGTTTATTTGTCCCAGAAGTGCTGCACTTTGCTTTTAATCATAAAGTCCAACAACGTTAACGCTTTAAGGATCAAAGGGCTGTGCAACACATTAAAAAGAAACGGGTTGCTTACCTCCAGTCATTAAAGGGTTAAGTGGATAGAGGTGAAAAGATAGTTTGTGTTAGTCGTGAATAAATCAGGAAACCTGCCTTTACTGGCTGATGAGGTCTAGAGTGCAAACTTACAAGGCCACTGTGGTTTCTTGTATAGGCATGATTAACATGCATGATGGGGAGAAGTGTTCTTGCACTCTAAACCTAGTCAGTCAACAGGCGCCACCTTTGATCTGTTTGTCCCATCCATTAATTGTGTAATGGGAGAAATGAATACTATTAGAGAGGTGAGCTTGAATCCATTATTTTTTTGTAGAGAGTGAAAGCATATTTAATGGCAGCCATGAATAAATTATGAATAGGAAGGAGTTGTCACATTTTATTAATATAGATTTATCAAGTTGCATGACAAAGAGACACTTCATCAAGTATCACGGGGCACAGTACAAGTAGGTGAAGCAATGTTATATATCACTTCCTTGTAGATTTGTAGGACAACAGAAGGGCAGGAGCCTGACATACACACTGCACCCTGCAGGTACAGAGCTGAATACACCATAGTCATTTGCAGTGTGTTTTGAGCCCTGTGTGGGAGCTGTTCTATATGTGATCCCAGTTCAAGTGAATGAGCAGTTAAGTTGGAATTTAATGCAACTTAAAAGTAAACTTTTTTTTAAAACGGAACTATCATACAAATAATATTGTCACCCAATGTATTTGTAACCTAGCGATTTGCAAATTCTTACTGTCTTTAACCCTTTGAGTGCCGGAGTGGTACACAACGCATTGCTTTTGGCAAGCGTTGCGTACCACTCCGGCACTCAAAGGGTGAAATTCAATATATCCGTGTTAATGCTGATACACAGCTTCTTCAGCAGGAACCAGAGGACAGACAGTGCAGACATCTTACAGGAAATGACAGCGCTGTCTGTCCTGTTCACGGCCAGCATTGGTGGTGACGCTAGTTGTTTATCTTAAGGTACCGGAAGTTCCTGAAAGCGCAGGCGCAGAGAGCTTCCCTTGTAAGCTCTGTAGAGCCCGATGCCTTGGAAACAAGAGGTTTATCAGCAATAACGTGGACATATTAACTTTAAAGACAGTAAGGATTTGCAAATTGCTAGGTTACAAATATATTGGGTGCCAGTATTATTTATATGATAGTTCCACTTTAATGAATACAAAAATATATGTTTCAGTGCTTTTTCCTGCTGTGTAAACAGGGATACTTGCGCTGCTGGGAGATTTTAATTTGAGAGTTGTTCTAGCCCAAGCATATTTTCTTAAACCTTTAACCCTTTGAGTGCCAGAGGGGATTGGGTACCCACCTGGCACTCAGAGGGTAAAGACCAGAGGGGTGGGCAACACATTTTTGCAATGCATTCCACTTCTCTCTGATCCTTAACCCTTTGAGTGCCAAAGAGGTGTGCAATACATTGGTTTGCAGTGTGTTGAACATTCTGTGTTGTTCACCTGTTGGTTGTACTGAATGATCCACAAGGTTCGGTTTAAATCAAAAAGATTTATTACAGTTCTAAGCCATGTCTGCTTAGGTGCTTTACTCTGTACTCTCCTCTGAGCCTCTGCCTGCTGGCACTTCCTGGGGCATGAGCTCACTTCCTGTTATCTGACCCTTTTGCATATACATTACAGGCTCTTCTCAGCACACATTCCTCTGGTCCTCAGAGGGTTAAAGTGTTAAACTTAATCCTTTGAGTACCAGAGAGGTACTCTCGTTGCATACCTCTCTGGCCATCAAAGGGTTAACAACAGCAGCATTTTATTATATTGAACTCTGTAAGAGCTTGAGTAAAAGCATATGGCTCCCCACAGCAATAATATATAAATAATACAATTGCAGTTGAATAAAAAAATAGAAAGTTTGACTTGTAATAACTTTTGAATGAAAAATTACCCAGTATTGTGAGTGCAGTTGTTTTACTCACGGGGAAAGAATTTAATTATTTATATTTTCATAAGTCATCTAGGTTTTCCTTTTTACAGCATAATGCTTCCAAGGCTTTTCCATCCACCCAGCAAAGATAGCTGTGGGTATCCCAATAAACAGTATACTGACATACTTGATCCCACCTGAGACAAGAACATAGTCTTGCCTGTAGTCGGATTTATGATGTTATGTAGAAATAGCCTGTACTTTCAGTGAGGACAGATTCCCCCTCCTCTTGGTCACAGTTTGTAATATCCTGTGTGGGGCTCCTCCCAGGACAGACTACACACTTTCTGCATACTGGTGGTGGGACTACTCCCTATCACATTACATATCAGACTCATCATATTCCACGGGGTCAGATGCTCTGCTGGGCATTCTCTGCACATGTGCAAAAGAGGAGAAGCAGTAGACAGGAGATTTTTGTTTTGTGAAACATATTTTGTACAGGGCTCCAGTTAGTCTGCAGCAGAGTTCTCAGTCTTTTTTTGCTCAAGGCACCCCTAATGTTCAATCTGGAATATTTGGGGGTGCCTTAATATATCTTACGTCATTTATCAAGGGTAAAGTCATGGGTGTCCGGTAGGGTGACCACATTTCATTTCTGCCATTCAGGGAAACTGTGGAGAGAAAATCACACCACATAGTTCTAAACACTGAAGGGAGAATTGCCCATTGTCTGCTGTGACAGAAAGCGGTGCTTTTGGTGGGCTACAAGAAAATGTACAACAAGCCCAGTCTTAGACTAGCATTACACTACAACAAAATTGCACTACAGCTACAGACTGATGTCAGGATCAAGGCTCAGTTCTCTTTCTAGTGTTCAGAGGTCTGTCTGGAAGCCATTTTATTGTAGCCCAGGAGAGAGATTTTTCTGTCACAGTATCAATGAGCTATTCAGCTTCTAGTGTTTTGACCTCTGTGCTCTGGAGTCTTTGTTCCGGGACATTGTATTGTCCCAGAAGGGGGTTGCCTGGGACAAGGGACATGCATTTAAAATCCAGGACTGTCCCGGGCAATCCGGGATACGTGGTCATCCTAGCGATAGGGGGGTGGGGTTGTAAAAGTTGTAGCACTTGTCCCACCCTCCCTTGCTTGCACCCTCCATACAAACATAGGGGGTGGGAAGGCTGGAGGATTTGCCTGACATTTTGGAGCTGGGCGGTCTGTAGGCAGGACCAGTCTGATATGGAAATCTCCTCTCTGCAGTGGCACATGGGAGTGGAAAACGTGACTTGAGCAGCACCTGAGAGGCTAACGTGCCTTGAACAAAACATTCATTTTTGTTCATTTGTAATGCTTTTACAGTGCATTGGAGACCATTCAAGGGGGTAAAAGTCCAAATTAATTTAACATTAATTTTTATTTGTCCCCCTATGATGCAGTTGGTTTACTCCAGAATTACTCAGTTTGCCATTATAAATATGGACTATGGAGTTTTATGTGTAAAGACCGAATGGTGCAATTCTGGGATAAACTAAATTCACATACAAGGATCTCTCTGGTGAGCTATTTATTCCAAGGCCTGATCAAATAACCAGGATACACCCTTGAGATTAGAGGAAAGGAGATTTGGACTTCAGCAGAGGAAGGATTTTTTTTACAGTAAGGTCTGTTAAATTATGGAATTCCTTGACCAATAATGTGGTTATTGCAGATACAATGGATACAGTTAAGAGAATATTTGATACATTTCTGTCAAAAGGGAACATACAGGGGTTACTGTGTATTAGTAGGCAAATCAGGAAGGTCTGATAAAGACTAATTTACCTGGCAGCAGGAAAGCAATATAATCCTCCTGTCTCTGGGTTATGAGGCATAGGTTGAACTTGGTGGATTTGTGTCTTTTTTTGACTAAAATTTACTATGTTACTATGTAAAATTTACTATGTGACATTAGCGGGCAGATAAAAATTACCCAAAATTCCAATATTTTTTAATCACTCTTTTAACTCCTTGATGGATGTAGAGTCCCCCTGAGGTCTCTAAGCAATGCATTGGAGATGTCCCTAGCATTCAAGGGGGGATGTTTGTCCCTTTCTGTCAAGTTGGTTTATCCCAGAATTGCATCATTTTGTGTTTGTACATAAGGGACGTAGAAATGGAAATCTTGATGGCAGATAAAAACCAACTGGCCTGTGCAGTCTGCCCATTTTCCCCTTATGATTCACATTGTTACATATGTTTCAGAGTTATGGCTGCCAGATCTTACCTTTAACCCCTTAAAGATCCACCTCGGGACAAGGGTGGGGTGTTCTAGAGGACCGCGGCACTTTTTTTTTTCATGGCTGCATTCTGGGATGGCAGAGCGACATGGAGCCATGCTGCTATCCCAGAATTCCATGACCTGCCAGGACTGTCACTGATCCGTAATTCCCGGACAGGCGTCCTGGCACATCACCAATTGTTAAGGAGTTACTTCCAGACATGTGAAAAATGGCCCCTGCATGCAAGCCTTGGAACTTGTGCAGTCCTGTAATAACCACTGAATACCTACAACAGCGTGTTTCAGTGTTTCTAGTTTTAACCTTTTGAGTGCCAGAGGAGTACGCAACTCATTGCTTGACCTTTTCTGATGTTCCTCTTTTTCTAGAGCTAATGCTTCCCTCTTGGACTATATTAAGTCCCTTAATATATTTAAAGGTATAAAAACATAGATTAGAATTATGCCAACCTTCACATGTGTAAATCTGTGCAGACACTATAGCTGTTTAGTGCAGTCCTGGTAAAAGGAAACTCACGGAACAACTCAAGGATTTAGCACTCACATTTCACTTGAATTCCAGAAGAGAACTGGGATTGAGAAATATATACCATGCTAGTCTCTATAAAAAATATTCTGTGTTCTGAGGCCTAAAATCAAGTCTTACATATGATCTGCGGGAGAAGACATTTCCAGGACTCTCATTTGTTTGTCCAGGATTATATTTAACACCTTAAGGACCCATGACAGTCCTGTTCCGTCATGGGTTGTTATACCCTTAACGACCCATCACGGAACTGGACCGTCATAGAATTCCGGGCTCCCCTCGCGGCTGCACGCCGTTCGGGGAGTCCGGATCGCAGCCGCAAAAAAAAAAAAAAAAATGCTCCGTGGTCCTTAACGGACAGCAAGGTGCATGCGCGGCCCGTCGTTAAGGGGTTAATGAGCTAAGATAAGATAACCTTTCTGAATAGAAGAGCAGTGGGTTCTAATCAGAACCAGTTAACTGACATTAATTCAGTCTCTCAAAACAAACAACATTAAATAAATGGTCTCTGAACAGGTCAATGTTCAAATGTTAAAAAGCAAGTTTAGGATCATATTTTAGGTATGTAGCATATGAGTCATTTTTTACACAGGCTATCTATGTGATGTGTAAAGTTGTATCAATGTATTTTGCAATGCATTGAGCACCCTTCTGGTCCTTAAGGGGTTAATGAACTATGGCTATGAAAAAGCAAAGAGAAAAATAGAATGACAACTGGCCCAGAGCTACAGAAACTAAATCAAGTTCAACTGGTTTATTATGAAAAGTACACGCTGCAGGGCTGCGCTGGTTCTTGTACAGACCTGTGTAATTATACAAAAGCATCCTGATAAAGGGCAGATCTGGTCACTTTACTTAACTTCTTGCATGCTAGAAATTACATTAATTTGGACAGTGTTTTCCAAACTGGAAACAGAGAAGCTGCTCTAGACAGGGATAATGGAGGCTTTAAACAACCACACAAGCTGTTTATATAGCTGTACCACCTATGGAGGTATATTATTTAAGCGATCACCATAATTCTGCACTAGTAGGCAATGCTTTATGACTACTAGTTAGAAAGCCATAAATCAGAATGGAACGTGCAGAATCCTTGAGTGGAAATGTCACACTGCACATTGTTTAAAAACTCACCTTTCACCAGGAAAGTGTTTTTACTGTTCCAAGAACCACACCTTGTGTAAATGACTGCCTTTTACCTGTTAACTGTAACCTGGCTATGTGTCTGGAATTCTCAATGAAAGATATTAGAAACCAGCTTTAGTAATGAATACAAATATAATATGTACATTTTTCATTTTACAGTTTGAGAGATGGGATTTGCTCCATATAATTTATTTTTTTTTAAAAATCTACAATACAACATTACTGTGGATATTACTGTTACTTTGGTTATTTATCTGTAATATGGTTTCTGACCAGATACTAACTTCCTTGTTCATTAAACATTGATCTGTGCAAGCTCATATACATTTCACCTGCTTTGGTATACTGTATGTTAGATGCCTGTCTAGTATCCAATAAGGTGACTGTACATCCTTTTAAATCAGGGACACTTAGAAAAACACACACTGCAGGGTGCACTGATTCATGTGTAGTCCTGCAAAATTACATTTTTAGAATTTAAAAGATATGTGGTCACCGTAGTATCCAAGAGGCTTAGCTATTCAGATGTACTAGGAATAATTGGAGCAAATTTGGAGCAAACCAAGTTCCTCACAGGGACAAATAACAATTCATAAAATTCCTGTTGATTTAAATGGTCACTTTAACCCCTTGAATGGTAGAGAGATTGCCAACAGAGTGTCATCTCTAGCATTCATAGAATTAAAAGCCCCAATAAAAACCATAGGAATTTTCATTTGTCTCATGTAATGACTAGATATGTCCCCAAATTACTGCACTACTCCTTAGTACTTCAGCATTAACTCTTTGAGTGCCAGAGCCCAAAGGGTTAACCTTAATTCATATGATTAACTTAGATTTAAGATGCTGCAGCATCACCAGGCTGGCACCGAAAATAAATATTACTGTAAAACAATGATAACTATTCTATCAAACTTGTTGCATTAACAGTTGTCCATATGAGCTAGGCCTTAACACAAGAAAGGATCTGTGAAAACTGAGAACCAGCAGATGCTATCTAGTAAGAAAGGATTCAATGCCAGCTTAAATTTGTGCTACTGTCATATAGAGTTTCATGGCAATTTATATTTAGCTCAGTCTACTTAGGTCTAGTTATTGTACTGGCTGGAGTACTTCTGCTTTTACAGCATATAATGACTCTGGTCACCATCCAACTGTCAGGCTCCAGCTAGCAAAGTGGTTCCCAACCCGTGCTCTCATGGCCCACTAACAGGCCAGGATTTGAGGATTTCCTTGCCAGAGCACAGGGCTCAATCATTGTGATTAACTGATCTGCATTCTGGCAATGAAATCTTCAAATCATTCTCAAATCCTGGCCCATTAGTGGGGCGTGAGGGCACGGGATGGGAACCAGTGAGCTAGTATTAATCTCCTGTATTCTTTACATATCAGAACTATTACAGGCATAGTTTAAGTTCTCTAGGATTGCTCTTTCATGCCAGAACAGTGATTCCCAACCATGGCACTTTGGTGTGCAACAGACATCGACTTAGGGTATCCCCTTTTTTCCGTAAAGACTATGAAAAAAATGCAAACATTGACTTTAAAGGGATTGTATTGTCCTAGGATGCTAAAACATAATATTGTAGATAATTAAAAAAGACATCTATTGGTGCAAGTCCTATCTTTCAAACCTTTATGGTTGGAGAGATAGAACATTTTAAAGTTCTCCTTTCCCTCCCTTTTCCTTGACATCAGCTTTAAGCTGACATCAGGAGATCCTGATCTGGGGACCGGCAGGTGGCTCTTCAGCAGAGCGGAGATAACAAAATCGAAAAATAAATACTTAATTGGAAAGGTTTACAAAGTGTGCTTGGAAACCAGGCACACTTTGCAGACCGGTCCAATGAAGTATTTCTTTTTCCATTTCGGTATCTCGGCTCTGCTGAAGAGCCGCCTCAAATCTGCCTATTCGAATCTCCTGCTGACAGCAGGGAGAGGGGAAAAATTCTGATGTTAAAGGGATAGTAACACTTCGTTTTAACTTTATTTTATTTTGTAGGCATTAAAAAAACATGAAGAATGATATAAGTCTTATCTCTCAAACCTTTATGGTTTATGAGATATTCACAAGCAAAGTTCCCCTCCCCACCCCTTTTACCTAGTGTAAGCCATCTCTTCTCAGATGTGAGTCTGGTTGTATGACGGTACAGATAACAGAAGGGGACAATTTTCTTTGTATGAAAACAATGAAAGCCCTTCCACCCTTGACAAGTTTTTCAGCTTTTTCCATTATCTTAATTGAAGATTGTCCCTCTCTGCAGTCTACCTGGGCATCTCCCTTCTGAACTGGTTGAACAGGGGGGGGATACTTTGTTTGTGAATATCTCTTAAACCATAAAGGTTTCAGAGATAAGACTTATATCATTCTTCATGTTTTTTTAATGCCTACAAAATAAAATAAAGTTAAAATGAAGTATTACTATCCCTTTAAAACTGTCTTTGATTGTGTCTTTGAAATGAAAATCTTCAAGAAACAAAAACATGTTTTGTCTTTAAGATGACAAATTTTCAAAGACTTTTTTTACCAGTTAACTCCATACTACTGCTTCTTACTCCTGCTAACAGTAGTAACATAGTAATTTGCGTCCATCTAGTTCAACCCTTTTCCTATTCCTTTTTACCATCGAGGCAAAAAAAAACCCCCTCAGTATGGCAATTTCAAATTCTACCCTGAATGGGGAAAAAATTCCTTCTTTATTCCAAATGGCAATCTGATTTCTCCTTGAATCAGCAAGCCCTAACTAAATATTAATCCCAATACTAACGTACATATTGTTATGCTCTTTTAGATAAGTATCCAGGCCCTTTTTAAAGGCATCTAATGTATTTGATAGCACCACCTCCTCAGGCAGTGAATTCCATACCTTTATTGTCCTTACTGTAAAGAAACCCTTCCACTGTTGTAGATTAAATCTCCTTTCCTCAAGTCTAAGCGGGTGGCCCCTTGTTCTATGTACTGTTCTGTTAATGAACAGGTCTTTGATAGTAACAAGTAGTAGTTTAAAGGGATAGTAATACTTTATTATTACTATCCCCCATATTGTAGATATTTGCAAAATAATTTAATAGCCCCCAGGTTCATCTCTCAAACCTTTATGGTCTGAGAGATAACCGAAGGCAAAGTGCCCCCCTCCCTCCTCCTTCCCTGAAGTCAGCGTTGTACTGACTGCAGGGATATCCGGTCTGACTTTCATCAGGCAGCTCTGCAGCAGAGCCGAAATCGCGTTAGTGAAAAAGAATTATTTCACTGAAACGGTCTTCTACGTGTGCTTGCAAACAAATCACATGTAGAAGACCGTTTCAGTGAAATAATTCTTTTTCACTAATGGGATCTCGGCTCAGCTGCAGAGCTGCCTGATGAAAGTCAGACTGGATATGCCTGCAGTCAGTACAACGCTGACTTCAGGGGAGGGAGGGGGGAACTTTGCCTTTGATTATCTCTCAGACCATAAAGGTTTGAGAGATGAACATGGGGGCTATTACATTAGTTTGCAAATATCTCCAATATGGGGGATAGTAATAATAAAGTATTACTATTTTGTCAGGAAAAAATGACATTAATCAGGCAAAAAAGGCTTAGTTTAAAAGAATATTTTCTTCTGAAAATTCCTTACAATATGGCAGTAGGTTAACCCACACCCACTTTTAGGACTGCTTTTTTCCTTTGATGGAGATGGCGGAATTGTATGCAAAAATGATGGTAACATGTCGGAGAATTGACGGATCAAGGCGTAAGAACTTTTTTATTCTGATTACAGACAATTTTAGTTACCAACACTTTTTGAACATCTTGCCCTCAGTGTGATAGGCTGGGTGCTGCTGCCTCACTATAAGAGATGTCTGCTAGCTTGCAACTGCTTTGGTTTGGGGTTCCAGCACAGCAATGATCTGTCAGCCAAGGACAGGAGTAAAAGTAATGAATACTGTTACATCGTTACTGCTAATTTGCTTTAGTGTGTGTTTGTTTGTTTACCATTGGTCTTGTGCACAAACTAAAAGTGTAGTAATTCTGGAGCAGCCTTTCTGTGACATAAGGGACAAATACAATGTGGCCATTTATCCCTCTGAATTCTAGAAAGTCTCCAACTCATTGCAAAATAATGTGTTTGAGACTGCTCTGGCATTTCAGGGATTAAAAGCTCCATGTAAATTAGCAAGAATGTCCTTGGTCTGCTCTAGAATTTCTTGAGTTCCGCTTAGTACATCAGCTTCATTGTCACCATCCCTGCTCTAGAGCCCCCCGGACCATACACACATCCCATTCTCTTGTGTGTTCCTGGTTAATAAGAGACAGACACACAGATCCCATTCTATCGTGTGTACCTGGTTAATAAGAGACAGACACATAGATCCCATTCTGTTATGTGCTCCTGGTTAATAAGAGACAGACACACAGATCCCATTCTGTTATGTGCTCCTGGTTAATAAGAGACAGACACATAGATCCCATTCTGTTATGTGCTCCTGGTTAATAAGAGACAGACACACAGATCCCATTCTGTTATGTGCTCCTGGTTAATAAGAGACAGATACATAGATCCCATTCTATTGTGTGCTCCTGGTTAATAAGAGACAGACACACAGATCCCATTCTGTTATGTGCTCCTGGTTAATAAGAGACAGACACATAGATCCCATTCTATTGTGTGCACATGGTTAATAAGAGACAGACACATAGATCCCATTCTATTGTGTGCTCCTGGTTAATAAGAGACAGACACATAGATCCCATTCTATCCTGTGCGCCTGGTTAATAAGAGACAGACACATAGATCCCATTCTGTCGTGTGCTCCTGGTTAATAAGAGACAGACACATAGATCCCATTCTATTGTGCAGAGGCGTAACTAGAACGGTCCGGGCCCTGGTGCAAGAAGTGCCATGGGCCTCCCCTGAACACATTGGCCCCCTGGCCCTCCACAATGCCTCCATTTCCTACCTCCCAATCCCTGGTGGTCCAGTGGAGTGGCAGGATAGACGGGCTGGTGCGACGTGCTCCCGCGCTGTAATGCAGAGCGCTGGGAGATTATGTCATCTCCCAGCGCTCTGCATTACTAGAGCACCTGAGGGAGATTGCGGCGCAGGAGTAGGGGGTCGCAGGGGGCAGCCGGGCCTCTGGAGTGACGGGCCCGGTCGCGGTTGCGACCCCTGCGATCCCTATAGTTACTCCACTGCTGTTGTGTGCTCCTGGTTATATAAGAGGCAAACACATAGATCCCATTCTATTGTGTGCTCCTGGTTATATAAGAGACAGACACATAGATCCCATTCTATTGTGTGCTCCTGGTTAATAAGAGACAGACACACAGATCCCATTCTATTGTGTGCTCCTGGTTAATAAGAGACAGACACACAGATCCCATTCTATTGTGTGCTCATGGTTAATAAGAGACAGACACATAGATCCCATTCTATTGTGTGCTCATGGTTAATAAGAGACAGACACACAGATCCCATTCTATTGTGTGCACATGGTTAATAAGAGACAGACACATAGATCCCATTCTATTGTGTGCTCCTGGTTAATAAGAGACAGATACATAGATCCCATTATATTGTGTGCTCCTGGTTAATAAGAGATACACTTTGAGCTCATTAATTTTACAATTTCCTGAACTCCCAGGAGATTCTTGTCAATCCTGTTAAACCGGATGAGAAGACGAGAGGCTCCAAGAACTGGCCTTTGGTAATTACAGATAGTAGAAAGGGATTTGATATCTCCCATAGGACCTAGAACTCTGACATCCAACAGGATAATTATTCATTTAATTGTCACCTGTTTATTAAGAAATGCATTAGAGACCTCTTTAGTATTCAAGGAGTTAAAACCCCCCAAAAAAATCAATGGGAATTTTTGGAATCTTAAGTTCTCCCCATAGTGCAAATGGTTTGCCCCAGAACTCTTCCACTTTTCTTTTGAAAATACGGCCCTTAGAATTTAATGTCTACATGTAATAGCGCATTAGTCTTAATTGCAGAAACATGAGAATCTTGTGAAGAAAATGTATTTTGTGTTTCAGAGAAAATGTTCATGTCTTTTTGATGCATTCAGGGCTGGTTTAGGCCACGACTGGCTCCTGGGTACAATATAAAAAAGCAGTTGCACGTGTCACAATGTTTTCTAGACCTGTCTAGCAGGAGCTTAAAGGATCTCCTTTTTGAAGTTACATATTCTGTAAGTGCATTATATGTAAAGTTAAATTGCCAGTTCTTTTTATTATTTTTTTCCATCTTCACCTATCTGATTACACTGTCATGTCCCTGACATTAAGCTCCCTGAATTCCTGTTTCTACAGAACTTTCTGGGTGTGCACTGGAAATGCAGTTTATACAGTGTTGCAGGGTCCCTGCAGCATTGATTGATCTGTATGCTGCACTGGATGTTTTTCTACATTGGTTCTTTTTGTACATTGTTGCACTTTCTCTGCTTTAACAGTCCTAGACAGAAAGCTTTGCAGTGCGTTGCATACTTCTCTGGCACCCAAAGGTGAAAAGCAGAGGTTCTCAGACCTGTCCTCAGGAACCACTAATAGGCCGTGTCTTTATAATTTCCCAACTTAAACACTGGTGACTTAATCAGTGGCTCAGGCAGGGAATTCCAGAAGAGATGGCCTGTTAGTGGTTGGTTCGACTTCCCCTTGCACTCAAAGGGCGAGATGTTCAGAAAATGGTGGTAACCGAAATTGTATGTAATCAGAATAAAAAAGTTCTTACACCATGATCCGTCAATTCTCAAACATGTTTCCGTCATTTTTTGCATCCAATACCGCCATCTCCATCAAAGGGAAAAAGCCGTCTTAAAAGTGGGTGTGGCGTAATCTTCCGTCTTAATGTAAGGTATTTTCAGAAAAAATATTCATTTGAACGTCATTTTTTTGTCTGATTAACGTCATTTGTTCCCGAAAAAATGGTCTAAACTTGTAGAAGAAAGATTAAAGTACTGAAGCAATTTTTTGTTTCAAGACAAAAAAAAGTCTTTGTTCCCTTGAAAAAATTTGTTTCAAAGACAAAATCAAAGACATTTTTAACATCAGAATTTTTCTAAAGGCAATGTTCATCAAGATCTTCTTACTGTCAATTTTAAGTCTTTAGACGTATTTTCAAACATGACGGATTTACTTCTGAAAATATTGTCCTTCTTTTACCACCAACTCATGTTCTGACAAGTTTTTCATTATGACGACTTTTTGAACATCTTGCCCAAAGAGTGAACAGTGACAGCTATAAACCTTAACTGATTTGGGGAGGTGAGGAGAATTAATTTCCTAGGATATCCATGTGAGTGGCAGGTACAATAAATTAATTGGATTGAGATAAATCACTTTGGCCTTAGATATGTATTCAAAATGTACAACTCCCTGATGTCAGATCCGGACATTTTAGCCGTCTGAGGACTAGGTAGGTGCACATTCCTCAAGGGGACACAGGAGAAGGCCCTAGGAAGAAGATGTCAGCTCTGTGAGTTCCAGGGAACAGTGGAACAAAGCAGAGACAGTGTGTGTGGACGCCCTTCTCTCACACCATGAATTCTACAGTTACTGTTGGGGAGGAGAAGTCGGAGGGGTCAAGTTCTTCCTGTAGATGTGGCAAGAGAGGGAAGGGGATGGGGTGTAGCATCTTGAAACCTCACTTTCTGTATCAATGGTTCTCAGTCTTTTCTTGCTCAGGACACCCCTAATGTTTTATAGTCCATTTGTCAAGGGAATACTGTGGGTTACACATACATACATCCCGTATAATAATCCATTAGGATGTTTGTCAGAAGCCATCATGTGCAGTAGAGACTGTGCTCATTCAGGCAGTCTCTACTGCGCATGATTGCATCGCATGAGTGAGGCGACGCAAGACTGCATCACTTGGAGCAGTGAGGTAGCGGCCTATTAACCTTTTGAGTGCCAGCGGGTTGCATACCCCTCTGGCACTCAAAGGTTTAACATTACCCAGACCTTGGCCCATGTACACGGGCTTTTACATTAGTACATACATAAATAAATATACAGTTATTTTTTAGTTCTCACAATTAGAATGCCAAAAAAAATTCACATTTTTGTCAAAGTCTTCACTGGAAAAAAGTGGTACCAAGTGGGTGCTGTGGGACTTCAGGACACACTGCACCCTGGTTGAGAACATGTTCTACATGACATACATTCTTAAGTTTTTCTTAAAGATTTTATCAAAGTGTTATATTTTAGATATAAAAAAAAATTAAGTTAATTAATGTTAGTCTGGACTCTCAGACTTGTATGGTTTGAGAGATATACGATGATAAAGTTTCCCCCTCCCTCCCCTTCTACAGACGACAGCCTCTAGCTGACAGCATGAGATCCTGGTCCACTGGCCGGTGACTCTTCATCAGAGCCGAAATAGCTCTATGTAAAAATAAATACTTCTTTGGAGTGGTCTACAAAGTGTGCTTGTAAACCAGGCGTACTTTGTAGACCGTTCCAATTAAGTATTTCTTTTTACATAGTGCTAATTCGGCTCTTCTGAATAGCTGCATCGAGTCACATGACTCGAATCTCATGCTGAGAGCTTGACAGCTAACTTCTGTGGAAGTGAAGGGAGTGGGGAAGTTTATAATCATATATCTTTCAAACTGTAACTGTTTGAGAGACCAGACTAACATCAATGAACTTATTTTCTTAATATCCTATATAATAATTCGCTAGGATGTTTGTCAGAAGCCTTCATGCACAGTAGAGACTGCCCGCGCGCACAGAATGCTGGGAGCATTCTGTGCTTTCGGGCAGTCTCTACAGTGCATGACTGCGTCGGCGGCAGGACACAAAGCACGACTGGCCTCTTAACCCTTTGAGTGCCAGAGGGGTACGCAATGCATTGCAAAGCAATTTTCAAGGGAGTAAAGATAATTCTTATACTAGTTAACGCTATGAAAGTTTATTTTAAATAAATTATATCAAAAGTGGCCATTGTCAATATTAAAGGGATAGTAATACTTTTATAACATTCTTGAAAATTGTTCTTCTTAATGAAATAAATAGAATGATCCAAGTCTTTTTTTTTTTTTTTTTTAGAACTTTTATACTTTAAGTAATATGCTGGTAAAGTTCCTCCCTCCCGCCCCTTTTATTCACATCAGCTCTCTAGCTGACAGACTTGTATTCTGGTCCACAGACCGGACGGCTTGTCTGCAGAGTTGAAATAACATTGCAGATAAAGAGAATCTTCATGCAAATGGTCTACAAAGTGTGTCTGTCTTACACCAAAGTGCTGATGTGAATAAAAGGAGCGGAAGGGGGGAAACTACAAACATATTACTCAAAAAGTATAAACGTTATAAAAAAAAGACTTGGATTGTTTTATTTATTTATTTAAAAAGAACAATTTTCAAGAATCCTATATAATAATTCGCCAAGTTGTGTGTAACGCCCGACATGCGCAGTAGACACTGCTGCGCGTGCGGCAGTCATTCGCAGTAGAGACTGCCTGCGCCGCGGCTGATACAGAGCTGGGCACTCCGAAGGGCACTCCGAAGGAGCGTCCAGCTCTGTATCAGCCGAGGCGCGGGCAGTCTCCACTGTGTGTGACTGCCCCACGACCGGCTGCCAGAGGCACTGTGGCCCGTGTAACGGACTGTTCAACTAGTGTGTAATAAAAGAATTACTATCCCTTTAATATTGACAATGGCCACTTTTGATATAATTGATTTGAAATAAACTTTCATAGTGTTAACTAGTATAAGGATTATCTTTACTCCTTTGAAAACTGTTTAAACATTGTTTTGACCTTTTAACATTTGAACATATATTTTTTTTAATATATGCCCCTTATTGATCTAGCAGAGTTTACATATCTAAAGCTTGGCTTCTGTAATGTTTCTTTCATTAAAGGGATATTAATATTTCAAAATAAGTGCAGCTCTGATCATTCTTTATAGTTTTTGGGGCCACATACAGTGTTATTATCGTTCTCTACAATGTGTTGTTCCAGAATAACTGAATCATAAAGTGTCCCCCTCCCTCCCCTTTTACCTATGTAAAGCTACACAGCAAGACCATCTGGATGGATCACAGAGAGGGACAATCTTCACTTAGCATAAGGGAAAAAACTGTCAAGAGGGGGCGGGGTTTTCTGTATGCTTACAGTAAGAAGATTGTCCCTTGCTGAGAGCTGTCCAGTCAAGCGACCAGATTCCACATCTGAGGGGAGGAGGCTTACACTAGGTAAAAGGGGCAGGAGGGGGATACTTTATCATTCAGTTACACTGGAACTACACATCATAGAGAATGATAATACTGCTCTACATGGACCACAAACTATAAAGAATAATTGGAGCTGCACTGCATTATCAGACACAGACACATGGTCTTGAATGAGAAGCTAGTGTTTTACTTTGTTTTTTCAGTATTATTAGAACACAGCAGGGTGAGTAATAGAAGATCTGAGTTGAAATTAGGGAAACTTCCTTTTTAGCACCTTAGATACCATTGGTGTATTTCTTTGCACTGCATTGAATATGTCTGTAGCAACGAAGGGATTAACGTGTTTTTAACTACCCAACCAACTTTGCATGTACTGAACCTCAACAGGTCTTTAACCCTTTGAGTGTCAGAGGGGTACGGAACGCATTGGAAAGCAATGGCACTCAAAGGTTTAAAAATCAGACAGCACTTCTTACAGTGCTATGGGTTTCCCTTTACACTTGGACATTTTTTAGGAAGTTGCCCTCCCCATGTACCATGGAGGTGTTTTTACAGGGGTTGCTATTATTCCCATTTTTCTGTATTACCGGGTACATATTTGTTCTTGTGTCTCCTTTGTCTTGCAGTCTTTGTTAAAGGAAAAATAATACCCTTAACCTTTTGAATGCAATTTGTTGGATTCCCCTCTGGAACTCACAGGGTTAAATCCGGAAAGATCTATCTACTAATATCATATAGGCACAATAAATGTATATAGGTTCACTGACTAGATCTTGACTTATCTGTACTGTTCTGTTTATAATTGAAGTTGCAGCTTGGGGACTGCTGTTTTGTTTCTGTAGCCACCTCAAATGAGCCAGGCTTTATTTTTAAAGAGGAACTACCACCCAATAAAAATATTACCCCACATAATTACTCAGTAGCGCTAGTCACCAGAATGACCCCCAGATTAAAGCAAAATCGTTATTCTTCCAAGACTGACAGCAGGATGGAGCGCGGACATCTTGCCATAATGACGTCCGCGCGCCTGCACTGTCAGTCCCTTTTGGAGCCGGCCTGCTCCTAGCAATGCCTCCTAGATCCGGCTGGGACTGACAGTGCAGGCACACGGACTTCACTATGGCAAGATGTCCGCGCTCCATCCTGCTGTCAGTCTTGGAAGAATAGAGATTTCTCTTTAATCTGGTAATAATTGTGGCGACTAGCACTACTGAGCAGCTAGTCGCCAGATGGGCAATTATGTGGGGCAATATTTTTATTGGGTGGTAGTTCCGCTTTAAGACCTGGATATGTCTGGACCAGAACTAACAATGGATGGATACTCAATTTCCAGCCTTTCCATGGGTATTCAGATGAGAAATATACATATAAAACAGTGCTCACGGTTAAAGGGCAAGTGGGTTTGTGCTCACAGCCTCCTTAGACTGCTAGTGTCGGGCGTGGAAGTTACAGGGTCTATACAGACTGCATGCGCAACCCAACAAGACTGATCTGTAGGACTTCAGAGCCTTGCAGTTCAATCTCTTGCGGGAGCAACAAGAGAGCACTGGCAATATCTGTTCAGACCCCAGTTTTTGTCTGCCTGGTCATACCATGCAAACACAAACCTGATCAACAGGTCTGCTCACATGAGCCCAGATCTGCTGATTAGGCACTGTGCAAGTGAATTTCATTTCTAACCTTGTTTAAGGTAGCTGCAAGGAGAAAATGGCACCCCAGCACTTACTCTCATACGTTAACTAAGTCTTAAATGTAGAAGAGTGGGACACATTTGTGATCTGAGGGTATGTTTCCCTTTAATATGGATCTATTACCTACCCAGCTTTTAGTTCATTTAAACCTTTGAGGACCAGAGGGGTATGCAATGCATTGGGAAGCAATGCATTGCGTACCCCTCTTGCAGTCAAAGGGTTAATTGTCTATACCTTGTTTTGCTTTCCATTCAGTTGAATGGTTTTAGAGATTGCTGGTTTAGTAGTTCGGGAATCTTTAAGCTCAGCAGAGCTGAGTTCTGTGACCTGTATGGCACAACCTACATAATTAATTACTGGCAAAGGAATACTTTGAGTCATCGCCAGCATCCAGAGGTTAAATCTTGGGTAATCAACATATTTATATGTCCCTGTAGGTTTGTACATCACGTTTTATTGTAATTGATTATTCCTTTATTTCTTTAGTTTTAGCTGAATACTTTGCCTAAAGATGGCAACCTTCGGAGTGATGACTACTGGCATCCATGTCCAGCAGTGTGCTCATTTACTAAGGACGGGGGTGCATAGTGGGACATGCCGCAACCTACATATGGCGACAAGATTGGCAGCAAAGGAATATTACGATGTGGTCGTTGTTGGAGGAGGAGCAGGAGGAATCACTATGAGTGCTCGAATGAAGAGGAAAGTAGGAGCTGGAAAGGTTGCAGTCATAGAGCCTAGTGAGGTATGGAGTGAATGTATTTGCATAAATTTATGACAAGCAGACCTGCAATGTGATTTCTTGTCCACAAAACACATCCAATAAGCTGTGATCTATTACCATTTACTAGCACACGAGTTGAAGACTCCGTGTACACGGGGCACAGTGCCACCCAGCAACGGCCGTGGTGCAGCCAAGCACAGTATATACTTGCCAGGGCCACGGCTGATACAGAGTGGGGACCTCTGAATTCAGAATGTAGAGAGGACTTTGGTCTGAATTCGAAGCTCCCCGCTTCATTATCAGCTGCGGCGCGAGCAGTCTATACTGCGCATGACCGATTCTGACAAACATACATTTAGCAAATTATTATATAGGATGCGCTTTTCCTGTTAATCCAGATATTTTTAAACTATCTGTCTGTCTGTCTATATCTATCACTATCTATATATTTTAGGTTCTCCCAGTGCAGTTTTGTCCTTTGGTCACTAGGTGGCAATGAAATAATTAAAAATGCTGCACTATAACCTCTGAGTTATGTATTTACCAGGCATCTCCATCTCTCTTTCTCCCTCTCTCTTTCAGTATTAACCCAGTGAGTGCTAGAGGGCTGAAAATTCACTGAAAATTCTCTGACACACAAATGCTTAAAACATACTTTCTCTGTCGTCCAATACAGGTTACTGGTAACTTTGGGTAGGCGATCCACCCCTTTAACTAGGCAGGAACAATTCTAGAAGTGAATGCAGGTGGTGGAGCCTACCTTCCCTCCTTGGCTGCAGCTAGCCAATCAGCTCCATTAAGATTTGTTCCTTGGTGAAGACACAGACAAGAGAAGAGTTCTGCTATAGTTTTAGCTAATTTTTTTGTTAGATATGGAATACCACCATTAGGCGGATTACCATAACTGACAATGCCCTTAGATGTGGCTTGCTCAGTATCCAGATGCTTTTTGTGGACCTTAAGCCCTGGGGGGGGAATCTTGGGTTCAGATTATTTCCTCAGGAGTTGCCCAGTGAGGCTTCTTCTTAATAAATGGTAATCTGAAGACAGAAGATCTGCAGGAAAGGTGAGCAACCCTTTGGGTGCTGCAGGTCCACATGTCCCACAGTGCCCCTCCGCATAGGGGTTTTCCTTTGGAGTTCCTGTTGCACACTCTTGCTGTCATTGGGTTTATCTGTATGTCTGTTGGGTGTTTTGGAGCAAGTTTCTGTTGTAACTTAACCCTTTAGCTGTTGGTTTTTCATCTTTTGGGGGTTTATTGGCACTTTCCCTACTGGGTTCAGTGTTTTTGGGGTCTGCTAACATGTTCTAGTGAGGTTTCATGTAATTTTAATTTACAGTTTCAACTTTGCAAAATATTTACCGTATAGATGCCATTGCTCCATTCACTTCTATGAGACAGTTTGGGACATATCTCTGCAACCGCTCAACGTAACGACTTCAGAGATGGCTCATTTTAATTGTCTGCCCTTGCTCTGTCATCCGATTAACGTTTTATTTGTGTTGGGGGGCTTCGGGCACTGTTGGGGTACTTTTTCTGGAAAAACTACAATTCCCATGAGCGCTTGCTTCTCGCACTCGTTTCTGTTTGGCTCCCGCCGCGGCAGCCATTTTGTGCCTTTTCCTGAATGAGTATCCTATGCAGGGCTTGGACTCTCCTTCTCTCCTCTGCAGATTAACCCTTTGCCTGCCAGATAAGTGCATTTTAGTGATTTCTGGGGTGAAATTTTAATCTTACACACTGTATTTGGGGATTCCTTATACTTTAAACGTTTTGACACTGTGAGAATGTCTAATCCATTAGAGCTTGGGGCCAGGCTTAAGACTAAGGACGCTGGGGTCTCTGTGTCCCCTATTGCGCATTGCTCCTCATGTCATTCAGGGTTACCCAGAGAATTCTCAGGTCATTTATGCCCAGCATGTTCTGATGTCCCGGAGCCTCTCCCAGGGACCTCCAGCCATGCATTAGAGCCAGTTTGGGTGCAAGAGTTCAAGGCTGCTACTAGAGATCTCCGGTCTACATTGCAACTCTTTCCATCCCAGTTACAGGGGGTCTTCCACTCCTGCAAGACCCCTTTTTCCGTCAGATTGTCCCTTCCGAAACCGCAGGGAGTACCTGATGTATCAGATTCCTCTGAGGAGGAACTGTTGGTGGATTCAGATGTTGAGGAATGTTCCGCTGTGGGCTTCTCTCAGTTTTTTGGGGACCCCTTTGAGGCTGATCCTGATCCCTCGGCTGAGGGCTTGATCAGAGCTGTCTTAACTACCCTAAACATTCCCTTAGTTCAGGAGATTTCTTCAGATCCCTCTGATGAATTTCAGGAGCCTAAAAGGCCCTATACTTGTTTTTCCACTTAACCCCACTCTTGATGCCTTGTGTCTGATAAGTGGAAGTCTCCGAACAGGAAACGTTCTGTTTCCAAGAAATGTGCCAAGCTTTACCCCTTCTCTGATGCAGCACTTTCTCAGTGGGTTCATCCCCCCCAAAGAGAATGCTCCTGTCTCCAGGCTGTCTAAGTCCACTGTTTTGCCAGTTGCTGATGCTTCCGCTCTGAAAGACTGGACTGACAAGAAACTTGAGGTCTCCCTCAAGTCCATTTTTGCCACTGCTGGTAGTGCCATGTGTCCAGCGTTTGCGGCAGCATGGGTGAACCGGGCCGTTGCGGTCTGGACTGAACAGCTCACCCTGGCTGTCCGTCAGGGTGCTCCTACTTCTGATATGTTGCGGCTTCTTGCCAACATTTCTTAGGCCCAGCACTATGTTTCTGCTGCCTTATTTGATGCCATCCGTTTGGTGGCAAGGGTTTCCACCATGTCTGTGGTTGCCAGACGAGCTGTTTGGCTCAAGATCTGGGATGCTGACACTGCTTACAAGAAAGCTTTGCTCTCCTTGCCTTTTCAAGGCACCTCTATGTTTGGGCCAGATTTTAAGGATCTGATTAGTGAGGCCACAGGGGGCAAGAGTACCTTTCTGCCTATGGTCCCCAGGAGGAAGACGCCTCTGAAGCGGAATAGGCTTTTTCATTCCTTCCAGACTGAGACACGTCTGGCAAACCAGGCGGTTCCCTCAGCTCCTCGTTCCTCCTCCAAGCCCAAACAGCAATGGAAGCCCAAGGTCTCTTCCAAGCCTTCTTCGGCATGACTCGCCGAAGCCAGGTCCCCACTTGGCTGTGGGTGGGCGCCTGCATCACTACCACAGCGTCTGTGAGGATTCAGTGGCGGACCCGTGGGTTTTACAGGTGGTGGCGGAAGGGTACAGGATCCCTTTCACCTCTCTTCCTCCCTTTCGGTTCTTCCCCTCTCATACGCCCCAGGTCATACAGAAACTCCGTCTGTTCAATGGCGCTATCCAGGCCCTTTTGGACAAGGATGTTCTGGATCCTGTTCCAATTCAGGACAGAGGTATGGGTTTTTACTCAAACCTCTTTGTGGACTCCAAGAAGGACGGTGGCTGTCGTCCCATTTTGGATTTGAAGGATCTCAATTCCTTTGTGATCAAGACTCACTATCATCAGGAGTCCCTAAGAACGGTGATTGCTTCTATGTCCCCAGGGAAATTCCTTGCCTCTCTGGATCTTCTGGACGCGTATCTACACATCGCTATTCATCCAGAGAGTTGGCAGTATCTCAGATTTGCCTGCGACCAAGTCTTCAACCGTGTCTTGAGAGCTTTAGTATCCGTCCTCCATCGGAACGACATCAGAATTACTCCATACATGGATGACCTGCTTCTGAAAGCCCCTTCTGCGGAACTTCTTCATCAGCAGGCTCAGGACTGCATTCATGCTCTCACCCATCATGGATGGATCATCAACATGGACAAGTCAGATTTTGTCCTATCCCAGCGTCTGGTCTTCCTGGGCCTTCTCTTCGACACTCAGCAGAGCATGGTGTTTCTCACGGATGAGGCGGCTCACTAGATCGCCCACAGGGTTTCTACTGTTCTGGCTCACAATCCAGTTACAGCCAAGAAGCTGCTGTCTGGTGGGGAAGTTCATTTCCACAATAGAAGCGGTCCCGTTTGCCATGGCTCACACCAGAGAACTCCAGAGGTTTGTGATCCAGGTGTGCAGGGGTCAGACAGACCTTCTGAAGATATCAGTGTCCCTCCCTCTTCATATAGAACTGAGTTTGTCGTGGTGGCTCGACCTCTCCAGTCTGCTGAAGGGCAAGTCCTTCCTGTTGTCCTTCTGGACCACTGTGATGACGGATGCCAGCCTCTCCAGCTGGGGAGCAGTCCTGGGTCACCTGAGTGCTCAGGGTCGGTGGTCTCCGGAGGAGTCTCTCCTTCCCATCAATGTGTTGAAACTTCGGCAATATTTCATGCCCTTCGCCATCGGACACCCCGGCTGGAAGAATGCCCAGTTCGGGTCCAGTGCAACAATGCCACAATTGTGGCTTACATCAACATGCAGGGCAGAACAAGGAGTCTCACCGCTTGGTTAGAGGTCAAAGCTATTTTGTCCTGGGCAGAAGAACATGTTCCTGCCATATCCGCAGTGCACATTCCTGGCGTATACAACGTCATGGCAGACTTCCTCAGTCAACACACGGTGGACAGCGGAGAGTGGTAAGTGCACCCAAAGGTGTTCACCCTCATTGTTCAGAAGTGGGGTCTTCCTTGCATCGATCTCATGGCGACAAGACACTGTCACGCGGGATAGGACCAGAAGTGGTGGAGCCAACAGGAGAGGGAGTGCTCGGGTGCGACGCTTGGAAGCGGTGCTGGGCGTGCGTTGGCTGTCTGCGGTGCACCGTTCTGCGGCCTAGGCCGGTTAAAGGTGCCAGCTACAAGGCCAGATGACAAACCCCAGAGGAGCTGGAAGTGAGCCCTGGATGATGGCCCCACAGGCAGTACCTACTCTCCTGGGGGAGAGTGAATGCTAGGGAGCGTAGGATAGGGAGCGGAGATAGCAAGCTTAGGCCAGTACGCTGGAACTCTCCTAAAACAAAAGAGACAGAGGGAATAGAACTTTCTCTCTTAGGAGGGAGAGAACAGACCTGTCCTGAAGAAACAGCACTGGAGACCAGGATCTGGGAAGCAGGAACTGGTGCCAACCTGGAAGGAAGGTAGATAGTCTGCAACAGGAAGAATAAACTGACAAAGGATAGTCCAGGGTCAGCCAGGGTCATACACGGTCTAGAGATCAGGAACCAAATCAGCAGGCAGAGAATAGTCCAGGGACAGGCAGGGTCATACACAGAGTAGATCAGCAGGAATCAAAATCAGCAGGCAGAGAATAGTCCAGGGACAGGCAGGGTCATACACAAAGTTGATCAGCAGGAATCAAAATCAGCAGGCAGAGAATAGTCCAGGGACAGGCAGGGTCATACACAGATAAACAGCAAGAACCAAATCGGCTGGCAGGGGATAGAACGGCAGAACACAAGGTAACACTATCTGAGTGCACCTGCGCCTGTCCGGAGTGTCTGGATATAGACACGGCCGAATGACGTCATAGTGCACGTGACGCGACGTCGGGACGAACCCGGAAGCAGCCAAAGGCAGCCGAGAGCGCTGCTGAGGAAAGGTGGAGACCCAGAACGGAGGGCAGAGCGGGACAGACGATGACAGCCGCAACAGGATGTTCTGCTCTCGCTGGAGGGATCCTCTAGCTCTAGCGGTGGATGCCATGTCCATTCCTTGGTTATTTCTTCTGGCTTACATCTTTCCTCCCCTCCCCATGGTGCACAGGGCGTTACGGAAATTGAGACTGGAGCGCTGTCCAGTCATTCTGATTGCTCCGTACTTGCCTCGACAGGCTTGGTTTCCAGAGCTTCTGGATCTGTCAGTGGTGGAGCCATTCCGACTCTCTTGCCGTCCGGATCTTCTTCTACAGGGTTACCTGTGGAAGGAGGATGTTCATCGTCTAGCTTTGACGGCTTGGAAATTGAATTCTCAATACTGAAGAAGAAAGGTTTTTCTTCTGGTGTGGTGGCTACTATGTTTAGTGCCCGCAAATCTGTTTCTTCTAAGGCCTACCTTCCTGTTTGGTCGACTTTTCTTTCTTGGTGTGCTGATAGGGACCTCTCTCAGGAATTTGGTCTGCCTACGCACCTAGCTTCCTTGCAGGACAGTGTGGATAAGGGCCTCAGTTTGAGTTCCCTAAAGGTTCAGACTCCTGCTCTCTCTGTTTTGTTTCAGAGGCGCATTGCTATTCTTCCTGATGTTAAGGTTTTCTTCCAGGGCGTTGCTCATACTTGTCCTGTTTTCAAGACTTCCGCTCCTCAGTGGGATCTTAACTTGGTTTTGGGCATCCTTCAGCTCCCTCCCTTTGAGTCCTTGGCTACTATTCCTCTACGTCTGCTGATGTGGGAAATGGTCTTTCTTCTGGCGATTGTGTCTGTTTGCTGTGTCGCAGAGTTGCATGCTCTGTCTTGTAGACCACCATTTTTGGTGTTTCACAAAGACAAGGCGGTGCTTCGCACTTCTCAGGAGTTTCTCCCTAAGGTGGTCTCTGAGTTCCACATTAATCAGGGGATTGTGGTGCCTTCTTTCTACCCTGACCCTACCTCTGATAAGGAGAGGGATTTCCACTTGTTAGATGTGGTGCGTTGTCTCAAGTTTTATGTACATCTCTATCACGGTTCCCGTCTTTCCTCTGCTGCGCTGCTCTCTCATTGGCGGAGCTTGATTGGCCCGCCCAGGGTGTCCCTTCATATACCGGGCCTATGGCACCTGTCAGGTGCCCTTTCGTGGTGTTCCCGTACCTGTGCATTCGTTGCTGTGTTCCTGCATTCCTGTGTACCAATTCGGCCGTCTGACTACTCTTGTTGTTCCTGCTCTGTGATTGACCCGGTTTGGCTGACGTTCCTGCTCCGTGATTGACCCGGCTCTGGCTGACGTTCCTGCTCCGTGATTGACCCGGCTCTGGCTGGCGTTCCTGCTCCGTGATTGCTTCCAGTGTTCCTGCGAGATTCTGATCTCTTCGCCTGGCGACATTCTGAACTGTACTTGCAGTGCTGTACAGACTGATCACTTACTTTTCATCTGCAGAGCTTGTTGCCTCCGTTACTGAGCCTGTCCGTACACTTGCTATGCTTGTTGCCTCCGTTACTGAGCCTGTCCGAGAATGCTTGCTGAGCTTGTTGCCTCCGTTACCAAGCCTGTCCGAGAACACTTGCTGAGCTTGTTGCCTCCGTTACCGAGCCTGTCCGTGTACACTTGCCAAGCTTGTTGCCTCCGATTCTGAGCCCGTCATTAACACTTGCTGAGCTTGTTGGCTCCACTACCGAGCCTATCCGTTAACACTAGCAGAGCAATCGTGACCTCCATTTACGGTGCCTCCACCTTACACCCTTGCAGTTGTTGCACCTCGTGGTGCTGTTGGGCATTCCGTTAGCTCTTGCAGTGTGTAGCTCCGTTTCGGCACCGGAAGGGTGTCTTGGCTCTGGTCTCATATAGCTCGCAGTGTTGTACCATCATACCGCACCAGGGAGTGGGTTTGGCTCACGTTACATTCGCTTGTGCGGTGTCTCTGACTCCGTTACCGCACCTCAGGGGTGCTATAGGCTCCGGTCCAGTTTGCTCCTGCAGTGTCTCTCTTCCGTTACCGCACCTAAGGGGTGCTATTGGCTCCGGTCCCATTTGCTCTTGCAGTGTCTCTCTTCCGCTACCGCACCTAAGGGGTGCTATTGGCTCTGGCTCCAGTCAGCTCTTGCTATACAATTGGGCATATTACAGAAATTCTGATCTTGTAGTAATTCAGTTCAGTCGCACTGCTAAGCGCTTGCTATCTGCACCACTGCCTGGACTGTTTATATTCACCGGGCGTTGGCTAATCACCACAACAGAGACTGATTATTTGCATTGGGCATTAACCCTTTTACCTCTATTGATTTCTGTTGCAAGCTATATTGCTCCTAGCCATATTGGGCCTGTACTACATCCCTATACTTGTCTGATACGTGCTATTACCTATTCTAGCCCTAAGGGGCAGTGTTCCTTGTTTTACCTCAATAAAACTGTGTTTTATTTTAACCTTTGGTCTGAGTGTCGTAAAAACCTTTACAATCTCACTGAGTCCATTAGACAGTCTGACGTGCTGTTCATCATTCCTGAGGGCCCTGCCCTGCAGGGAGACCTGCATCCAAGTGACTGTTGCGTCTTGGATCAGGTCCACTATTTGTAAGGCTTACAAGCTAAGGAAGAAGCCTGTTCCCTTTTGGCTCATGGCTCATTCTGCTAGATCTATTGGGGATTCTTGGGCTTACAAGAATCAGGCCTCCGCTGATGAGTTGTTCAAGGCGGCCACTTGGTCATCTGTGCACACCTTTTCGAAGCACTACTGTGTTGATGTGTTGGTATCGGCTGACGCCAGTTTTGGGAGGAAGATCCTGGATACAGTCTTGCCTGTCTAGGATCTTCTTCGGTTCTTTGGTGCTTCCTTTACTTTTGAGCCCTGTTAGCTCTAGTTCAGTGTGCTGTGTAACAGTTCCTGGGGTGTTGTTATCCCTGTTCAGTGTCCATTGACACTTCATTTGTTTTGTTGGGCTAGCTCTGATCTGATGGTTCATATCTGCTCTGGTGACTTTGGGGGACTTGCGCCTGGTCATTGCCTTACTTCCCGCCTCTGGGAAACTCAATGCTTGGACATCCCAAAGTTACCAGTAACCTGTATTGGATGACAGAGAAAAGAAGATTTTAGTCTTACCTGTTAAATCCTTTTCTCTTAGTCCATACAGGTTACTGGTCTCCCACCCTGTCAAGGGACCATGTTGGCTCTCCTGTGGCAGACCGTGGGGGTCCTTCAGGGTCATGCTCACAGGAGTCTTCTTTCCCTTCTACTACCTAGTCAATAGTTAGTACCTCAAATCTTACTGGAGCGGATTGGCTAGCTGCAGCCAAGGAGGGAAGGTAGGCTCCACCCCCTGCATTCACTTCTAGATTTGTTCCTGCCTAGTTAAAGGGGCAGATCGCCTACCCAAAGTTACCAGTAACCTGTATGGACTAAAAGAAAAGGATTTAACAGGTAAGACTAAAATCCTCTTTTCAAATAAGAGAAATATGTTTACTTACATTTTAAATTATCATTATGAAAAATACAAATTTCAAAACAAAATACAATTAAACAATCTGATTTTTAGGCATTGGTAATCCCTTCAACGTCATGACTTTTCAGTTTGTTATTCTTCTTTGATAAATAAACAATGACTCTGAAATGTCACTGAACTCACATAACAGCAGCACTGGTCAGTTTTCATTGAATGTGTTGTGGTACATTGGATACCTCTCTGGCACTCAAAGGGTTAAGACCCAAGCTGAAATAAACTGAGCACTTGCCCAACCGAGCAGATTTATAGTACTTCTATACATTATAATTATATTGTTAACTCTTTGAGAACCAAAGGGCTGCTCAATGCATTTGTAAAGCATTGCACTGCACACTGCTCTGGTCCTTTTGGTTAAAGCCTTAGTGAGAAATGCATGGAGTTAACCTTTTGAGTGCCGGAGGGGTATGCAACGCATTGCTAAGCAATGCGTTGCGTACCCCTCTGGCACTCAAAGTGTTAAAGGGACTTTATCACTTAAAAATGAATTGGGTTCCTACCCTTTAAAATATTATGTACTCGCATTCAGCATTTGTAAAATTATTTCTTAAGTTCATAAACCCCAAAATATATTATAAATGTGCTTTTCCTATCTGTCTGGAGGCAGCTGTGCGTAACCATTTGAATCTCTGATAAGGTCAATGCATGACATGATTTAGGTAAATAAATAAACAGGAGATAAGGTTTTCATTGAACTGAACTGGATGGATTCTAATCTTAAAATAATTATAGCTGTTTTTCAGGCATGATAAAAAGTGGCTAAAAGTGCCCACTTTTTCCTTTTATTTTGAAAGATTTTGGAACTTTCTCATGAAAGAAATGGAAAAAATGACATCTAGAAGTAAATAATATTGTAATGGATATGATTCGTTTTCATTTTTTTAGTGATGGTGTCCCTGTAAGGTACATTTGTTTCTATAGATCTGATTGATGTACACAAGCCTATAGTAGCTGTTTCAGATTCCAGTTCCATTCTGGGATACTCCTTAGAGTAAGACAAATCTCTACATGTTCAGTCTGATTGTGTGAGCAATCCCAATACTGTAATGTATTTTAAATAACAATCATGCCTCCAAATAATGATTTTGAAGGCATATATAGATAGATATATCCCCAATGCATTATTGACATCACTAGGATTTTAGTTGTTAAAGGGATAGTAATATTTCAAAATAAAAGCAGCTCCAATTAATAGTATTTGGGCAGTGGAGAGTGTTATTTCAATACTGTCAGAGTTGTAGTTCAAGAGTAATTGAGTGATAAAGTATCCCCCTCCCTCCCCTTTTAGCTCATGTAACCCACCTCCCCTCAGATGTGGAATCTGGTTTTAAGAGCAGACAGATCACAGCAAGGGACAATCTTCTTAGTGTGAGAACAATGAAAACCCTGCCCCCTTGACAGGTTTTTCAGCTGGCTTACCTCAATCAAGGGGTTAAATAAACCGTGGGGCCGACTGTGCTGGCTGCAACTCACTCCTCTCTTCTCACTGCTCTGTGTGGACGTCACGCGCCGCGGTCACTTTGTTTGTCCAGGACCGTGGTGGGCAGGGCTGTGGATCCCTGCAGGCTGCACTGAGTCTGGGAGGAGGCGGGGTAGTACTGTTCTGGTGAAGTGATTCAAGTGAGGAGTCGGACTCAGGAGTAAATGTAATGCACAGCCTCTGTGACACTGCCGACTCCAGGGGCGCAGCTCTTATCTCTCTTCAGGTGTTCTGTGTCAAGCACAGCAGCACAGCATTTGAACCCACCCCCCATAGTCCACCCAGACATGGATCAAAAGGCTGGCAGGCTAATTAAAAAAACAATATAAAAAAAAAATATATCACAATGACAGGCTCCCCTCTGTGGGGTGCGCCTGTAGGCAGATGCCTACTCTGCCTTATTGTAAATCCGGCCCTTGGCTTTCTTTAATAATAATTGAAGAATGTCCTTCTCTGCAAGCCACCTTTCTGTTCTGAGGTGAGCAGTGTTACATCAGTAAAAGTGATGGGAGGGGGATACTTTATCATTCAATTACTCTTGAACTGCAACTCTGATAGTATTGAAATAACAGTCTCCATGGCCCAAATATTTTGTAGATTAATTGGAGCTGCTTGTATTTGAAACATTACTATCCCTTTAAAAGGCTTAACTATTTTTTTTTCAAGTCATAATATATAAAACCAATTTTCCTTTTCACTTGTCACTTTCTGGTCAGGAGGCTTTACTCTACTGTCGAGCAGGGGCAGGTAATTATTTTAGCCTGAATCCCTGCAAGCATTATACTTGTGTTCATATATCAATGTGTGAATATATATGCATATATATGTACTGACTGGCTGAGCATGAATTTATAATTTAGGACTAGTCAAATGTTGGACCACTAGTTGTTGGGGACTTTAACCCTTTGAGTGCCAGAGTGGTGCAATGCATTCCGTACCCCTCTGGCAGTCAGTGGCTTCTTGGGGATGATAGGAGTCGTAGTCCCCAGTAGCTGTCCGTCTGACAGCTGACTACCCCTAATGTAGTCCAGCAGGAGCTGGAGGTCCATATTTGCCCATGAATGGAACAACTCTGACCTCTATTACTGCTCTTCTCCTTACAAATCCTTATATTTACCACTGTGTTCCTCATTTTCCTTACTGATGTCACAATCCATATTATACATAGGTAAACTTACTTAACAAAATGAAGACCAGGTGGTTGTACTTAAACTCCATGACTTAGTTTTGATCATTTGCTCCACCCTCTGCAGACACACTATTACCAGCCAATGTGGACCCTGGTTGGAGGAGGTGCCAAAAAACTAGCGAGTTCTGCCCGTTCTACAGAGAGTGTGATACCATCTGGGGTCAAGTGGATAAAATCAGAAGTGAAAGCCTTTGACCCCGACAAGAACTGCATCCGCATAGGAGATGACAAAGAGGTAATTTTAGTAATTTTATATGGTGTGGGAAGTAGTGACCTAATAGATGTTGCCGGATTACAGTTCCCATCTAGCAAAAGGCTAGATGTTTTGTCTTTAGTGTGGCTTTTTACATTTTCAATGCTGGAGAGGTCTCCATCTCATTGCAAAGCAATACATTATGGATCTCATAAGTGTCCAGTGGGTTAAAAGCAGCTTTTAACCCCTTTCTTACCATGGTGTCCCTCTTTATAGGAGATCAGACTGTGTGGTGTGTATAGAAATGTATCTAATTGATCCACAGCAATAAAATTCCCATTGATATTTGTTTAAACTTCTGTATGTGCTTATAAATTAGTCTGTGTAAATAAAATACTTTGGTCATGTTCTGAAGCATGAGTTCAGTTACATAAAGAGATGTCAGTAGGTCATGAAGTAAATTAAAAAAGAAAATTGTAATTCTCTATCCAGTCACACCCCCCAGCAACATCACAGTGCTCTTTGGCAGTTTGCAATGTTGTGAGGTATGTTCTCTGTCTCTCTGCTTCACGATTACAGTGAGGAAGAGAGAGGCAGAGAACAATGACACATGTGACTCATGCACATGTAATTGTCTGTAGCAGTGATCACATATGAAGAACCACCAGGGATTGGCTGAAACTGCCTTGGTCCTGGAGCAGTCAGCTACAGCCTTCCCACTGCAATCACAATGTGCTCTGAGGCATGCTGTGATCAGAAATGCATGATCTGGCTCATCATCCAGCCATAAGGGGTTAATCCAGTGAAATTCTTAGTCAAACTAATTACATAACAGGGCCAAATAATAAAGTCCCACTGATTAACTTTTAACCCCTTGAACTCTAAAGTGGTCTTTAACAAATTGCTTCAAATGCTTCTGGAACCTCTTTAGCTTTCAAGGCGTTAAAGTCTCGTTTACATCAGTGGGCATTTGGGGAATGTTTATTTGTCCCCTGTGGTGCAGTTGATGTACTACAGCATTTCTCCATTTTACCTTTATACATAAGGCCCAATGGTTTATATGCATATAGCCAGTTCTGGAGCAGACCATCTGCACTAGGGTAGAAATAAAAATTAGACAAGTACCCATTGATTTAAAGGAACTTTTAACTCATTGAATGTTTGAGAGGCCTCCGGTTCATTGCTTTGCAATACATTAGTGACTTGGTTCAAATCTTAAATAAATAGAAAAGTTTATTTCTCTGTCGTCCAATATAGCTTACAAGTAACTGGATTTGGGATTTACATAATACTTTCAGACGTTTAACACCCTGTTAGGATGTCAGACCCGTTAGGACTTGGGGCTAGACCTAAGACTAAGGATACTGGGGTGTCTGTGACCCCCATTGAGGATTGCTTCTCATGTCAATCAGAGCTTCCTAGAGAATACTCAGGTCCTTTATGCCCTTCATGCTCTGTTGCCCCTGCCTTGCCACCAGGGACCTCCAGCCATGTACTAGAGCCACTGTGGATGCTGGAGTTTAAGGCTACTACTAAAGAGTTAAAGTCTACTTTGCAACTCCTTCCAACCCAATTACAGGGGTCTTCCAGTCTTGGCAGCCCCCTACTTCATTCATGTCATCTGTGCCCAAACCACAGGATGTACCTGATGTGTCAGATTCCTCTGAGGAAGCTTCCTCACAATTCTTTGGGGACCCATTTGAAGCTGACCCTGAACTCTCAGCTGAGGGCCTGATCAGGGTAGTCCTCAATACTCTGAACATTTCCCCCGTTTCTGAAACACCTAAGGATCCTTCTGATGTTTTTCAAATGCCTAAGAAGAGTACCCTTTTCCCACTCTTGATCAGCTTGTTTTAAACGAGTGGAAAGCCCTTGACAAGAAATCTACCTTGTCCAGAATGTTTGCTAAGTTGTACCCCTTCTCAGAAGCGGCGCTAGCTCAGTGGGCTCAACCCCTTTACGGTGGATGCCCCAATTTCCAGGCTTTCTAAATCCATGGCTCTGCCAGTGGCGGACACTTCTGTTCTTAAGGATTGGACTGATAGAAAAAAAAATCGAGACCTTTCTAAAAGCCATCTTTGCTAATTCAGGTGCATCCCTGTGTCCCTCCTTTGCTGCTGCTTGGCTGAACATGACCATTGCTGTCTGGACTGAACAGCTTACTATTGCTGTCCCACTGTGTCCCTCCTTTGCTGCTGCTTGGCTGAACATGGCCATTGCTGTCTGGACTGAACAGCTTACTCTTGCTATCCTTCAAGGTGCTCCCACAGCCAACTTGCTGCGGGTTTTGGCCAAGATTTCTGAAGCTCAGCATTATGTGTCTGCAGCTATCTTTGACGGCATTCACTTGATTGCTAGGGGTTCATCTATATCCTTGGTTGCCAGGCGTGCTCTGTGGCTTAAGATCTGGTCTGCGGAATACCATCTCTAAGAAATCCCTAATTTCATGTCACGGGCACCCAGGAATGCTCAGAACTCGGTACGGTAATATAATGCAAAATATTTATTAGAATAAATCTCAGCGATAAATAAGTGGTACAACAAGCACTAGCTGGCGACACTGCTACCAGAAATAGCAGGCCTCTCACTAGACCACAATGCGAGAGACTGGGCCGAAGCCCCTGTTAGTCTCAGCAGGATACAGGAACACCAACTCTTGATCAGTCGAATGGAACACTGGAACAGGTGACGACTGTGAACACTGGCTCAGCAATCTTGATCCGACGAACAGGAACACAAGGACTGCTGGACTGGAGAACTGACCCACGCCTGCAGTCAGTCAAACCAGCTACACCACACCTTTGCAGCAACCCGGTGACCCACGCCTGCAGTCACTGCTAAGAGACCCTGTGACTCTGCCTGCAGTCACTATATCGGACCCCTGTGACTCACTCCTGCAGTCACATATAAAGACCCTGTGGCTCACGCCTGCAGCCACCACATGAGACCCTGTGACTCACGCCTGCAGTCACTACACCAGACCCTGTGACTCTGCCTGCAGTCACTATATTGAGACCCTGTGACTCACGCCTGCAGTCGCCAATCAGACCCAGTCCACAACAGTGGTCTGTCTTAAGCCAATAGCACAAATTGATCACAGTAAGGGATACTCGTGATCACTGGGTCATACACAGAAAAGGTTCTCGTACTTAGCTGGGTCATACACAGAAAGGGTTCACTTACTTAGCCAGGTCATACACAGTGCGGGTTCTCATAAATAGCCAGGTCATACACAGTGCAGGTTTTCATAGATAGCCAGGTCACACACAGAGCCCAAGTACTTCAACTAATAACAACAACGCAAGGGCAACTGAGTCAGGACTCAGTCTGCCTTTTAAACCCCTCCACAGGAAGTAGGAGGAGCAGCTCAGAGGGAGGAAGTAGGTAGGAGGAGACTACAGGAAACAAACAGACAAAACAGAGGCCTGCTGTATGCTAGAAGCCTTGCGCCTGTAGATGCTGCTGGAAACAAGGTAAGCTGAAACTGTAACATTTCATTATCATTTTTGGGAACTTCCTTATTTGGATTGGAGCTGAAGAGCCTCATTAGTGAGGCTAATGTGGGCAAGAGCATTCTTTGGCCCTTGAGTCCCAAGAAGAAACTTCAGGTCAGACAGCATCTTCTTTTTCGTCCCTTTCAGACTGAGGCATGTGCCAGGACCCAGACGGTACCCCAGGCTCGGCATTCCTCCTCCAAGCCCAAACAGCAGTGGAGGCCCGAGCAGTCCTCCACCAAACTTTCTTCTGCATGACTCGCTGAAACCCCAGACCCCAAGCGCCAGTGGGCTGCCGACTGCACTATTTTCTCAGTGTCTGGACAGACATTGTGGGGGATCCGTGGGTTTTACAGGTAGTTTCAGAGGGGTACAGGATTCCTTTCACCGCTCTCTTCCTCCGTTCATGTTCTTCACTCCTCACACTCCTCAGGGAGTGGAAAAGCATTGCCTTTTCAGTGGCACCATCAAGGCCTTTTTGAACAAAGAGGTTCTGGAATTAGTTCCCAAACTGGAAATGGGTTCAGGATTCTATTCCAACCTGATTGTAGTTTCCAAGAAGGACGGCGGCTGCTGTCCAATATTGGATCTCAAGGATCTCAATTACTTCACATTCAAGACTCATCATCATCAGGAGTCTCTGAGGACGGTGATCGTGGCCATGTGTCCTGGGGAATTTTTTGCTTCTCTCGACCTTCAGGGTGCCTGTCTGCACATAGCCATCCATCCGGAGAGCCGACAGTACCTCAGATTTGCTTGCGACCAAGGGCACTTGCAGTTTTCAGCTCTTCCCTTTGGTCTGACTACAGCCCCCCCAGGTCTTCACTTGTATTCTGGGGGTGCTGGTTTCTGTGCACAGACACGGCATCAGAGTTACTCCATACATGGATGACTTGCTCTTGAAGGGCCCCTCTCGGAGCTCCTTCATCACCAGGTCCAGGCCTGTATACACACTGTATACATCACGGGTGGACCCCAAACATGGAGAAGTCAGACGTTACTCCATCTCAGAGACTGGTTTTTCTGGGTCTTCTGGTTGACACCCTGAAGGGCATGGTATTTCTTATGGACAATCTGGTACACCAGATCACCCACAAGGTATCCGCAGTCCTGGCAGCCAATCCAACTCCTGCCAAGAAGTTGAGATCCCTGGTGGAGAAGTTGATAGCCACCATACCCAGTAGCATTTGCAATGGCTCACATGAGAGAACTTCAGAGGTTTGTGATACAGGTCTGCAAGGGCAACACGGATGTTCTGAAGAAGTTGGTGTCTCTACCCCTTCATGTAGATCTGAGTCTATCTTGGTGGCTAGACATCTCCAATCTGATGAAGGGCAGGCCCTTCCTGATACTCTTCTGGGCCACGGTGACATCGGATGCCAGCTTATCCAGCTGGGGTGCGATCCTGGGTCACCTGAATGTCCAAGGTCGGTGGTCAACAGCAGAATGTCTCCTTCATATCAACATTCTGGAGCTTCGGACAATATTTCATGCTCTCGGATACTGGACATCTCACCTGGAAGGCTGTCCATTTCGAGTCCAGGCCGACCAGTCCGGTGCAAGAAGTCTTGTGGCTTGGTTTGAGGTCAAGGCTATTTTATCTTGGGCAGAGGAACATGTCCCTGCCATATCTGCTGTTCATATTCCTGGAGTAGACAACGTTCTAGCAGACTTCTTAAGTCGACACACGGTAGACAGCGGAGAGTGGGAACTCCACCAATACGTCTTCAACCTCATTGATCAGAAATAGGGACTTCCCTGTGTCGAACTGATGGCGACCAGACACAACTGAAAGGTTCCATTGTTTTGCTCCCACTGGAGTGACCCTCTAGCTCTAGCAGTGGATGCCATGTCGATTCCATGGCACATCCCTCTAGCGTACTTCTTTCCTCCCATTCCCTTGCTTCACAGGATGTTAAGGAAACTAAGCCTGGAGGTATATCTCCTGTCATTCTGATTGCTCCATACTGGCCTCGTCAGGCCTGGTTTACGGCGCTCCTGGACCTATTCGTGTTAGAGCCATTTCAGCTTCCCTGCAGACCAGACCTTCTTCTATAGGGTTATCTGTGGAAGGAGGATGTGGATCTTCTGGGTTTTACGGCATGGTGGTTGAATCATCAGTATTGAGGAAGAGGGGTTTCTCGTCGGGCGTAGTGACAACTATGCTTCGTGCACAGAAGCCTGTTTCCTCTAAAGCGTACCACAGAGTCTGGTCTACTTTTCACTCTTGGTGTGTGGATAAGGATCTTTCCTCTCAAGACTTTGACCTTCCTACTATCCTGTAATTTTTACAGGACGGAGTGGACAAGGGACTCACCTGCGGCTCTGGCTGACTAACCACTCCGTGTATGACCAGGCGTGTCTGAATATCCTATCTGGTGCTGTCCTATGACTCTGTCCGGCTTGTCCCTTGTGTTGCCTCTTTCCGCTGACATCCATCTGGCACAGACCTGGGGCTGTGCTAGACTACCAATTATACTAACTGCAGGCATGAGTCAGTGAGCAGCTTCTAGCTTGTTGACTGCAGGCGTAAGTCAGCTATCCTTCCAGCTAGACTGACTACAGGCGTGAGTCAGTATCTCCTTGTATATTCCTGGTCAGAGGGTTCAAGTTCCAGTTCGAGTTCCAGCAAAAGACAATCAGTGGCTGATCCTGTTCCTGTTCTAGTCCTAGTTCCTGCGGAGACTTCCAGTGGCTTCTGCCTAATCTCGAGCAGTGTGGTCTATACTAGGTAGCCTACTATTCCTGATAGTAGTGCTAGCTTATCTGCTGACCTACTGCCAGTTCCCGTTGTCTGTTGTGTTACCTTATTCTGTGCCTTGAATAAAGGTGGTTTTACTTATACGTTCTGACTCTTGAGTTATCTGGGTACCATGACAGTTGTGTTACAGTTCCTGGTGTGTTACACTCCAGTTTAGTGTCCGTTGACACTTTTTCTTATAAGGGCTATCCTATGATCTGATTAGTTCATGTAAGCTCTGGTGATTTTGGGGGACCGGCGCCTGGTCCTTGCCTTCATTCCCACCTCTGGGAAGCTTTGTTGGTACATCCCAAAGTTATCTGTAAGCTATATTGGACGACATAGAAAAGAGGATTTTAGTTGTACCTGTTAAATCCATTTCTCTTAGTCCATATAGCTTACAGGTCTCCCACCCTGTCAAGGGACCATGCTTGGTTCTGCTGTGACTGAACGTGGGAGTTCCTTCAGGGTCATGCGCACAGGAGTCTTCTTTTTCCGTCTTGCTACCTAGACAATAGTTAGAGTCTAAATCTAACTGGTTGGGGATTGGCTGGTGACCACCTAAGGAGAGAAGGAAGGCTTCATCCTGCACTTCTTTTCAAGAATTGTTCCTGCCTACTTAAAGGGGTGGTCCCCTTTCCAAAGTTACCTGTAAGCTATATGGAATAAGAGAAAAGGATTTAACAGGTAAGACTAAAATCCTCTTTTGTCCTCCATGGGTGCAGTTGGATTGCCCCAGAATTGGTGCACTTTGTCTTTGTAAATAAGGCCCAATGTACTAAAATTAGTGTGAACTAATCTTTATTAGATAAAGAGCCATGATTATGGTGAGAACCATTAGAGATCTCTCATACATTAGATGGTGGCCACTGATATCTACAATTTCTCTCAATGGAATCCCTGTCACTACCTGTAGAACAGTGATTTGTCTCTTTAATCCTCTGAGTGCCAGAGAGGTATCCAACACATTGCAACTCAATGCTTTGAATACTTCTCTGGCACTCAGAGGGTTAACCCTCGGAATGCCAGTGGGGTACGCAACTCATTGCTTCCCAGTGCATTGCGTACCCATCTGGAAAACAAAGGGTTACAAAAAATTGGTTCAAAGTATCTTAATAAAAAATAGCTGCGTTGTGACAGGTTGAACCAGTTTTCTTCTTTCATCTGAATGTCTTCTAGGAAATGCTGCTATATTTTTACTGCTGGTAATGGTCTCAGAAATGATTCAGTAGGTCATATGTACTGAGCCAAACCAACTCCACCATAGGGGTAACTTGGGGACCTCTTTAGCATTCAAGGGAATTAAAGCCCCATTTAAATGAGCAGTAAAGTATTTGTAAAATGTATGTGGTTAGGGTGTTTCTGTTGTTTAAAACAAGGGTGCTCCTACTGCAACAACTTTTTTTTTAAGAGAATTATAGCTCAGACCCTTAGCAGCAGCTCCATCTGGTGTCCAAAAAGTATATTTATAACTCAATGTGTAGGAAAGTTTAGGATTTTCTGTTGTGGTCTCTAGTGGTGCGATGCAAGAAACATGCTCAGTCACTATTTCCCATGTGAAAACCACTAGGGAATAGGTTTGCTCATGATTTTGTTGAATTGCGCATGAAAAAAAAAAAATCAAGATTAGCGAACAGCTGCGCATATTTATTTTTTGTGGGAGTGGCCAGAATTAACAAATCTGGACGAGTGGAATAGCGAATGTGCCTAATGCAGGAAGTGCTATTTTGAATTAATTTATACGTCTGTGTAGTGTTATCATAAAACGGAATTTTATATGCGCAATTCAAGAAGCGTTCTGTATTCAGCTTCCTGGATTAGAACATGAGCAAAATCTATCTGCTCACAAAAATGCCTTTATCAGATGCACGCATTTCTTGCATTGCGCCAAAGGTCACTAATATTTACTATGGAGAGACACATAGTCAATGCAATGATTCAAATGGGAGATGCACTAAGGTTTAAGAAATAGGAGATTTATGTTTGATAAACTTCAACTCCTATGTTATCCTATGGAGCCTATGCGCTAACTAAGACTGTTCAAATTGGAGCAATGTTAGTGCATAACTTCCACAAAATAACAGAGGAAGTGGAGAGTTCATCACACTGGAGAAGTCATCTCCTGTTTATCACACCTTAGTGCTTAATTGCAGATTAATGTAAAATACCCTTTGAATGAAAAGCCTCCCATCATACCATTATTTTATTCAGTAGAAGCCTAACCTGGTGAAATAGCTCAGTTGGTTAATGCACCAGCTGTGGGATCTGTTCATGCATCAGGGTTACATATCTGCCAACCCACAAAGGACCAATGGAGCAGATTGCAGTCCATACCCTCAGCTTGATGTGCTGTGGGGGCCTTCATCCTTCAGTGGACTGACAATGTCTATATATATATATATATATATATATATATATATATATATATGTTGTGTTCATATCTACAGTCAGTTCCTTACCAAGGGCCTTATTCATCAGTTTAAAGAGGTGCAATTATTCAGCAAACAAATTGTACCAATGGGGGGGGTTATTATTGATTGAAATTGGACTTTTAAAGCTTTGAAGGCTAGAGAGCTCTCCCACAGTTTTCACAGGGTTTAATATTACATTTAACTCCATAGGGATTTACATTTTTCCTATATGGTGCAGTTAGTTTGCTACAGTGCTGTTTTTAACAGAGAGTCCTGTATGTAATGAAGAATAAAGTGTATTATAATGTACCCTTCTGGCGGTCAAAAATTGAAATAGATAGTCCTTATATCAGCCATCAATCTCATCAGATTAACCGTTTAAATGCAATGGAGTAAATTTAAGAGTGTGTGCTAGTCAGCCTCAACACATTAATATGTATGTTTCATCACAACATATGCAACTGCTAATAGCTCACACATTTATGGCTCCCCAAAATAGCTAAGGCTTCTCTTTCTTGCATGCCGCCCAATGCACCGGGAAAGCTGAAATATATATGTAGTGTGATATGTCTTAAACGGATAGTAATACTTCATTTTAACTTTATTTTATTTTGTAGGCATTAAAAAAACATGAAGAATGATATAAGTGTTATCTCTCAAACCTTTATGGTTTAAGAGATATTCACAAGCAAAGTTTACCTTCCCACCCCTTTTACCTAGTGTAAGCCATCTCTTCTCAGATGTGGAATGCAGTCCATAGACCAGACAGATAACAGAAGGGGACAATCTTATTCCTATGAAAACAATGAAATCCCTGCCCCCCTTGACAAGCTTTTCAGGTTTTTCCCTTATCTTAATTGAAGATTGTCCCTCTCTGCAGTCTACCTGGACACCTCCCTTCTACTCTGGCTGAGCAGTGTTACATCAGTAAAAGGGGCGGGAGGGGGACACTTTGTCATTGAATTACTCTTGAACTACAACTCTGTGAACTGAAATAACACTCTCCAAAGTCCAAATACTATGATGATTAATTAGTGCTGCTTTTATTATGAAACATTACTATCCCTTTAAGGGCAGATGTAGGGTTTGTGGAGATGGGATTCCACAAAATAAGGATGTAGTAAAAGTACATGGCATTTGTTTTATGTATTTTTCTCATCCAGAATCTATTACAGCTACCTGTGGCCCACATCCAGCTGTTGTTACATTATAATTCCCATCTCCCTCAGTCAGTGTTTGGGAGATGTAGTCCAATTAAAGCTGTAGTAAAGGGTCAAGGTACCCAGCGTTGGCACAGATACGAGTAATAAAGAAGCAAGCATTAGTCATTATTGTGCTGGCCTCTTTTACAGAGGTGATTGTAGTGCAAGAGCAATGCACTCATATTCCAGTGTCTCAACGTTTTTGAAAGAACTAACCTAATATGAATAACGGGGCTATCCAATGTTCAAGTGAATAAAGTATATCATAAATTACAGCTTGTAGCTTACAAGATGGAAGAATTAAGCTGCCAGCTTTGGACCCAGAGAGGAGATGGGGCTCAAATGAACCCAAAACCAATGGCCTAATACCAGAGAGAGAAAGTGAGTATATATATATATATATAGAAGGTGTGGGGAAAGAGGAAAGAAGAATAAGGGGAGAATGTAAAAGTTAAGAAAGGAGAAATAACTAAAAAGGGTTGAGGATAAGGGAGAAAGGAAGAGGGAATGGTGTTGAGGAGAGGAGACCACTCATCGACAGGAACCGAGAGGGGCACAACTCCCCACAATATTATTCATGAGAGGCTAAACAGAGGGTTCTGAAACAAAGGTGAACCACTCACCAAAATCAGTCTCAAAATCAGATATCATAACAGTGAAAAGGTATTTGAGTTTCCCATATCTAAAATGTGCCCCAGATGTGTTTTCCAATCTGAGAGAGATGGTGGAAGTGGTGATTCCCAGTGTTTGAGAATACAAGCTTTAGCTGCTGTGATTAGAGGTAACAAGTTACGAAGGGAGGTGTGAGGATTGGAAACAGCTATTGGCGTCTTAGGTAGCAGAGACAGAAGAAAGGTCTGGTACATCATAGGAATGCTCAGATCTGATAGCCTGAGAAGAGAATCACAAATCCTCTGACAGAAGTGGGTAAGTAAAAGGCAAGACCACCAAATATAGAGAAAGAAGCCACCTCAACAGCAGCATCACCAACACTGATTGGGGATGGAGGGGATGTACCTGGAAGGTCAAGAGGGGATTTGGTAATGATGTTAGAAATTTATTTGTTGTTCAGTCAGAATGATGTGATCCATTGTTAGTTGTTGATCTTAATTTCCAGTTCTGTTTCCCAAGCCAGCATGTGGAATGATGAAAAGGTTAAAGTTAGGGAGCCTAGTAAGGAGTATAATTTGGAAGTGCCATACTTAAATGGATTGTCTCTTATCGCAATGGTTTCAAAGGACCTGTGGGCGTAACCTGGTGTGAGTAGTGACCCAGTGAAATTGTGGACTTGACAATAGTGCCAAGGCCATAATTCTTGCATAATTCATGAAAGGAGGGAAAGCATCAAGTTGGTAGCAGGTGTGCCAAGTCATGTGTACCACGATCGGAAGGCATGACTATAAAGGCCTGGGTGAAGACAGGGTTGCCAATTATAGAGTACAAGGGAGAAGGGAAAGGAGACACATGTGAGAGGGAGTTATATTTTGATCTAGGAGATGGCCTTAAATAGTGTCCCTTTGGGGATGAACTGGAATCTTGAGAATGCAAGACCAGAGAAGATGGGAGATGGCAACAGTGGAAATCAGCAGTTTGATGAGAGCAGTCCAGTTTGTTTTGGGGCTTTCCACACAGGGGCTAGCAGCATGGCTAATGCAGTGGCATTATAATAGGATACAAAATCCAGGAGACCCAATCCTCCCCTTGAGGAAGGACGAGTAAGAGACTTAAAACCAAGTCAAGACTTTTTTATGTCTCCACACAAATCCTAGAACTATTTGTTCTAGGGAGTGGATGTATCGCAAGGAGTGTGGCTAAGAAGTGATTTCAGAAGATATAGTACCTTGGGTAAGACCACTATCTTGACCAAGTTGAAGCGACCCATCCACAATATGAATAAATTGTTCCAAGAATTCAACTCTTCTTGAAGAGAGTGCTCCAAAGAGGCAAAATTAGTCTTAACCAAATCCTTGATCTCTGATATCAGTAAAAATGCTCAGATAGTTGACCAAGCACTCCCTCCAAGGGAAGGAGAAGCTAGCCTGGATGAGTTTTTTGGATGTAGCCGGGATGTTAATGTTCAACATTTCTGACTTAGTGTAATTGACTTTGAATGAAGAGATTTTACTGTACTGAGATAGACGTGAGTCTAGTGAGGGAAGATATCTTTTGACCCTTCTATTTTACCTGCAATGTCCCTGAACCCCCTCACTGATTCAGTCAATAGTGGGGCATGACTGATGGGCAGCCCACATCAACATTAGCCAAAAGATGATTGGCTGACATCCACATGTATTAAAAATACAGAATATAGAATATGGAGGTATTAGCACATAACATTATATGCCTGAGTGATCTCCAGAGTGGTAATATAAATAGTAATACAATAATTCTCAAGCATGGGAGATTCACTTGTAGAATGTGTTTTTTTAAGGGACAGAGTCCCACATTTTACCAAACCAAAACATCCCAAGAGTTAAAATCTGTAGTTACTGCCACAGATTTCTTCCTATTCTTATAGCAGTGCCGCTTGGTGTGTGGTCACCTGGTCTTGTGACCACTTGAATCCACTTATCCTGCAGAAAAACACGAAAGAAAAAAAAACACCAGCTCAAATAACACCTCTAAGAGTAGCTTTCTGGATGACAGTCCTGCCTTTGGCCTTCTTGAATGTTACTCACTGGAAACAGAGGCTTAACCAGACAATATCCAAAGATTTGCTGTATTTGTGTCCTCAACCACTGCTTTCCACAAAGATCAAATGATCAAAAAAATACCAGAATTATCTCCGCTACTTATTTGAAAGAACCTCCATTTCATGGTATTTTTTATAGAATTATATGTTAAGAGTAATGCCCTACACATTTCATATTGATACTTCACCCGGGCTTTGTCTCTCTGATCTGATAGAGGCAACAATAAAACAGTTTTTTAAGCAACCGAACCCTCCCCCTCTCAGCTTGTCCTGCTGTAATTCAGACCTATACATGCTTGATGTTACAAGCTTTCATATTTAAGTGGGTTCTGCTTCAAGATGAAATTCTGAAAAAGAACACAAAAAGTTCAAAAGCCTGCAATTTTATCCATATGTTAGTCCAGTGAAATGTGTCAAATTACGTTTTCCATCACTCTGCTGTCACCTTAGATCAAAGAAAAGGTCATTATAGCTATTCCCCCTCAATACCAGAATACTAGCAGAGAGGTGTGCAAGGCAAATAGTGTTTTACATTCCAATGTCCTATGTTCTCAGGAATTCTGGGAAAATGACCTATGACTGCAGAAATTCTGGGAAAAAGCCCTGTGTTTTCAGGAATCTGGGGAAAAACAATTGCACATAGGGAAAATAAATGATATTGGTAGAAGGTCCTGAAAGGACCTAAAACTGATGTGGGACACGCGGGAGGTGAACTGAAATGTGTTGCCCGCTGGAACACACTTGTACAAGGCTTCTGGATGGATCCATATGATATTGGGTAGAGGGAAAGATTTAAATCTTTTGGGATGCCTTTCACCTCAGATCTTCTACGGATCTGATGGGCAGTCCGAATATAGGGTGATCTTGAATAAAAGGCAAGGTTGTTTTTTTCTAGGCTAAAATGTCTGAAAAAACAACCCTACATTATATTCAAACAAATATGGTATATCAATGGGAATTTTTATTTATTCTTTATGGTGACTAATGTGGTAATCCTGATGATTTATGTATTTTATATAGAATGCAGGTATTCAATGAAATACATCTTAATTTTGACAATACATATTTGCAAGTACATAATATGTATAATCAAATTGTCTGTACTTTTACTTTTTGTCTTCGCCTATTTTTTTACACTGTCCTCAAAAGTGAGCTCCCTGGATCTGTTTGCAGAGAAATTTCTGTCAGGGAACATGAAATCAGTTGTAGAGATAGATACAATGTTAAAAAGAAATCAAAAATCATTCAGTGTTGAAGGGAGATTGTAATATTGTATTACATCCTGCTTTGATGGTCTATGGTCATTTCATGTGATAATCCCTAAAAATGCAGTGTTGGCTTCTACCTGGAATAGATGTTTGCTTGTGCATGCATATTATTCTACATTTTGCTAACTGGGGCTCATGTGCTAAGAAAAATCAGTACAATTCTGGAGCAAGTCAACAGCAACCAGAAAAAATGTAAAAAAAAATCCCATTGAATGAACACTCTTTTAAATGTTTTTTTTTTAAACCCCTTCATTGTGACAAGTTGAAGCCCCATTTAAATCAATGGAGAGTTTTGGAATTTTCTTTGCTATTGGTTTGCACCAGAATTGTACCACTTTTATACATCAGTCTCTCTATACATATAACCTGGTACATCTTCCACTGTAATAAACAGTCGCATCTATATGAAGCTGGTAAAATGTGTATATATGTTGAATAATAAGTCTTATTTAGCAACATACCTTTGTACTTCATTCTCTTGAGCCCCTGAAGAGGGCTCATGTGCCACGATTGGGGGAATGAAAATTATGCGAGTCACGTCATAAAGGTGGTGGGACTTAATTGGGTGAGCGGGGATAATCAACATTGTACTTGTGAAGTGTGGGGGGGTAACAGGGAGAGAAGGAGGAGAAGTGGGCAGAGATTTGCAGGAAGCTCACCACTGCCAGATAGTCAACCTGTGTACACAGAAACCCGGTAATAAACTCTAACAAACGGAGTCTCTGGGGAAGATCCGGAGAGTTCTCAGGTATGTTTATCAAGTTAAAGAAATGTAGAGTAAACCAACTGCACCATAAGGTTGAAATAGATATTCTACAAATCTCTTCATAATGCGTTGAAGACCTCTATAGCATGTAAGTGGTTAAAAGCCCCATTTAAAGTGGAACTTTCACCCACTATAAAGTCGCCCTGCAATAATAAAGCCGGTAGCGACTAGCTTTATAATATATGATACCTCTGAAATGTAGCCCATTATAAAGAAATCCTTTATTGTAGGAGACCAGAAGCCAGGCATCAGTGCAGACATCTTGTCCACACTCCTTCGCTGTCAGTCCCGGTCTCCATTGAGAAGCACTGCAGTGTGCCATATGGTAACGGGAAGGGACTGACGGCAAAGGTGTGCAGACTGCAATAACCTGCCCATCAGTCTCCAATAAAGGATTTCTTTATAATCAGCCACATTTCAGAGGTAACATGTATATTATAAAGCTAGTCGCTACCTGCTTAATTATTGCAGGGTGACTTTATAGCGGGTGAAAGTTCTGCTTTAAATTAATTGACATTTTGGTTTAACTCCTACGATAACTTGCCTGTCTCTAGAATTGCACCTCTAACTTGATGACTAAGGCCCATAGTATTCTGTTTTGTTTACGTATCTGTTAATTTGAATTAATCACAGTGGTGTGGGAACATTGTGCATGTTGTTTTCTGCTACATTCACATGAATGTGACAATGTCTGTAACTTTGTGTTCTCTCTTTCTCTTGCAGATAAGCTACAAGTATTTGATCATCGCACTCGGACTGAAATTACAATATGATAAGGTTAATCTCTTTACCTTTATTAATATAACAAACATATGCTGTACTGTGTTGCCATGGGATTGTGGGTTATGTAATGTTGTGTTTGATGTAGTAACAATGGCAAAAGGAAAGAAAGGTGAACAGGATGCAGTAAAGGGAATGGATGGGGGCGAACCAGATGTTTCAAACAGGAGGGATTGGGAGAAAACATGATCAGTAAAAGGGGAGTGATTGAGGTAGAACGTAATGAAGCGAAGGGTCGGGACTGACTGAGAACATGCTGTGGCGAAGGAGAGTGATTGATAAAGAACATGATGAGGGGAAGGGGAGGGATTGAGCGAGAACAGTATGATGCCAAGAGGGGGATTGGGGGAGAACAGTATGAGGCAAAGGGGAGGGATTGAGGGAGAACAGTATGAGGTGAAGGGGAGGGATTGAGGGAGAACAGGATAAGCAGTAGGGGATGGATTGAGGGAGAATGGGATGAGATGAAGAGGAGGGATTGATGGAGAACAGGATGAGGTGAAGGGGAGGGACTGATGGAGAACATGATGAGAAGATGAGGGATTGAAGGAGAACAGGATGAGGCAAAGGGGCAGGATTGAGGGAGAACAGGATTAGGAGAAGGGGATGGATTGATGGAGAACAGGATGAGGTGAAGAGGAGGGATTGATGGAGAACATGAGGCAAAGATGAGGGATTGAAGGAGAACAGGATGAGGCGAAGGGGCGGGATTGAGGGAGAACAGGATTAGGAGAAGGGGAGGGATTGAGGGCAAAAATGAGGGAAGGAGGGCTCATAGCAGACGTGACTGGGAGGGAAGTTGGGCTGAGAGATGCAGAAAAAGAGAGGGATGTTTGGGTGAGAAGAGAAGATGAATGGGAGGTAGGAAAGGCTGAGAGGATGCAGAAAATGGGAGGGATGTTTGGGTGAGAAGAGAAGATGAATGGGAGGTACGAAAGGCTGAGAGGATGCTTAGAATAGGATGGAGGGGTGAGAGGATGCAGCAGTAGGGCTGGTTCTTTGGAAGGTGAGACATGCAGGGCTCTGTGAAACTCTGTGCATCCATTTTGACAGAGCTTTGCCACCCTGGCCACCCCTGTCAAAATGAACACCCATTTAAAACTCACTGCACTGATGTTGACAGACTCCTGGCAAAATCACTGCTCCGTAACTCAAGGGAAAGGGTGATATCAGTGGCCCATGGCAAGCCCTGTAGGGATTTTGAAAGGAGTGGCCACTCCTGTCATAATCACCACATCCTGGAAACTCTGACAGAAATAGTAAGGGGTTCTTCTCCCCCCGGCCACTCCTATAAAAATCACGGCTCATTGCAACTAAGTATGGTGAGGGCTAACCACCCCAGGGCATGGCTGTCAACTAGCCAGAAGCTGGTTACATAGATAATATTACATTAATATAACATTTGTAAGGGCACAAAGGGCAGTCCTAAAATATAAGAAGGCTTATCGCCCTTTAGAAGATTATAATTAAATTATGCAGTAGAAATATACACTAAGGACCATATGAGCAAAGAAAAAAAGAGGAGCAATCTTGGCGTAAATCAACTGCACTATAGGGGACACATAAAAATGTCCCCAAATTCCTGTTTATTTAAATGAGGCTTTTAACCCTTGAATGCTAGAAAGGACTCCAACACATTGCAACACAAAGAGCTGGAGCCCTATGTAGCATTCAAGGGGATAAATGCCCCATTTAAATAAATAGAATTTTAATTTCTCACCTATAGTGCAGTTGGTTTGATCCAGAATTACTTTTTTTTGATGCTCATAAATAATAGCTTGAATACAAGAGTATTAATATAAAAAGGACATTTAATTAAGGGGCACAGATTTCCCAATTCACAATACTTATAAGAAGGGGCATTTTAAAGCATGAAATTAACCCGCATTCACTACAGGCCTCACTTCAGGCTCTCATCAGTCTCAGGTTTACAGGAAGGAACCAGCTGAATCCTGTGATCAGATGGTCATGGGGCAGAGAGGCTGTCCCACATGTATGACATGGCTGCCTTCCCACATGTAGGATAGGAAAAAGGAGGGCTTCAACAGAACTGACTACTGATATTTGGGGGCCTCCATTCACAATTTTGTTGGGGCTTAAAGGGATAGTAATGTTTCATAATAAAAGCAGCTCTAATTAATCATCATAGTATTTGGACCTTGGAGAGTGTTATTTCAATTCTGTCAGAGTTGTAGTTCAAGAGTAATTCAATGACAGAACATACCCCTCCCGCCCCTTTTACTGATGTAACACTGCTCAGTCAGAGAAGAAGGGAGGTGCCCAGGTAGATTGCAGAGAGGGACAATCTTCAGTTAAGATAAGGGAAAAACCTGAAAAACTTGTCAAGGGGGGAAGGGCTTTCATTGTTCTCATAGGAAGAAGATTGTCCCCTTCTGTTATCTGTCTGGTCTGTGGACAGGATTCTTCATCTGAGAAGAGTTGGCTTATGCTAGGTAAAAGGGACGGGAGGGGGAAACGTTATCCTTCAATTACTCTTGAACCACAATTCTGACAGTACTGATATAACACTCTCTATGGCTCAAATACTATGAAGATTTATTGGAGCTGCTGGTTTGTGAAACATTACTATCCCTTTAAAGGTTTCTTAAAATTGACCTGCTTATCAGTAAAATGTGTGGAAGCTAAGCTAGTCTCAGCTGGAAATTCTCCCAGATGTCTGTATCTGTATGACGCACTTATCACTGGAATTATATGGTGACTCATTACATGAATTGTATCTGTTATCAAGAACAAATAGACATCAGTCATACAGGTGAATTAGTCATTACAGTGAATCAGTGACAAGCATGTAGACTCAGATCTAGGGACGGACAATATGAGAAAGGTCTCTTCTCGGAACATCACAGCTGCCCACTTCCGTATTTTGTGTTAATACTTTTGACATTATTCAGCTAAAGAGATGCAATTTTGGGGCAAATCATCTGCACCTAGGGGGTGCAAGTAACAACTCTCCAAATACCCATTGATTAATATGGGACTTTTAATCCTATTATGCTAGGGAGGTCTTCAATGCTTTTCTAGCATTCACATTTAATTTGATGGTAAATTAAACATTTCCACTATAGTGCAGTTAGTTTGCCCCATTATCACTCTTCTTTAGCTTCCTGAATACAACACACTGCATGCAATAGGCGTGTGGAATGTATTATGAAGCAACATTACACACCCTTCTGGTGATAAAAGGTTTAAAGATATATATATATATGTTTGCTTGAGAAAGGTCCCCATTGCGGACCAAAATGCACAGCTTCTTACCTGTATATATATATATATATATATATATATATATATATACACACACACACACACAGTATTCCTGCTTAGTTAAACAAGGGCATGCTTTATTTAAAAGTTATTACACATCAAACTTTTTTTGTTTGGTTTTTTAATCATCAAGATTCTGTCTATGAAAAGGTCCCATTAGTAGGCAATGTTGCAATTGCATTCCATTGAGAAGTACCATTACATAGCAGTCAGGGTTTCGGAAAAAGCATCTTCCAGCAGAAGGTATAACATTATTTTACTTGTTAGGAAACGTACTACAATATATAGTGTTTGGTAATAAAACATTACTGTCCTAATAGTTTAACTGTACAGTTTGTTACATCTGATAACAGTATAAATGAAATCTTAATAATTCATTACTTTTATACAATGAACTGTTCTTGAACTGCAAATAAAGTAATGCCAGTAGAGTGCTTTGTGTGAAGCTGATCTAGCACAGTGATAGCCAACACTGGCCCTCAATAGCTTCCATGTTTTCTGGATTTCCCTGCTTAAGCACAGGTGGATTAGTCAGCCATCTGTTCTCAAGCAGAGATATCCCTAACTTCTTGAGGACCAGAGGGATGCTCAACGCATTGCTTTTGCAATGCATTGTGCACTGATCTGGTCCTTAAGTTGGGGTTAAACCATGCACTGTTAGTTATTCTTGAGGACCAGTTTGGCTACCCCTGATGTAACAGTTAATTAATAGGTGTGCAGGGCAGTGTTGTTACTCTATATTTCCACTAGGTGGTAGAAATTCCATACATCTCAGTATGCAGGACTTGTTTACCCTATCTGCATTTTGTTTCTTAGCTAGTGAATTTGTGCGTTGGCAAAAAAATACTTTTGGCCTTGTGTGTTAAAGAAGTGTGCAACAATTCTGAAGTTGTGGCATAACTAGCCAGAGGAGGGCCATTTTTGCACCACCTTTAACAAAAATAGTTTCACAGAGGCATAACTAGAAAGGATGTGACCAGGTGGCAGATAGGGGTCCCCCTTGGATGCTTGGCGCCGGTGCAGCCACATCCCCTGTAGTTACAGTCCTATTCAGGAGCCAGCCATCAGTACCATAGGGGACAATAAAAATCATCACCCAAATTATCATTGTTTTGGATGAGGCTTTTAACCCCTTCAATGTCAGATGTTTTCAACACACTGTGTTCAGTGGAAATATAGATCTCAATTCCCCTATGTCACCAGCCTCATTTATGTCAGTTTGCTGGGTCCAGGCACCCTTCTGACCCTGGCCCAAGACTGTTCACTATACCTGGGAACTTTCATTTGTCTGTTGCTGCTGGGGAGTACAATTCGCTAATCATGGTAAAAAGGGGGCAGAGTTTACCTGTCAGTGGGGGCTTTCCGGGGTATCACACAGGTGGATGGGAAGTGGGAGGAACTGGGTGGGGAAGGAGGAAAAATGGGAGGAACTGGGTGGGAAAGGAGGAAAAGTGGGAGGAACAGGGTGGGAAGGAGCAGAAGTGGGCGTAGTTTTGTAGGAAACTCCCCATAAGCGGACAATGAGCCTCTGCCACGGAGACCCGGTAATGCACTGTCACAACCGGAGTCACCGGGGCAAATCCGGAGAGTTCCCAGGTATGCTGCTCACCCCTTGATAGCAGCCCTGCCTTTGGGCCTTGTTCATCAGCTAAAGAGATGCAATTCAGGAACAAACCAGCTGCATAGTGCATAGGCGCCATAGAAAAACCATACCTGGAACTCTCCGGATTTGCCCCGGAGGACTCAGCAGAGCAATGTGTTGTGTACCCCTCTGGCACTCAAAGGGTTAAGGATGTGCAGACTTTTGATATAAGTAAGGAGTGATCATTGTGTATAGTGGGATTTACTGAGTGTGGATGTGTTGACCTGTGTGTGTTCATTCTTCTGTCTTTCTCTGTACTGCAGATTAAAGGTCTACCTGAAGGTTTTAACTATCCTAAAATTGGCTCCAACTACTCTGTAAAAACAGTAGAGAAGACTTGGAAGGCACTGCAGGACTTTAAGAAGGGAAACGCCATATTTACCTTCCCTAACACTCCAGTGAAATGTGCCGGAGCACCGCAGAAAATCATGTACTTGTCAGATGCCTATCTACGGAAAGTAAGATTATCTGTCTGCTTACACACACGCACACATGTAGGCCGCACACAGAGTTTAAATGAGGTTTGATAGTACAGATAATTCATATAGTACAGATAATTCATATAGTAGATAGATTCACATATATTTTCAGAGTCATACACACAAGAAAGTGGACAAATTCTGGAGTGAACCAACTGCACCATATGAAGCATTCACTGGTTTTAACACTTTGAGTGCCAGAAGGGTATGCAACGCATTCCAAAGCAATGTGTTGCGTACCTCTCTGGCATGCACAGTGTTAAATACTAATTTAAATCAATGGGAATTGGGATTTCTTCTCCATGGTGGAGTTGGTTTTCCTCAGATTTGCTTCTCATTATCTCTGTGCATATGGCCCCAAAACCTCAGTCTTTCTGTAATTTGACATATACCTACAGTATGCCACAATAAAGTTGAAAAAATTATGTTTTTTGTATAATCCTTTGTTTGCTAGAAGGGAATACAACACTTTGCTCTGAAATGCGTTGTACACCCCTCTGGCCATCAAAGATATGTGAGAATGATATATTTTTCCTTCTTGGTTACATATGTGGTGTGAGTACACCTGTTTCCTTTATACTACATTCCTCTCGATAGATAGATAGATAGATAGATAGATAGATAGATAGATAGATATTGCTCATGGAATCTCTTCAGTCCCACTCTCTTGTGAAAGGATTATAATGGAGGTTCTGTTCCTTTTTAGCAGATTATTAAACTGTTTGCAGTGTTCCTTATACTGATATGTGTGATTTTACTGTTAGATGGGGAAACGCGGCGATGCCAATATTATTTTCAACACATCGTTGGGTGTGATCTTTGGTGTGAAGAAGTATGCAGATGCTCTTATGCAGATCATAAAGGAGAGGGATATTGAAGTGAACTTTAGACATAGCCTCATAGAGGTGCGAGCAGACAAACAGGAAGCGGTGTTTGAGAATTTGGACAATCCAGGAGAAACCAAAGTTCTTCAGGTAAACAGGAAAAAAAGTGCTTTGAACATTCAGATGCCTTTGAATGCCACAGAGGCATGTATGTCAGCTTCTTAATGTGGTGCATGCATGCCTCCACTGCCACTCAAAGGGTTAATGTCCATGTATACTACTAAAGCCCAGATGTATTCATCAGGAATCAATGTCTGTAAGGGCCCTGTGGTCAAAAGAAAAATGTAGAAATCTAGCGCAAACCAACTGCGTCTTAGGGGACATGTAAAAATCCCCCAAATTCCTATCGATTTAACCCTTTAAAGATCAGTGGGGTGTGTAACACCTTTCAAAACAATGGGGGTTATGCACTAAGGCATGAAAAAGAGGTGATACAGTGGAGATGACTTCTCCAAGTCCTATGTTATTATATGGAGCCAATGCACTAAGAATTCTTCAACTTTGGAAATCTTAGTGCACAGGCTGTATAGAATAACATAGGAACTGGAGAAGTGATATCACTGGAGAAGTTACCTCCATATTATCACCTTTTTATCTCTCCTTAGTGCCTAACCCCCAGTGTGTTGCACACTTCTCTGGCCCATAAAGGATTAAATGGGCTTTTAACCCCTTGAAGTTTCTAGTGTTTTCATTTGCAGTGCATTAGAGACCTCAAGCATTCAAGGATTTTAAAGCCCCATTACTTCAATGGGAATGTTGTATTTCTCCCTTATGACACAGCAGGTTTGTTCCAGAATTACTCCAGCCTCGTGCACAACAGAATAGAGGAGCCATTCTGGGGCAAACCGCCTGCACAGTATGATTTTACTTCTCTCCATTGTACCTACAGCATGATTGAACTCATCTTTTATCTGTTAAAGGGATAGTAATGCTTAATTTTTAAAAATATAAATATTGTAGGGCTTATCAACTGAGTAAAACAAGGGTACTTCCACTGCTAAGAGGTGTTTGATTCAAAAGTTTTTGCAGCTCAAACTGAAATTTTTCTTATGTGAAGTATCTCAGTGGTCTGAAATTGTACAGTGGTGCTGTTGCTACACCATCCTATGGCCAGCTCTGGTCAGTTGACTATAAACTTCCATAGGATGGGGTAGCAACAGCGCCACTGTAACATTTTAGGCCACTGTGAAACTTCACCTAAAAAATTAAAGCTTGCGCTACAATAACATTTGAATAAAACACCTGCCAGAAGTACCCTTGTTTTACTCAGGAAGATAAACCCTACAATATTTATAGTTGTACATATTAAGTGTAACTATCTTTGTAAACCTTTGATTTGTAGGGATTTTTCCCATTGAGTAAAACATGGGTTCTGATACTGCTGGGAGATGGTTCCAAAATGTTTTCCTCTGTGCTTCATATGATCTGACGCCTCTTTTCACTGCACACTATGTGGTTTGAAGCCTTTTCTCTGTGCATCATATTATTTGACTTCTCTTTTCTCTATGCAACGTATGAACTGACTCTTCTTTTCTCTGTATAAAATTTCATTTGATCCCTCCCCACGGTGCTCTTCATGATTTGACTCCTCTTTTCTGCACTCAGTATGAAATGCTTCACGTAACGCCTCCCATGGGACCAACTGATGTCCTGTTAAACAGTGCAGTGTCTGACGCAAATGGCTGGGTGGACGTAAACAAGTATACTCTGCAACATAATAAATACCCTAATGTGTTTGGTATAGGAGACTGCACAAACCTGCCTACATCAAAAACAGCTGCTGCCATAGGTGAGTAACTAAAGTGCTGTTTACTATATTGCTATAAAATCTAATAAGGACTACTGACTGCCTTTTCCCTAAACAGATACATACAAAATAAACTATGTAACAAAGAGCACTAGGTCTTTATTGTGCTTAAAACAGTTGTAAACTTTTGATAAGTACAGTAGGGATTTTCCCTCTGAGTAAAACATGGATTCTGATACTGCTGGGAGATAGTTCCACAGTTATTATAGCCCAAACTGTTATTTTATATTAACCCTTTAAGTGCCAGGTGTTGCAATGTGTTTTATACCTCTCTGGCACTCAAAGGGTTAAACTGTTGGCAACAGTGTGGTGCTCAGACAGTTATTCTGTTTCATTGTTTTGAAAAGGGGATCTGCTGGCAACAGTTCTTCACACACTGTGACAGTAACAGCCCCACCATGTGACTTTCACCTGAAATAGCTTGAATACACAATTGACAGCATCTTGAGTACAACAGGAAAACCCCTACTCTCTCTTTACACAAGATCCCAGAGCATGCTTATTTCTTAGTACACAGTGATATGTGTTAAAGGGGAACTTTCACCATCAAAATACTTAACGTTATTGACTGTAGCTTTTACAAATGTATTTACATTGTGCGTTACCTTCATTTAGTGAGTCTGCCCCTTTCCTCTCCTTCTGTACAATAAACCCTAGAATCCAGCACATTGCACAGCAGCCGGAAGGACAACCAAAAGCGGATAAATATAAAACTATGTGCTGTCAGGATATTCAGCTAATTGGAGAAAACACGCTCAGTCTCAATATCATTACAAATAGAGGCAGTGTATGCCTGCAATCCTGTTGGGCTTCTATGACCACAGCAGTCTGTTGATATGTTTAGAGACTGAGCATGTCTTCTCCAGCAAGGTTGCATTTTCTACCCTGCTCTGTCCACAGGCTCAGTACATTAACCCTTTGAGTGCCAGAGATGTTTCCAATGCACAATGCAGTGGGCAGGATTAGAGGATTGGTTTTACAGAGGGAGAGCGCTGCCAATCATTTCACACGTCATCAAGATGGCAGTGCTCTACTTCTGAGTTGTGTACTTAAATCAGATATGTTTTCTTTATGGGGTGTGGGCAATAATTAAAATAACATTAGGATTTTTAAAGTTCTTTGGTGGTTATAATTCAGCTGAAGGTGGGGGAGTTGGAACGTGACAGTTCCACTTTAAAATAAATGGACTTTCAATACTCCTATAATATCTAGACCAGGGGCAGTGCCATCCTTTGGCTGCATACCTTCTAGAGACTATAACTCCCATTATCGCCAACTAGACAAGGGTTGTAAGTCCCTAAGAGATGAAGAGGCAAAGGTTGCCTTCCATTGGTCTAGCAGAAGCAGATCACATATTGAACTTTATATTTTTCAGCCGAACAAAAATTGCAGTTCTCTGAATTGTCTTCACTTGTGAATAGCTGCTTTATTTTTGGCTATAACATTGCCTTCTATGCTCATGAATATGGCCGAGGCTTAGGTGTTATCTTATAATTGCACATTACAACTGATAAGTGTTTTTTTTGTCTGCTGGCAGTTTTCACTTTAGAACATTGTGTTCAGTTTGTAATTATGTTTTGGAACCCTTCAGTTATTGCTATAACATATTGTGTTACATAAAACCCAATCAAGATAAATACACATTTGCACATGACACAGATCCTACATTTGGGCATGTGAATATCAGATGAAGGTCAGAATCGAAGGCATGGAGGGAACTGGTGATAACCATGGAATTAACTGCTTCCTGTGCTCAGTGCTAACAGGAGATACTTGTGGTGGGTGGGGAGCAGTGGAGTTTGTCTAAGGACATTTAGCAGTGACCTTTATTTAGCTGTGAAATGTCCAGCACAGCTGTCTCCATTCAAGGAGTGGCGTGATTACTACTTTATCAGCAATGCCACTATGAACATGCATAGCTTAAAGGGATAGTAATGTTTCATAATAAAAGCAGCTCTAATTAATCATCATAGTATTTGGACTTTGGAGAGTGGTGTTTCAATTCTGTCAGACTTGTAGTTCAAGAGTAATTCAGTGACAAAGTATCCCCCTCCCTCCCCTTTTACTGATGTAACACCGTTCAGCCAGATCAGAAGGGAGGTGCCCAGGTAGATTGCAGAGAGGGACAATCTTCAATTAAGATAAGGGAAAAAACCTGAAAAACTTGTCAAGGGGGGCAGGGCCTTCATTGTTCTCATAGGAAGAAGATTGTCCCCTTTGTTATCTGTCTGGTCTTACAATCAGATTCACATCTGAGAAGAGATGGCTTACACTAGGAAAAAGGGGCAGGAGGGGAAACTTTGCTTGTGAATATCTCTCAAACCATAAAGGTTTGAGAGATAAGACTTATAAACTTCTTCATGTTTTTTTAATACCTACAAAATAAAATAAAGATAAAACGAAGTATTACTATCCCTTTAAAGGAAAAGTTCAATTTATTTTGTAAATTTTTTTCCTACAGAATAAAACAAATATATTTCTACTACAAGGAGAAACTTCATTCAAAAGTTACTATAAGCAAACTTTTTTAAGACTTTGCCAACATCAGTAACTGGTGTCTAGAGGGCATCTATTATCTTATGCTCTCTATGGCGCAGCTTGTGTCTCAGTCTATGCTCATAGAAAGTGTGGCAACAGTTCCATGTGGTGACATTTTAAAAACAGTCTTTATTTCTTGCATGCTTGATATGTCTTCAAGAAAAAAGTGCTTAAAGGGATAGTAATGTCTGAAAATAACTTTATTTTATATTGTAGCCCTAAAAAAATCATGAAAAATGATATAAGTCTTATCTCCCAAACCTTTATGGTTTGGAAGATATTCACAAGTAAAGTTTCCCCTGGAGTGACATCATTGCTCCACCCTTCAGATTTGGGATCCGGTCGCACGACCAGCAGTGCCTCTCCAGAAGTGCTGAGATCATGATCTTTAAAAAGAATTTCTTAATTGGAATGGTCTACAAAGTGTGCTTTCAAGCCAGGCACACTTTGTAGATCGTTCCAGTTAAGCAGTTCTTTTCAAAAAGATCGTGATCTCGGCACTGCTAAAGAGCTGCCGGTTGCTATGTGGACGAATTCCAAATCTGTCCACTAGATGGCAGACTTGGCTGAAACAGCAAGGAAAAGTGAACAATACTTTATTTTACTTGTGAATATCTTCCAAACCATAAAGGTTTGGGAGATAAGACTTATATCATTTTTCATGATTTTTTTAGGGCTACAATATAAAATAAAGTTATTTTCAGACATTACTATCCCTTTAAATAGTACAGAGTTATGTTATGCATTCGCATAATAGTCATTGTTTTAACAACTGCTTGCTTGGTTTATTTTTGTTTACTTCTCTTTTTTCTCCCTTCCTCTAAATCAGGAGTAGTGGACCTCAAGCTGTTGGCTGGTTGGGGATGATGGGAGTTGTAGTTACCAACAGCTGGAGGTCCAACAGTTGACTAACCTTGATCTAAATAAAACATATTCAGTCTTTTTCTTACTTCATGCTGTAAAAGTTTGTATTCAGAGAAATATCCATGGATCGATACATAAATTTCCACGTAGATATTCCTGGTTGGTTTTCTGTTTGTTGCCAAACAGTCTTCTGCAATTTTGCTGAAATGTATCAGAATCTTCATTGCTGTCTCTGTGTGATAATACTTTGTGTCCCTCTACAGCTGCCCAATCAGCGGCACTGGATAAAACCATTTCCTTAGTGATGAAACAGCAGAAATCTACAGCAAAAGTAAGTAGTGTTTGTGCATAATGCCCTAATTCGGTGGAGTAAATTTGTGGCTTATCAGTTATTATTTTACTACATGGATGATGGGAATTGTAGTCCAACAAAAAGTAGGAAGCCACAGGTTGCCCATCCTTACTTAACCCCTTAAGGACCGGCCGCGAGCACACCCGGCTGGCACTTAAGGACCACGGACCATTTTTTTTTTTTTTTTAATTGCAACCGCTTTCAGAGTCCCAGAACGACGTGCAGCCACGCGGGGAGCCAGGAATTCTATGACAGTCCTGGCACGTCATGGGTCCTTAACGGAAATCTACCCATGACATGCCAGGACCATCAAGGGTCTTTAAGGGGTTAACCCATTTTGTTGTGCCCCCACTCTGGACCTTAAAGGCTTAAGAGGATCTTATCCTATATAATAATTCGCTAAAACGTGGGTAACGCCGCGTCATGTGCAGTAGACACTGATGCTCGTGCTGCAGTCATGCGCAGTAGAGACTGCTCGCGCTGCAGCTGATACAGAGCTGGACGCTGCTTCAGCGTGTCCAGCTCTGTATCAGCCGAGGCGTGGGCAGTCTCCACTGCGTGTGACTGCCCCGCGACCGGGTGGCAGTGGCACTGTGGCCCGTGTAACGGGCTCTTCAACTAGTATATAAATATGCTGTATGAGCAAGGAGAAAAATACAGATATGATATTATTTACATGGATACCTTGTAAGGGAGAAATGCACATTTAAAAATCCTCCTATCCTAAGGTCACATACCTTTAGCTTTTAACATACACACATGATACAGCCCTTAAAGGGATAGTAATACTTAAAATGTAAAAAAAAATATGTTGTAGGGTTTATCCCACTGAGTAAAACAAGGGTACTCCCACTGCTGAAAGGTGTTTTATTCAAAAGTTATTAGGGCTCAAAGCTGATTTTTTTAGGTGCAATATCACAGTTGCCTGAAATTGTACAGTGGTGCTGTTGCTACACCATCCTATGGAGATTTATGGTCTATGGACCAGAGCTGTCCATAGGATGGTGTTCAATTTCAGGCCACTGTGATATTGCACCTAAAAATTTCAACTTTCAGCTTTAATAACTTTTGACTAAAACACCTTTCAGCAGAGAAAGTACCTTTTTTTACTCAGGGGGCTAAACACAACACTATATATATTTTTACATATTAAGTATTACTATCCCTTTAAATAATATGACCAATGATATATAAACTGGCTACTGTAAACCAGCCGAGGGTGTCTTGAAAAATATTAAGGAATACTGATAGACTTTACAGCAGTGTGCAGAGTCACTCAGCTGCTACAAGAACAAATAGAGTACTAGCCTGTATAAAAAGAGGCATAGATGCACGTGATGCTAATATTATCCTACCTCTGTATAAATCCTTGGTTAGGCCTCATCTAGAATATGGAATACAGTTTTGGTCACCAGCTCATAAAAAAGCTGAAAAAACAAAAAAGGGGAGAAAAAAACCAGGACGCCCCCGTGTATATCAATCAGAATAATTTGTGGCCACCACCAAGCACCCTAATCGTGCACACTCACAAGAGGCCTGTGTTGGTGGCAGCTTATACCGGAACAAACAGAAAGAACAAATGGAGATCATTATACTGCCTCCAAACACAGTGAGTTTTCCTGGAACTTGAGGATATTGTAGGCTACTCCCTTATAGTCAAACAAAGGCTTTCCCAAAGCAGCAATATATCAGCAGGCAAATCAAAGAACCAAAAAGATAGAAAGGGGTGCCAATAGTGTGATAACGTTCATTAAAATAGACAAACAGGACTCTGATACCAAAGTCTGCTGACAAAAAGACAAGTGGGAATCCAATCTGTCTCCGTTCAGGTGTCCACCGTGTTCTTAGAGGAGTTGGTAATCTTCAAATAAACTCATCAGGCGGAAGCTGTACTAATTTAAAATTTATTAATAAAGAACAGAATAAAAATGGACAGGCTTAAACGCTAATGTGTTTCGCGGCTGGGGGGCTGCTGTCAAAGCAACATAAGCACATTCACATACACCAATGTGTAAAAAAAAAAAAAAAGTTCTTAAAAAGTATCTGTGTTATAAAGAGAGACTAGCCAAACTGGGTTTGTTTACATTAGAGAAGAGACGTGTAAGGGGTGATATGATTACCATTTGCAAATATATTCAAGGTCAATAAAAAGAACTGTGATGAATTATTTATGCAAAGAACTGAGCTACGAATGAGCGGTCATCCATTAAGACTACAGGAAAAGCACTTTCAACTTAAACAAAGGCAGGGATTTTTTACAGTAAGGGTGTTAAAGCTATGGAATTCTTTGCCTCAGGATGTTGTGCTTACAGATACTGTAACTGCTTTCAAAAAAGCAATGGATACCTATATTGCACAGAACAATATAGAGAATTATGACAGATGGCATCAATGTAGATAGTTTGTTGATCCAGGGAGCTGTCTGACTGCCATTTGGAATCAGGAAGGAATTTTTTTACCCACTTGGGGCTTAATTGGAAAAGGCTTCAGTTGGGCTTTTTGCCTTCCTCTGGATCAACAGGTGGTGTTTAGGCATGGGCTGGACTTGATTGACACATGTCTTTTTTTAGCTTCATCAATTATGTAACTATGTTTGATGCAGGGACATTTGCTTTGCAGTCACCACACCTTCTAATTACTATGATGGGTGTGGTCAACACGGCTAAGTACCTACAAAATTTAGGGAGTTGCTTATCCCTATTTATTGATACAAAGAAAAAAATCTTATATACATATCGTTTATTCTAAAATAGAACCTGTAAAAAAGTATTTTTATTTTGCCATGGTAGCTCTTAACCCTTTGAGTGTCAGAGTGGTGCCTAAAGTACTCCTCTGGCAATCAACAGTTAAATCTAGTTTTAAATATTCTTTAAGCTGGGCCTTTGTGTATTTAATGAAGTTTTATAGGTGCCTCAGAATTAACTGTGCAGTATTATCTGTAACCTGTGGTAAGATAACAGCAGTTTTGAATATTAGGAGTGGCTATTAATTTCAGTAAATTAACTGCTGTATATTGTTAATTATTACAAGCTGAATAAATAAAACATAAGTGGCTTTAATAGACCGGGAACACTGCTTAATACTTATACATTAGACAGGAAATTTAACCCTTTCAGTGCAAGAGGGGGTACGCCACTCTCTGGCACTGAAAGGGTTGATATTAGATTTTTAGGGATCTACAACAAAGGGATCTTTTTACAGATGTTGACCATATTAAATATAAATACAATTTATAGGTGTTCATTTCCATTTAAACAAATCCTAACACCTAATAATAAACCCCCACTTTTCCTGTTCGGATGATGAAATCCAATTTCAAAAATCAAATTTCAATGAATTAGTTCTGGATACAAGGTTCACAGTAGCAGACATGATCCTGTTATTGGACTCTAAGACCACAATCCTCTCCCAGTGAAGGTTTTCTTAGAAGACAGCGGGGGGGGGGGGCAGCGTTTTGGATCCTGGATTAGTGCAGAGAGAAATACGTCTAACACAATGGACACGCTTGAGAAACTGTCCACCCAGAATTCATTCATAATAGTCATTAGGATTTTCTGCCCAGATGAACTCTTTGGGTGCCAGAGAAGTATCCAGTGCATACCTCTCTGTCACTCAAAGGGTTAACCCCTTAAGGACCCTGACGGTCCTGGCACTTCACTTATTTTATGCTTACAGTACTCCTGTGGGAGCACTAGCAGGGTCTGAAATTGATCGATCCCAGACTGGAGCAGTCTCTCTCAGACCCCCATTTGGCACTCCGGTACACATCATCAGTGACGTGTGCCAGAGCACCGACCAAGATCAAAGTGGTCCTTAAGGGAAGTTCTCTTCCCTGACCTCTCGTCATTAAGGGGTTAAAATGAGCAGGGTTTTATTATTAGAAGGCGTTACGTCTCTAACAGCAAAGGGTTAGGGACTCTATGTAATGCATTGATTTTCGATGTGCTGGAGACATCTTAAAGGGGAACGTTAATTTCAGAAAATGTTTTGCCCATGGGCTTAAATTAGCCCAACAACGTTAGCCCTTTTTTTTTTTTTTTTTTTTTAATTTCACCTACTTAGTATTTAAGCTACGGAGACCCGAAATGTGCTACTTCTGTGTGGCTCCCTGGGGCAGCTGAGAGGGAGGTCCTTCTCCTTGCGCCGCAACATACAGTGTGCGGCACAACGTGGAAGTGGCATATTCCGGGTCTCTGTAGCTTAAATACTAGGTAGGTGATATTGAAAAAAAACCAGGCCTAATGTAGTTGGGCTAATTTAAGCCCATGGGCAAAACTTTTTCTGATATGAATGTTCCCCTTTAAGCATCCAAGGGGTTAAGAGGACACATGCAGCATTTCTTAACACTTTGACAACCGAGCAGTCCAGGGGTGGGCAGGCTCTAGAGGACCATGGCACTTTTGATCACAATGCATTCTGGGATCGCAGAGCAGCGTGCAGCCACGCTGCAATCCCAGAAATGTTCCTTAATGCACATCCACTGATGACGGTCCTGGTACATCTCCGGCCGTTAAAGGGTTAAAGGAGAACTAACATCTCTTAATAATAACACACACACACAAACACTTACTTTACTATAGCAAACAAACCCTTAAAAAGCCTCTGTGACTTTTGCTCTTGAGCCTTTGTTCAGGATGTAACATCTTCAATCAGTCCACGGAGGTGGACATTACAGTTGCCTGCAGGACAAAAGGATATCTAACGCCACCCACTGCACATAGTATCAGTCCATGGAGGTGGACATTACAGTTGCCTGCAGGACAGAGGAATCTCTAACTCTGCCCACTGCACATAGTGTCAGTCCATGGAGGTGGACATTACAGTTGCCTGCAGAACAGAAGGATCTCTAACTCTACCCACTGCACAAGGCATTCATACGCTTGGCCTGCTTCAGTTAAAAAAAAAAAAAAAAAAAAACTGCCAGCAACTGTCATGTCCACCTCCATCTACAGATATTCATGGCTGATTGAAGATGTTAGCTCTTGAACAAAGTCAGAAGTCATAGGGGCCATTAGTATTTTTTAGCCATAGTAAGGTAAGTGTGGGTTATTATTTGGAGGCTTTAGCTCCCCTCTAATAATAGGCGTCTGGCAGGAAATCGAATGATCGTATGTCAATAAAGCCTTCCGTTATCTAACTATAACCCTTGTACTATTGTCTTCAGTATGATGGATACACCTCATGTCCATTGGTAACTGGGTACAACAAAGTGATCCTGGCAGAGTTTGACTACAGTTCCCAACCACTGGAGACTTTTCCTATTGACCAAGGCAAAGAGAGACGAACAATGTACCACATGAAGGCTGATCTGATGCCATTCCTTTACTGGCATATGCTTCTCAAGTAAGTACCTACTCTCTGTGAGGCAAAACTTCCTCTGCTTGCGCTATAGACTTTAGGCCCTAATTTCAAAAGTGGAACTATTCTGGGGCAAACCAACTGCACCATATGGGACAAATACAAATTCCCAGAATTCCTCTTGATTTAAATGGGAATTTTTACCCCTTGTGTAGCAATGTGTTAAATACATAACTAGCATTTAATGGGTTAACATCATCATTTAAATAAATCTGTATTTTAATTTGCCCCTTGAGTGTAGTTGGTTTGCTCTAGAATTACTTCATTTTTCTTTTGATCTGAGGGTCTTACATTCACACAGAGAACTGTGTTGCAGTAAGTAAAAGCAGGAGACCACACAGTAGCCTTGGCTTTCATGGAGTCATTTGCATTGGCGACTGTCTGGTCTATAGTAGCCTGTGAACACAAAAATTTCCCGGGATCGGTGAAGTTCGCTGGGAGATTGTACCCTGTTTAGCAAACATGCAGATATTCATATGAAAGATTAGATTGATACATAAAATATTGATGTTGACAGCAGAAAACATCCATGTGGCCCATCCAGTCTTCACATTTCCCTATCTAATTAAGATAATACTCAGAGTAGACGTATATCCACCACAGGCATTTTTTAATTCACTAACCGTATTTGTCCCTACCACCTGTTGGGAGTCTGTTCCATGAGTCTATCACACTTTCTGCAACATAGTACTCATGCAAATTACTTCAGAATTGTCCACCCTTTAACTTCAGATCATGACCTCTTTTAGTTCTAGTTTTCCTATTTAACTGAAAAATGCTTCTCTTCTGAACTATGTTAAATTCCATAATATATCTAAAGGTTTCTATCATATCATCTCTCTCCCTCCTTTCTGTGAGTCTGTTCTGGTACCCTGTCTCATGAAAGCCCTGTACCACTTTGGTGGTTCTTCTTTGAACTGCCTCCAATTTATTTATTCTGGAAATGGGGTCTCTAGAACTGTACACAATACCCTAGGTCTTACCAGTGATCTGTAGAATGGCAATTAGTACCTTTCTCTTCCTGCTGCTAATGCCTCTTCCTATACAACCAAGAACTATTTTGCTTTTCCCACTGCTTTACTATGTTGCTTGCATCCCATAAGATACACATTGCAACATCCAGTTACTGTGGGTCTCATGTATGGCTGACATCCCATACTACTAACTCCTCTCTGCATATGAATTTATGTGTCTGGCTCTGACACTTAGGGGTATATGTATAAAGACAAAGGAATAGCACTTCAGGGGCAAATCAACTGCACAATATATGTAAAATTAACCTGTTGGTGTTACAAAGGTCTCCAACACATTGCTTTGCAATGCATTGCATACCCCTCTAGCACTCAAAGGGTTAAGGGGAGGATTTTGGTCATACATAGCTCAGTACAAAGACGTGAGACATATGTAGGGACTCAGAATTGATTCCATCCTTTTTCCAAAGTATTGTTAATATCTTTTCACTCATGGTACAGACATTTCTCTAATATGCAAAATATCTTACAGATTTTCAGTAATTTACTGTTTTCTTCCTTTTCCTGAGCACATAAAAATGGGTCAGCATTATACCAAAAAATAATTCTATAAAAAAACCTATGAATTTATTTAGTAATATATGATCAAACCTATGTAATGAGTTCATGGTTTCATTTTCTTGAATTTATTATTTATTTTTTTACAGGGGATACTGGGGAGGACCTGCACCATATCGGAAACTGATGCACCTTGGAATGAAATAACTTCCTTGTTAAAAAACAAACAAAAACAAAGCAATAGAAAACGTTTTTGTTATAAGTAATAATTCTGCCCGTTCAACATATAATGACAGATTAGAATCTGCTGAACAATGCTGGACAAGTTAAATGGACATTTTAAAGGAACAGTGATACTAAAATACAAGTTCTATTTATAAGCAGCACTTGCAGATACATATGTAAAAGGTTCAATTTCTCGAAAGGACTTAAACAGCTTACATTTGTTTGTGTCTGGTTTTAACCCTTAGAGTGCCAAAGGGGTGTCCAGCGCACACCCCTCTGACACTCAAATAGCTTTAGCAGTCTGGAAGAATCAGTATCCCACTGTTACATGGTTACTGAGGTTGAAAAAAAGACATAAGCCCTTTAACTTCAGCTTTTCAAGATTCCTTTCTATTGATCCAAAATAAAGGTAGAATATCCAGTTAACCCTTTGATTGCCAGAGGGGTACGCAACGCATTGCAAAGCAATGTGTTGCATATCCCTCTGGCACTCAAAGGGTTAAACCCATTTTCAATTTTCCCTCAAAAGTGGAGAACCCCTTCCTGACTCCAAAAAGCAAATGAATTTCTATCTGCATCAATATTCTACCAGTGAAAACATTAATTATTGTAACCTTACCCAAATCCTGATCAGCTTAAAATATACCAGTGTTTTCATGAAACATGTCTACTGTAACTGCAAATCAGATATGACTTGTGTTGCTAGTGAATTCCCTCCTGCTGTAGAATCACATGTATACAGACACAAATGGACCTGAGGAGTGCAAGGGAAAGTTTTTCCCACCTACTAATAATAGCTCAAATTCTATACCTTCTATCAAGAGAAGGAATCCATTATAGATATAATGAAGGAAGATTTCTGGGTCAGTGCTGGCCTCACCCCTAGGCTAGCAGTGGGCAGAGCCCCAACTTGTCTAAAAGCTGGCCATTACCACAGGACTTTTTTTGTCCCAGAAAGCGTTACAGAGGCAGCGAATGCTTTGTCAAATTCATCTGGGCGGAGCCTGCATGTTTTTGGCAAATAATTCCCTACAGGAAACTGTATTCCCCGCTGTTTCCTTCCCTTCTCCTCTCCCTGTTCATCACTCCCTCCCCTTCATTTATTCCTCCCTTTCCCCTGCTCATTCCTCCATGCCCCCTTGTATAATTGCAGTTACCATTCGCCTCTCTTTCATCCCCCCCAAGTAAAATTACACTCCACATTTTGCCCTTTCCTTTCCTTCAGCTCCAGTACAATTACAATCCTCCTATTCCCCATTTCACTTCCTCCAGCTTCCACCTGTAAAAATGGAAGCCCCTTTTTTTCCTGCCCCCCACAGCCAGAGAAAGACTGATAGAGGTACAGGGAAGGTGAGGGGCAAAAATGGAGCTTCTACTTGGACTTGGGGATAGGAAAAGAGGGGCAAAATGGGGATGTATCAGACAGTATATGTGTGATTCTGTGGCTATGAAAGGGACAGTGGAATAGAGATGACCTCTCACTAAATGTGTGGCTCTGTGGAACAAGGCTGAGATGTCAGACACCAGATATGGTATTTTATACATCCTTCATAAGAGGTTTAGTGTCTGTAAAGGGAATGTACAAATCAGATGTCTCTCAGCTACTTTTCTGAGCTGCGCTAGCCTAAGACCCGTGTACAAAGCAGTTAGTGTGGGAAGACATGGCTGCTTTGCTTTGAATTTGCCAGGAGGTAAGGGTAGGCACACCAGAATGTACTGATGTGCCTTTATATAGGAATAGGTGCTGTATTAGTGAAAAAAAAAACATTTTGTACTTTCCCCTTTAGGCAAAATATGTTTGTTTTTAATCCAGTAAAGTAAATATTAGAAATGCATGCTGCTAATTCACTTAAACACATTTACAAGATGCATGTCCAAAGTTTTTCTTTTAAAATTATTAGTTGGAAACCCTTGAATTTGGGGTCAAAGGAATTTTATAAAAAAAAATTAAAAATGATCTATATTACATTTGCCTGGCAGTTAAAATTGTCCGTCAGTGGGCATACTCATGTATTTTTCTTACACAAAGTTAGAGGTTTATTTTTTTCAAATTCAATAAAAACCTGGAGATCCATGTGGAATGTTATTTAATGTTCATCTTGTGACCAAACCTTGTAAAGTAACCACCAATTTTCAGTAAGTACCTTGTTCTCCATGGGGGGGCACACATTGCAAGTTACTGCGTCAGTAACTGACACCTCAGTGTTCATTCTGTTTATTTTATGACACATTAAGAGTTTAGATGAAGTTTGATGGAGCAGATTATGTGCATATTGTAAATAGGTTCAAATATATACCGATACTTATAGGGTATTCACAGTGGATATTTTATTTGTTCCCTATGATGCAATTGGTTTGCTCCAGTATTTTTCTCCTTTTGCTTTCTTTATAAGACATGTACTCTGGCACCATAAACTCAGTAAAAAAAATGCAATAGCCATGAACAGCTTGGACAAAGATAGGCAAAAATATACCTAGCCCGTGGGACTGGCTGGTTTTGCACATTCAGCAGAACTGCTATACATAAAAAATATATCTCTACTAACTTTCTATACACAAGAAGAATGATACATTGTAGCATATAGCACACTTGATACAATCTATCATCCTACCAGCACAGAGAGCCAGAAATGATCCATTGCTGTGCAGCAGCAGTTGTCAATCTATCATCAGAAGCATGAGGAACATTCCTTACCCTCTGTCATTTTCACTCATAGGTCAAGAATGGAAACAGGTGCATTAGTTATATAAAAAGTTTTATATATATATATATAGAGAGAGAGAGAGAGAAAGAGAGATAACCAGGGGCGGATTGCCCTATCGGGGGATTGGGCATCCCCCGGTGGGCCGCCGAGTCATGGGCCGATAGGGAGATCAGATGTGAGCTCACCTCTCCAGCCCACATCTCTATGGATGCAAAGCACAACTCACTCACCAGAGCTGTGCAGCACTGAAGACCGTGTCCTGTTCTCTGTACCTGTCCAGCCTCCAAGGCTGACTAAGCTGGCCCTGCTCTGCCTGCAGTGTGTGTCCTGGTGCAGTGCATGATTGATTAGCAGGCAAAACTTCTGGGATCTAACTACCTAGCAAATTAAATAGGTATTATTTTTAACTAATTGTACCCATTGCTAGAGAGGCTTAATTTACCATCTTTTAACCCCCTGTATGATTTAGAGAGGTATAGATCAGTTATTAACCCTTTTCATACCAGACAAGATTACAGCAATGTTTTATTCTGTTACTAACCATCTGAATTCTTCAAAGGTGCAGAACCTCATGGATTAACCCCTTGTATGCTAGAGAGGCATAATACATCCATAATCAACCCCTTGTATGCCAGAAAGGCAAATAAAGTTGTTAATTACTGATGAATTATGCCTCTTTTGCAGACAAGGGGTTATTCATTGAGGTACACATTCCTGTGCAATGTGTTGTGCACCTACGGGACATTCAATGGGTTAATCACAGAACACATTGCTGTACATCTCTCTGGCATGCAGGGGGTTAATAACAGATAATTTATTGCTTACGGTATATTAAGGGGTTAATAGCTAACCATTTATGCTTCCTTAGCAATGCATACAGTGGATTAGGTTAACCCTTTGAGTGCCAGAGGGGTAAGCAATGCACTGCACAGCAATGCTTTATGTACCCCTATGGCACTCAAAGGGTATTAATATATGCATACAGATTAGAATACCAACTAGTGGGCCAGTTAAATAAAAAAATCCCCCAGGCTTTTTGCACCACAATCCGCCCCTGTATATAACACATACTCAGTGTGCTTTGCACTGCTTAGAGATGTTGTACTACTGTGATCTTTAGAACACATTTTAAACAGCAATGTGATTGTCAGACCAAGTAATTGCCCATCCTTTTTCTAGAGCTATATGTAGAAAGACAAACATAAAACATTTAGGGATTGAAGCAGCTGGACCACAGTGATTAATGCCTCCACTCTATCATTCAAAGGGTTTATAGACCCACTAAAATCAATGGGAATTTTACTTGACCCTTATACTGCAGTTGGTTTGACCCACAATTGCTCCATTTTCTTTATGCAGCTGTTCCTTACTAATATAGCGCCACAAGCGTACGAAGAGAGATCCATCACTAGTGTTCCATCTGGTGGACTCCTGCACTCATTTAAACACCAGTACAATAGCACAGCAGGAAGTCAAAATCTGAGCACAAACAAACCATCATAAAATACATCAGCCCATCAAAGTATGTGGTTAGGCACACCTTTCAAAAATATGTGATCATAGAAGATAAAAGTAAAGAAAATGATTGTACACCCCTCTGGCACTCAAAGGGTTAAAGCCAAGTATCAGAATACCTGTATACAAGTAATCAATGACTCAGAATGCAATGTCAGATCACTTAAAGCAGAACTATCATCTTTATAATATTGCCCCCACAAACATTACTAATATAGCGACAGGCAAAGTCATACTTGTATTATGTTTAATAAATCAGTGTTATTGAAGTAATCCAACTTCTTCTGCAGGCTTCCAGCAGACAACAGCGCAGACATCTTAGAGAAAAATTGCCTATGAATCTGCACTGTCTGTCCCTTGCACTGCCCGGATTGCTGGTGACGTCCGTTGGTTACCATAACCCGTTAAGGACCCATGACGGTCCTGGACTGTCATGGGTTAAACTCTCCCATCGCCGCTGCACAGAGCGATGGGAGAGCACGTGCTGGCTGTAACTAAGCGCTCCGATATCGGGGCACTTAGTTACAGCTAGTAGCAACATTGTTGCAACATGTGATTCGCTAGATTAGCGAATCACATTGCAGAAGCAGAATGACAGGGACAGTATTTACAAATACTGTCCCTGTCACATATCTCTGCCTCCCTCCATCTTACACACTTCTGAGGTGGAGAGAGAGAGACATCTTGCTGCTGTGTTCCAGAGCCTGTTCCAGCATTCCTGTGAAAAAAAAACCCAGTTAAAAAACAGAATTAACCCCTTGATCACTGTGGGTGCAGTGATCAACACATTTCTCCCCCACTGATCACTCTAGTAGTGATTACTTTGCTGCAGATCAGCTTTTGCTGATCTGTGCTATATCCTCCATCCCTCTTGTATTTTTTTTTAAATAAAATCTGAATATTTAGTGAATTTTTGGTAGTTTAGGTAGGTAGTTGGGTAGGTTTAGTCTACGTGTGTTAGGGAAAGGTTTAGGGTTAGATTTAGGTTTAAGAGTAAAGTAGGAAAAAAAAAACAAAAAAAACCCCACAAAAATATATATATTATAGGTTAGATAGGTACTTGACTTGGGTTAGGTAGGTTCAAGGTATACGTGGTTTAGGGTAAGGTTTAGGGTTAGATTTAGGTTAAGGGGTAGCATAGGAAAAAAAAAAAAATTTATTTTATTTAAAAAACTGATTTTTAGAATAAATAATTATAGTTTAGATAGCTAGTTGACTTGGGTTAGGTAGGTTCAGGGTTAGATTTAGCTTATTTTATTTAAAAATTTATTTTATATTATAAGCTAGTTTAGACAGGTAGTTGGATTGGGTAGGTTCAGGGAATACGTGTGTTAGGGTAAGGTTTAGGGTTAGATTTAGGTTTAGGAGTAGCGTAGGAAAAAAACAAGATTAAAAAAAAGTTTAATTTTATTTAAAAATGTATTTTATATTATAAGCTAGTTTAGATAGGTAGTTGGTTTGGGTAGGTTCAGGGAATACATGTTTTAGGGTAAGGCTTAGGGATAGATTTAGGTTTAGGAGGAGCATTGGGGAAAAAAAAATTCAAAATACAAAAAAAAAATGTATCATTGGAATAGTGACCGTTTGGGGTGAGAGTTAGGTATAGAAGTTAGTAATTTATTTAGTTTAGAGTAGGTGTATACGATGCAGTGGAGGAACACTTTAGAAGAGGAGTATTACATTTTGGCGTCTGACTCAGAAGCCACAGACACTGCGTCAGACTTCGAGAGTGAGAGCAGATCTAGTTGTGATGATGCTGGACCTTCTGTGAAAAAAAGACGCACTGCTCCAAGAGCTGCCACAGCAACTGCCCCAAGAGCTGCCCCAGCAACTGCCCCAAGAGCTGCCCTGGCAAATATCCCAAGAGCTGCCCCAGCAACTTCCCAAAGAGCTGCCCTAAGACCTGCACTAAGAAATTCCCCAAGATCTGCCACAAGTACTGCCACTCCTGCTGATGAATGGGTATCACCAGCCAATTTATGCCCACAAATACCTGAATTCACAGGCACCCCAGGAATTCAAGTGGATGTGGCAGGATTTACTTATGTTCAGTTTTTTTATTTATTTTTGGGGGAAGACATTTTGGGGGAAATTATGTCTCAAATTTATATGCAGCCCAATATATTGCCGCCAACCCATCAGTGTTTCTTTCCAAGGAAGAAATATGGCAATCCACAGACCTTTTAGAATTCAAGAAATTCTGGGCCCTAACAAAGACAATGGGAATAGTAAAAAAAAACAAGTATTAGATCATACTGGAGTAAAAACCCCATATATGATACCCCTATATACGCCAAAACAATTACCAGGACTAGATACGAAATGATTTTGCGCTTTATGCACTTTAGAGATAATTCCCTGTGCCTCCCAAAAGAACACCCCCAGTATGACAGACTGTTCAAAATTCGTCCCCTAAGAAATCATTTACAGGAAGTTTGCCCAAGTATATACCCCCTCAAAAACACATAAGTATAGATGAATCCCTTATGAAATATAAAGGCAGGTTAGGTTTCAAGCAATACATCCCCTCCAAGCGATCCAAATTTGGCATTAAATTTTATAAATTGTGCGAAAGTGCCACAGGCTATACCCAGGCTTTTTCAACTTTACGAGGGCAAGGACAGCCAACTTAATCCTCCTGTTGCCCCGAAACTCTGGGAACAAATGGTAAAATAGTTTGGGATCTAATTTACACCTTATTAAATAAAGGATATCATTTATATGTTGACAGCTACTACACCAGCCCCCTTTTGTTTAAGTCACTTTTTTAATTTTGATACCGTGGCCTGTGGCACTGTCAGGTGCAATTGCAGGGAGATGCCCAAAGGACTTGTAGCAAAAAAATTAAAAACCGGGAAATCCTCAGCTTTGTGCCAACAAGAGCTGCTGGCAGTTAAGTTCAAGAACAGAAAAGATGTCTACATGCTTTCCACCATGCATGAGGACAAAACTGTGGCAGTCTCTGTTCATGACAGAAGGGGGGCACTAAGAAAGCCAGTCTGTATCAGAGGCTACAAGCAGCACATGGGGGGAGTTGATTTGTGTAATCAACTCATGCAGCTGTACCTCACCATGCGAAAGTGTACGGCATTGTACAAAAAAGGTTGCTATTTACATAAGGCAGCCTGCAGGTTTTGGGAGGGATTGCTGATACAGTGGCAGCGAAAAAATTGAAAAAGTGCAAATAGAATGAAAGCCAGGGTTGTCTACTCTTCTACAACAAATACTTTTAGGGGTAAAATTCATTGCAGCATTGCCAAATAGTCCGAAATGAAACAAGGAACCACCTGTAAAAATGACATGTCTATAAATGGAAACACATGTTCCAACTGGGCCCAGTATCTCCCCCAAACCCTCACAAACCTTTGCATATGGGGCATTGCTGTACTTAGAAGAAGGAGCCGAACACGAATCAATGCAGTCTGTAAAATCTTCACCTATCCTGTGCTTGAAATTCCCATCAACATTGAAGTTTGTGTGAAAAATGCAGTTTGTTTTTTTTACTTACGTCAAGATTTACGAGGGATTGGTGGTAAAATGGCTGTGTAAAAAATTTGGAAACACACCTAAAATGAAAGCCTGAGGTGTCTACTTTCCAAAAATATACACTTTTGGGTTGAAATCTTAGAGTGGAGTACTGTTACACAGCTCCAAATGAGAAATGGCACCAGTGACGCAAGCTGTGAAAATTCAATATTTGTTTAAAATTGGGTCCCGTAGCTCCCCCAAAACATGAGAAACCTATGCATATGGGGCATTTCTGAACTCAGAAGAAGGAGCCTAACACTAGTCAATGCATAGTTTAACCCTTTGAACTTTGCGTTGTGTATCCCCTCTGGCACTCAAAGAGTCAATGGAAGCTTCCTTGGATCCCATACTAAAAGATATATACATCCTCATGCTGTGGCGTCAATCAATCCACAGGAAAAAAAATGGGAAAAGCAATCGGCACATGGAGCCATTAAACAATGCCATCCTCTGACATAGTCAATTTTCATTTACTCCGGTGGCAGAATCCTGTATGCTTTGTACTGTAACCATGGTGACATATTCCGTACTTGATTCAAAACACCCCTTGTGTGTACCTCTCAACTGCCCCTTTTTTAGCAGTTAAAGTACCTTATTTTGAGCTCTTGTACCTTATAAAACAGCAAAAGCATTTCTGCATCTTTTTCATCACAAAGGGAGTTCTGCTGGGTTTATTCTGCAGGTAACAGAGGGAAATTCAGACCCAGGAGTGAGGTATGAGAATTAATTTACAGGACAGAAAAATTCATGCCATGTAAAGAAAACCTCATTATTAAGGCTATGACCACTCCATGCACATGCCTGTTGGGTGTTTTTTGGCCTTTAACAGATCAGTATAAGTATAAAGTGTGTTTTAACAGTTACATGGAGAGAGATACTGTAAGTGTACCTTCTTAATTTGTGAAAAGTTGGAGGAAATGGTTGTATTTTATAATACACTGTGATAGCCATGTAAATGGGGATTTAGCACTCTTCTCCAGAAATATAATATCCATGATTAAATTCTAATCTATTGTTGGTTCACTTCAGAATCAGTATATCTAACCCAATGAAACACAAATGTATGTTCCCAGGTTCAGCATGATGAGGACAGGGCAAACAGATTATTGGGAAAGGATCCAGCTGTCTTGGTACAGATTGGTATCAATAACAAAATGGAGGACGATGGAGGCCCCCAAAAATAATTTTAGGCATCTAGGGTTTAAGCTCAAGGCAAGGACCTCCAGGTTTGTATTTTCTGAAATATTACCAGCACCATGTGCCATTGAGGCAGAGGGAGCTCAATGTATGACTTTGGTACAGGAATTTGGTACAATAAAGGTAAGAAGAAAAGAAAATCTCCCAGGACTAAGACCCTGAGAGGACCCCTCTGACTGGGAAAGCAACACAGGAAAGTTTTTTTTTCTCTGGATGGGAGACCTGTGTTTCATATGGACTAAAGAGAAAATGATTTAATGGCTATGAACTCTAAAATCTTATTTCTCTGTCGTCCAATACAGGTTACTGGGAGGCGATCCGGCCCTTTAAGTAGGCAGGAACATTTCTCTAAATGTATGCAGGGGTGGAGCCTCCCCTCCCTCCTCAGCTGCATCCTAGCCAGCTAGATCCAGAATGATTTGTTCCTGGGTGTGAACACACAAGATGGAGAACATCTCTCGTTAGTTTTAGTTTCTTTTTTATTTTTCTGTCAGATATGGAATACCACCATTAAGAGGGTTTCCATGACTGACAAATGCCCTTTAAAGCGGCTAGCTCAGTGTCCAGGTGCTTTTTGGTGGCCTTAAGCCCTGAGGGGGAAAATCTTGGGTACAAGTGCTTCCCCATGGATTACCCACTGAGGTAATTCTTACTACATGGTAACCTGAAGACAGAAGATCTGCAGGAGAGGTGAGCTACCCTTTGAGTGCTGCAGGTCCACTTGTCCCTACAAGCCCTTTGCTGAGTTCTCATTGCACACTCCTGCATTCATTGAGTATATATGTGTATGTCTGTTGGGTATTTGGAGCAGGTTTATGTGGTAACTTAACCCTTTGTCTGCTGGTTTGACATGTTTAGTGAGGTTTTCTGACACTTTGCTTACTGGGTTAGTGTTTTCTTATTATGCACACATGTTCCCTGTATGTTTTTCATGTTTTTACTTCATAGTTTAACTTTTATTAAATTTATGTATCATGCCTTTAAGGCGCGCTGTACCGCATAGACGCCATTGCTCCATTTACTCTCTATGGGTCTACATTGTTTGGGACGTATCTCTGGAACCGCTTCACACAGCAACTTCAGAGTGGGCTCATTTTAATTGTCTACCCTTGCTTTATCATCCGGTTTATAGTTCAAGTGACAGCTCGTTTTGCGCCTTTTTTCTGATTGGCTCCCGTCGTGGCAGCCATTTTGTGAGCTTTTCTCAGCGAGTATCCTACACAGGGCTTGGACTCTCCTTCTCTCCTCCGCAGATTAACCCTTCGCCTGTCAGATAAATCTATATTTAGCATTTCTGGGGTGAAATATTAATCTAACACACCACAATTGGGGGATTTATTGTACAGTTGGTTATTTTGACACTGTGAGTATGTCTATACCGCTGGAGCTAGGGGCTAGACCTAAGACTAAGGAGGCTGGGGTCTCAGTATCCCCCATTGCGCATTGCTCTTCCTGTCACATAGGGCTACCTAGAGAATTCTCTGGTCATTTATGCCCAGCATGTTCTGAAAGTCCTGACAGCAACCCAGGGCTGGTGGGGAAGTTCATTTCCATGATAGAGGCGGTTCCATTTGCCATGGCACACACCAGGGAACTTCAAAGATTTGTGATACAGACATGCAGGGACTGACCAGATCATCAGAAGTTATCGGTCTCACTTCCTCCTCATGTCGAGTTGAGCTTGGAGTGGTGGTTGGACCTTTCCAATCTCCTAAAGGGGAGATCCTTCCGGATTCCCTACTGGACCAAGGTCACGATGGATGTCAGCCTCTTGGGCTGGGGAGCTGTTCTGGGTCGCTTCAGCGCTCAGGGGAAGTGGTCCATGGAGGAGTCCCTTCTTCCCATCAACATTCTGGAACTTCGAGCAATATTTCATGCTCTCCGTCATTGGGAGTCTCAACTGGAGGACTGTCCAATCTGAGTGGAGTCCGACAAAGCCACAGCAGTGGCTTACATCAACAGACAAGGCGGGACAAGAAGTCTCGCCGCTTGGTTAGAAGTCAAGGCCATTCTGTCCTGGGCAGAGGTTCATGTTTCTGTCATTTCCGCAGTGCACATTCCAGGCATAGACAACGTCATGGCAGACTTTCTCAGTCGTCACACAGTCGACAGAGGAGAGTGGAAACTACATCCAGAGGTGTTTCAACTCTTAATTCAGAGATGGGGGGTGCCCCTAGTGGATCTGATGGCAACTAGACACAACAGGAAGGTTCCGGCGTTCTGCTCTCGGTGGAGAGACTCTCTAGCTCTGGCTGCCGACGCAATGTCCATTCCCTGGACTACATTTTCCCTTCTCTTCCAATGTTGATAAGGGTGTTACAGAAATTGAAGGTGGAACGTTGTCCAGTAATCCTGATCGCTCCGAATTGGCCTCGTCAGTCTTGGTATCCTGTGCTTCTGGCCCTATTAGTGGCAGAGCCCTTTCAGCTCCCCTCTCGTCCAGATCTTCTTCTGCAGGGTTACCTGTGGAAGGAAGATGCTCATCGGCTCAATTTGATGGCCTGGAGGTTGAATCCTCGATTTTAAGGAAGAAAGGGTTTTCTTCCTCTGTGGTGTCTACTATGCTTAGTGCCCGTAAGCCTGTTTCTTCCAAGATATATCACTGTGTCTGGTCGACATTTTTGTCTTGGTGTGCTGACAGAAATCTGTCTCATGATTTTGATCTTCCCACTGTCCTGGACTTTTTGCAGGACGGTGTGGATAAAGGACTCAGCCTGAGTTCTCTTAAGGTTCAGACTTCGGCGCTTTCTGTCTTTTTCCAGGAGCGCATTGCTATCCTTCCTGATGTCAAGGTTTTCTTCCAGGGCGTTGCTCATGTGCATCCTGCCTTTCGGAGTCCGGCTCCCCAGTGGGACCTTAATTTGGTTTTGGGAGTCCTCCAACGTCCTCCCTTTGAGTCTTTGGCTACTATTCCTTCTGGCGATTGTGTCAGTTCGCCGAGTGGCTGAGTTGCAAGCTCTATCCTGTAAACCACTTTATCTGGTGTTTCATAAGGATAAAGCGGTACTTCGAACCTCTAAGGAGTTCTTACCTAAAGTAGTCTCCGAGTTTCACATCAATCAGGAGATTGTGGTGCCCTCTTTCTGCCCTAACCCCTCCTCTGACAAGGAAAGGGATCACTTGTTGGATGTGGTGCGTTGTCTCACGTTTTATGTCCATCGCACTGAATCTATCAGGAAGTCCGACGCTCTGTTCGTCATTCCTGACGGTCCTAGAGCAGGAAGACCTGCATCCAAAGTGAATATTGCGTCATGGATCAAGTCCACTATTCGTAGGGCCTAGGAGTTGAGGAATAAGCATGTCCCCTTTCGGGTCACGGCTCATTCCACCAGGTCTGTTGGGGCCTCTTGGGCCTATAAGAATCAAGCATCTGCTGATCAGCTGTGCAGGGCGGCCACTTGGTCCTCTGTGCACACCTTTTCGAAGCACTACCGTGTGGATGGGCTGGCTTTGGCTGATGCCAGCTTCAGGAGGAAGGTCCTGGAGGCAGTCTTGCTGTCTAGGATCTTCTTCTTCTCAGGTTCTTAGTGCTTCCTTACTGTTGAGCCCTGTTGGCTCTAGTTCAGTGTGCTGTGTTACAGTTCCTAGGGTATTTTTACCAATGTTTGGTGTCCGTTGACACTTCAGATTTGTTGGGATCTCTGACCGGTTGGTTCATAGAGGTTCTGGTGACTTTGGGGGCCTTGCGCCTGGTCCTTGCCTTCTTCCCGTCTCTGGGAAACTCAATGGTTGGACATCCCAGAGTTACCAGTAACCTGTATTGGACGACAGAGAAAAGAGGATTTTATTCTTACCTGTTAAATCCTTTTCTCTTAGTCCATACAGGTTACTGGTCTCCCACCCTGTCAAGAGACCATGCTTGGCTCTCCTGTGGCAACGCGTGGGAGTCCTTCGGGGCATGCTCACAGGAGTCTTCTTCTCTCCTATTTCTGGTCAGTTATTAGTGTCTCAAATCATTCTGGAGCTAGTTGGCTAGGATGCCGCTGAGGAGGGAGGGGAGGCTCCACCCCCTGCATACATTTAGAGAAATGTTCCTGCCTACTTAAAGGGGCGGATCGCCTGCCAGAGTTACCAGTAACCTGTATGGACTTAGAGAAAAGGATTTAACAGGTAAGACTAAAATCATCTTTTTCTCTTATTTCCAATATGGAACACAAGTACCATGGAGATATACCAAAGCTAGGATTCCTGAGGAGGGAAAGGAGAAAAAGACCTACCACACGTCCCCATGATACCAGATTATCCTGGGACTATTCAGGCTAAGTAACTCAAAGTCAATGGACACTGAACTAGCACAGCACACCAAACAAGAGCCAATGGGGCTTAAAAACTACTGAACAACACCTGGCAGTAGAAAAATCAATAGACAGATCCTTAAATGGCAAGACTGCCTAAAGGACCTTCTGGCCAAAACTCAATCGACACAGAAGTGTTTGCAGAAAGTATGCAAGGAGGACCAAATTGCTGCCTTGCACAGCTGTTCAGCTGAGGCCTGATTCTTGTAGGTACACGAAGCACCCACAGATCTGGTAGAATGCACTATGATCTTGAAGGGAACCAGCTTCTTTCTGATAGCGTAGGCCTGACATAGTAGCCTTGATCCTAGAAGCAATAGTTACCTTAGAACAGCCTGACCTGCCCTGGGACCCTCTGGGGAAACAAACAGAGTCAGCCTTGCGAAAAGGTTTAGCGTGGTGCACGTAAAACGTATAGCAGCTCACCACTGAGAACTCTAGCCTGAGCAGACATAGGGTCATGACAAAAAGAAGGCACAACAATCTTCTGATTGCTGTGGCATTCGAAGACCGAAACTTCTGGTATGTAGTACCACTTTTTTTCTGGTGAAAAAACAGGAATGGAACATTGCAAAAGAGCTTGCAGCTTAGCTACCCAACTGACAGAGACAGAGACCATCTTCAGTATAAACTTACACAAAGAGATGGAAGCTAGAGACTCAAAAGGAGGACTCTGAAGAACACCCAAGACTAGATTATGGTCCCACAGAGGTGTGGGAACCTTAAAAGAGGGAAAGAAATGAGCTACCCCTGTAAAAAAAAAACTTTCATATCTGGAATGATAGCAATTCATCTCTGGAAAAGAATGCAGAGCTCTGAAATCTGAACCTTAAAGAAACTGACGCTGAGACCCTTGTTAACTCCATCCTGGAGAAAAGACAGCACCAATGGGGACATGTCCTTGTCTGTACACCACCGGTGGAAGATGGACCAGACAATCTTCTGATTGCTATGAGATTTGAAGACCAAAACTTCTGGTATGTAGTACCACTTTTTTCTGGTGAAAAAACAGGAATGGAGCATTGCAAAAGAGCTTGCAGCTTAGCTACCCAACTGACAGAGACAACTGCCAGGAGAAAAGCCATCTTCAGTATAAACTTACACAAAGAGATGGAAGCTAGAGACTCAAAAGGAGGACTCTGAAGAACACCCAAGACTAGATTAAGGTCCCACAGAGGTGTGGGAACCTTAAAAGAGGGAAAGAAATGAGCTACCCCTGTAAAAAAAAAAAACTTTCATATCTGGAATGATAGCAATTTGTCTCTGGAAAAGAATGCAGAGCTTGTTAACTCCATCCTGGAGAAAAGACAGCACCAATGGAGACATGTCCTTGTCTGTACACCACCAGTGGAAGATGGACCAGACTCTATGGTATGCCTTAGAAGAGACCGGCTTCCACGTTTGGATCATGGTGGAGATTACCTCAACAAATAATCCCTTCCACTTCAGAATATTGGCCTCAAGAGCCATGCAGTCAAAGCCAAACTCTCCACATCCTCATACCACAAGGGACACTAAAGTAACAGATCTGGTCTGGGTGGCAGCCAAATTGACTCACAAATGGATAGACTGACCAGGTCTGCAAACCACTCCCTCCTGGGCTAGAATGGAGGAATCAGAATGGAAGCTCCATGGAATTAATATTGCACTTATCGTGAAGGCCAGGTGGTCTCCATTTGAAGACAGAACATTGGAACATTCCTGTTCTCCTTGGTTAGCATCAGGTATATCGCTGGAATGAGAGCTTCTGTCCAACTGAGGAGGTCCTTCACCATCTCCCTACACACTATCTCACAGCGGGTTCCCACTTGGCGATTGATGTACACCACTGTCATGGCATTGTCCAGCTGCACTCTCATCGGAATCCCTGTGAGAATATGGAACCAATGAAGGAGAGCCAGACGAATTGCTCTGAGCTCCAGAATGTTGATGGACTGCAGACTCTCCTTCTCTGGCCACCTGCGCTGGGCACCCAAGTGTCCCAGGACTGTGCCCCAACCCCTCAGGCTGTTGCCCATCATATCCAGAACCCAGTCCAGAATCACAAATGGTCTCCATTTTACCGATTGTGGCCGCTGGAGGCAGGACTGAAGGTCCCCCCTGGTCTCCGGAAACAAAGAGATGAAAGAGATGCTCCAGATTCCAAGACCTGAGGATATCCTGCTGAAGTTCCCTCGTGTGGAACTGCAAGTAAGAAAACGCCTCCAGAGCGGACACCAAGTGACCCATGACGCATGTAGTCCTTGATCATGGCCAACTGCCACTCCAGTTCCTGAGACACATCCTGGAACAGGATCTGAACCTTCTCCTTCATGAGAAAGACTCTCCCCTGAAGGGTGTCGAACTTCATGTCCATGAACAGCAGGACCTGGGATGGAATCTGAGAGGACTTCTTGAGATTGAGAATCCAGCCATGATTCAGCAATATGTGGGCACACTCTTGGTTATGGTGGAGTCAGAAATGCCCTAGGTATGAATGTACGTGGACAAGGCAGTCATGATCTTGTGAATATTCTGGGTGCTGATACCAAGCCAAATGACAGAGCTGTGAACTAGTAGTGATTGAAGATGAAAGCAAAACACAGGTAGTGTTGGCTGCCTGGGTGAATTGGGACCTGCAAGTATGCATCCTGAAAATCCAGAGAGGCCAGGTACTCCCCAGGGTACATTGCTGTGAATGCAAAGATTCCATCTTGAAGAGAGTAGCAACCACATACTGGTTGAGAAATTTGAGGTCCAGAATAGGGTGGCAGCCACTGTTCTTCTTGTAGACCACAGAAAAATTGGAATAGAAACCTGAAAAGTGCTCTTGGATTGGGATTGGCACCATAACATGTTTTTCCAGTATATTGTCTATGGCCTCTTGGAACAACTTCACTCTGCCTGGGTTCCTTGGAACCTTTGAGGAGAAGAAGCAATATGGAGGAATGGATTTGAAATGTATGAGGTTCCCTTCTGATACTACCCACAAAACCCACTGGTCCATTATGGAGGCTGCCCAGGAGTCTCGAAAAAGGTGGAGGTGGCCTCCTACAGACACTTCAGACCAGGATTTTGCGAGTCATGCAGAGGTTGGTTTGTGATACACAGATATTGCAGCTGACTTCTTGGGCTGCCATGACTGTCTGGGCTTTGCAGTGGGGGATTTGTGCCATCTGTGCCCCCATTTGGTGAGTGGGGGAGAAAACTGAACCTTCCTTGCAAGAAAGGAAAGCTTGGTGGAAAGTTGAGGCAACAAGGTGCTCTTACCACCCGTAGCATCACTAAGAATCTATTTCAGGTCAGCCCCAAATAGAGTCTTACCATGAAAGGGAAAGGACACCAGTGACTTCTTGGACCACAAGGTGCTGTGAGCAGAAACAAAAAAAGAGGACTTCGCAGAGAATCTGCCTGCATCAAACAAGACCTCGGTGACATCGGCATTTGCTTCCAAAATATTGCTGCTATGACCAATAAGTCATCTTTAGATACGTCAGCACTCATGGCACTTGACAGCTGTTCACCCCAAATAGCTACAGCTCTGTTGAACTAGGAAAAGGCAAAAATAGACCTCATACTGCCCCAGTAACCAAAGTGTTGGCCTTGAGGAAGGTCACGCCTCTTATCAGCCTGATTCTTGAGCCTTGCTGCATCCTCCAGGGTGAGAGCAGTGTTCTTTTGCCTAGAGTGAGATAGGGGGTCAATAGCAGGGAGAGAAGCCCACTGCACCAGAGCCACAGATGTAAAAGGTTATACAGCTTAAAAAAAGTGTTTGTTGAGGAAAAGTCTCTTATCAAGAGTTTTCCACTCATCCATAAGGATTTGATCAAGACTGTTGTTGGGGGAAAATACAGGTGAAGTCTTCCAGAGCGGGAGATCCCCCATTCTGTGGTATCAGAGACCTGAAGAGTCTCCAGCATTACCTTGATGAGTCCCTCAGCCAAGGGGACCGGATCAGCCTCATAGGAATCTCCATAACAATAGGAAGAATCCATATCCTTATATTCCTCGTCATCATATGAGTCCAATCGTTCCTCAGAGGATGCCCCAAAAACCTGAATGTGCCCTTGAATACAGGGTCAACCTGTTTGAAGGTGAGCATAGGTTTCCAGGAATGGAGAACCCCCTGGATTGAATAAGGGATTTGGGCCACTGAAAAGAGTAGTGTCTTAACCCATGCAGGTGCTTGTTCAGTGCTAGCGGGGCCCAGTGGGGTAGTAGGGGCCACAGCACATAAGAGGCATAGAGCCCCCAAATATTCCCTTTGTAGCCCTGTATGGCATGAGGAACAGTGAGTAATGGGGGTAAGGGAAGCCCCTGAGTATTTTGCTTAGTGTCAGATATGTCCCTTAGAAAATATACAGAAGCTAGTAAAAACTAGATTAAATGTCCCCAGAATAGAGATAAAACCCAGAAATTGCATTTATCTGGTATGCAAAAGGTTAACCTGTAGAAGGAGAGTTAGCCTGTGGGTAGGATTAATCAAGAGAGAAGTAAGATGGCCACCAGAAAAGTGACAGCCAGTTGGAAGAAAGCCTGGGAAAAGGGCATTATGGGAACTGTAGTCTTCACTGCTGCTTGCTGCCTAGTAATGCCTACAACTCTAGGCAAGAAGATAGATTCCTCTCTCACCATTGTAGCCCAAATGATTGCAGAGATATGTCCCAGATAAGTTTTCCCCATAGAAATCAACAGAGTAAAGATCCGGTTCTTAAAGGAGCCACCATAAAAAATTTGGTCTGAGAGAATAAAATAAGAAACCCAAAACCCCCAGGAGACACTGGGTGGAGGTGAAGAAATAAGATCCTATGGGGAGGGGGGGGGGGCAGAAATAAGCCCTCCCCCCCCCCCCCGACACACACCAATACATTTGAGGTTTTCGTAGTATAGTTTGGTAAAAATATGTTTACATTTGCCCACCACATCCTGGTACCCCAATATCAGGCAAGTCCTATCTAATATAGCTGCTTATCACTATATCCTATATACTTTCATAATTATAAATGAAATACACTTAAAATTAATTTGCACATGTGCTTTCACGTGTAAAGAGTATGTTAAAGGCATAGTATATATATATATATATATATATATATATATAAACCCCATGTGGTTTGTGGGGGTGGGTGGAAAAGACCTATAAAGAGGGCTGATGGATCCACAGACTTCTTGGACTTCCACCCACTTAATGCAAGCCAACGCTGTTTTAAATCAGGGTAGTCTTTTCATAGAGATATTAGAAATTGTGTGTAAATTGTTTTTAAACTAGGTATTTAGTTAAACACATTTATTTACAAAACATAATCAGGAATCCTTTTATTTTTATATTTTGATAGGGATAAATAAGTATATTAGATAGGACTTGTCTAATATTGGGGTACCGTGACATGGCAGGCAAACTTAAACATATTTTGGGCAAACTATGGTACAAAAACTTTGACTTTATTAACACATAATATATATGCTGTTTACAGGGTGCACATTTAGTTTATTACTTATATCAGTTGTAAGCAAAGCCCATAATTGACCAGTGTTGGTAATAACCTTTCATAATCAATAGTGGCTAGCTAAGACTGACCAAATAAGGCCTGCAGGTGATTAAAAGGGACAGTAATGACACAGAAAAAATATTTTGCATTTTGTAGTGCTTCAAAAGTGGAACTGAGTGCAAAACACCATATCTCTCAAACTGCTATGGTTTGAGAGATATCTGCATTTAAAGTTTGATGTTTCCTGCTGTCAACTGTAAAGCTGACAGCAGGAGATCCGTGTCGGTTGACATGGAGGCTCTGCAGCAGAGCCGCAATCGCGTTATTTAAAAAGAATGACTTCATTGGAATGTTGTACAAAGTGTACACCATTCCAATGAAGTCATTCTTTTTAAATAACGTGATTGTAGCTGACACGGAGGCTCTTTTTAAATAACGTGATTGCGGATCTGCTGCAGAGCCTCCATGTCAACCAACAAAGATCTCCTGAAACATCAAACTTTAAATGCAGATATCTCTCAAACCGTAGTGGGGTGTTTTTTGCACTCAGTTCCACTTTTGAAGCACTACAACATACAAAATATTATTTCAGGGACATTACCATCCCTTTAAGCTGGACATTGGGTCTGGCACACAAAGCACAAACAGCAGAGCAGCTATGCAGAGTAAATATCACTTATAACTATCTTTACCAAGGATGAATGAAACATTTTAGCACATAGTACAAATTTGATACAATGTATCATTCTACCGGTGCATAAAAAGGTTGCATAGCCCTGCTATAGGAACATTTAACTGGCCACCTCTGAACTAGTGACATCTGGCAAGTCAGAGAGAACAGAGCAGTGTTTATTTATATTTAATCTTTTGAGGACCAAAAGGATGTGCAACCTATTGGGTAAATATACATTTTATTTCCAAACACCCATGAAGAAGAGGACTGCACATACTCAATGCACAGTTTATCCATAGATGAACTGCAATAATCAGTCAACACCCATCTGGTCCTTAATGGTTCAAATGTATGTCTTAGCCTAAAATAAGAGGTTTAGTGCAAATCTTCCTTTAACCGGATAGGTGTCTGGACAAGGCATAACTACTTAAGATATACTTTCCCTAAACCTAATACTGTTTTTTCTTACTAGCTCTGGCCAGTGAAGTTGCCTAGTATTAGTACTAGATAGTTATTATTTATACTGACTCCTCACTATACTTCCTAACATTACCTTTACCTTACATCCTCCAGCCGTTTCTTCAGCATTTCTGATTGGCAGGGGAAGACACTAGGTTATGTATACACTTACATCCAGCTCTAGCTTTCAGCACAATGATGCTTTAAATTAATAGGGATATATGAACAAATTAAGTGGAGCAATTCTGAAACAAACCAAAAAAAACTATTCCAATGTCTTGCCTGCATGAATTGGTAATACTAAAAATATGCAACTAAATTATTAGCACAGAACAGTGACATTATAGGGTGTTATTGGAGATACATTAAAACATTTATCTCTTTTCCTTGATTAAGCAGGAATTATTTTGGTTTTGTTTACAGACAAAAACAACTGCATCACAGGGAAAACAAAGTATCCTATTGATTTAAAAGCCTTTTTTAGAACTATGGAAATTTTGATCCATCCCCTTGGTTTGTCTCAAAATTGCTCCACCTTTGTCCTAGAAAAGTATAGGGTTCAGAGTGGGACACCAAATACGAACAGTAGACCAGAGGAGAGAAGGAGGAGGACATTGCATTTCATTGTAGCTGAAACTTCACCCCATACATGATGGATTGTGTATGTGTAATGAAAAGTCCTATAAGTACATTGGTGGTTTGTGTGTTCCCTGTGTAATGCACTGTATGTGCTTACCTGCCCTCACAAATCTTATTGGCAATGTTCTAGGCAAAGTCGTCCAACTGGAAACTACACGAGCCCCCCACAGCTCTTATAATAGTATAACAGTAAATCAGTATTACAGTAGCTACCAGCCTGTTGCCTTTAGATATAAATATATCTGACCCAGTACATGGAGGAATACTGTGTGCCGGTACACTGTCCAGCGTAGTGAGATAAGGTATGCAGATGACATCTAGCACTGTGGACTGTACACTTTTCAGGGAAGGGACTAGATGCTTTCCTCAGGGTCATCAACTTAGACTGAAGGGGTTACAGTGGACCCAAAGAGGTACTGTAGTAAGTCACTGTGTTGTTAATGGGGAATGCCAGATGACTTTGTAGAATCCAGGGGAGGGGGCTGACTGTAGAGCTCGGTCTGCTTTTCAAGGATAGACATTGACGGTAATACCAATGGGCCAACAAGGAGAGTGAGGGACTGGGCAGGGGCTGCCAGACCACAGGTTCCTCACCCAGGAGTTCTTTAGTTGGTACTGGCACCAGCTCACTGAAGACAACATGGCCTATGGAGGACTGCATTATAAGGAGAGGTTATTCACTGGTGTTAATAAACTGTGACCTCTTTTTTTTGCCACACTACAATTTGTGTTTTAAGTCTTTATTTTAATGTTGATTATGACCAGCCATTTTAATGAGGCAAAGCATGCTGGTTTTCTGACAGCTTTGCAACAGAACTAAAGGTTTAAGAATGACTTACTTGGAAGAAAGGGGGATTGAGCATGCAGACCTTAAGGTTGTTTAAGGTGGTATGTTCACTTGAAGTTAGTATAGGATGGAAGGCCCACAGGACTTCTTCCCAACGAGCTTGGAAGGGCAGTCCTGGCTTTACCCCATCTCTGCTCCTGTTACCTCCCAGCACATCAACAGCTGGAAGCCTCATGCTGCCCACACCAGGGTAAAACCTCTGCTTACCTAGTAACGTGATTTGCTACTCCCAGTCTTGGAAAGCTCCTTAGCCCAAATCGTATCACTGGGTGGGTGGATCTTACTGCAGATAGGAGGCAGGGAAATGGCATCCCAAAACACCTCGTGCCTGGTGACTGCAAAGTACCCATACTCTTGTCAGTTCCCTGCAGAACATCACTCCTATACACATCCCAACAGCTCCCTGCAGGGCATTGATCCAATAAACTTCTCAAGCGGTATTGGCTAACCATAGCCAGTAACTGCAAGAAACCAGCCCTGAAATGGCCAGATGTCTTGGCCCAACTCAACCATATATATTAGACAGAATGTCTATTAACCCTTTGAGTGCCAGAGATGTATTCAACGCATTGCAGTAATGCACTGGATACCTCTCTGGCAGTCAAAGGGTAGTCAGTAACCTCATTGATATATGCTGTACTGGATCTGCCCCTGTTCTGTTACTTGTCCCACACCTCCTGAGCTACACTGTCTGTTGGTATTATACTTTATATGTAAGTTTTCACCCTTTGAGTGCCAGAGAGGTATCCAATGCATTCCAGCAATGCTTTGGATACTTATACGGCACTTAAAGGGTTAACAGACATTCTGATAAGCTGGGCCAAAACATCTGGCCATTTCAGAGCTGTTTTTTTTTCCAATTACTAAAAAAGGGAGCCCCATTTAAATAGGCCATAGGTTAAACATAGTCTGATACAAACTCACTTACAAGCACCCGATGTGGGTGGCTACAAGAATGTGCAGGATGACAAGATTGGAGAATTATAGCAAAGAGGACCACAAATGAACGCAGGCAGTTGCAGGATTGTACCTGGGAGACCCAATGAAGGTAAAGAGATGTACAGAAGGGACACAGGGTGTGGATATGAGGGGATGGGATTCTGGAAGGGAAGGAAGGAGACAGGGATTGGGTTGAATGGCAAGAAGCAGAGAGGAAAGAAACTAGAAAGAACTGGCATGGCATTAGGCTGGTGAGTACGGCAGAGGGTATATAATCTATGGATTAAAATAGAAAGATAAGGAAAACCTCAGCTCACACCCTTACATCCCACTTTATTTGTAGTGTAGGTACACCCCTGTCATCGCACCACGTTGTCTAACTCACATAATTATAAGAATTTGCTTCCCCAAGACTTCAGTCCCATTAGTGGCAATGAGAAGCAGTACTGTAGTTACTCACCGAAACCTCAGATGCAGAGCTTAGCATGTTAAATGCTCCATCTAGGTCATAACTTAAATCAGTGTATACAAAGGAACTGTGTATTTAACCCCTTAGTGACCAGCCACGCGCGCACGTGGCCGGCACTTAATGACAATGTTTTTCTTTTCTTTTTTTTTCCATTATAGTGAATGACTTCCTGGACTTACCAGGTAAGTCGTCTGTCACTAACTGACATTTTTTCATGACTTACCTGGTAAGTCCTTTGTCACTAAGGGGTTAAATTGTGATCCCTGTCTACTCAGAAGTTCGCAAGATTTAATGACGGAGCTTGTATGGGCATACGGACATAAAAGTTATTACTTAGTCCTGCATGATTGATCAGCAGTTAATACATTAATCTCTATAGAAAAGTCAGAGATGCTCAACTAGGCTCCTGAGCTAGCAAATACATGCAAGAAGCTCAGTGGGACTATGTCCTCGCGCCCAGGGTGCAATCTCTTTTAGCTCACAAGTGCCATACACAGAGAAGAAATATTCTGAAGCACATCATACTGGTCCTGCCAAAATGACAGTCCAGCCACGAAATGCCAGACAATTCTTCTCTGAACAAGGGAAGTAGCTAACCCCAGACGTACGTTTCGGCCTTCTTGGGCCTCGTCGGTGAGGTGCAGCTGATCCCTCTAGGCACTGTGAGCAAGGGGTCCACGTCTGGATTCCCCTCATTACTCTTAGGGTGACCAACCCCAAGAGCAATTTGCATATGTATATAGAAAAGTCAGAGATGCTCAACTAGGCTCCTGAGCTAGCAAATACATGCAAGAAGCTCAGTGGGACTATGTCCTCGCGCCCAGGGTGCAATCTCTTTTAGCTCACAAGTGCCATACACAGAGAAGAAATATTCTGAAGCACATCATACTGGTCCTGCCAAAATGACAGTCCAGCCACGAAATGCCAGACAATTCTTCTCTGAACAAGGGAAGTAGCTAACCCCAGACGTACGTTTCGGCCTTCTTGGGCCTCGTCGGTGAGGTGCAGCTGATCCCTCTAGGCACTGTGAGCAAGGGGTCCACGTCTGGATTCCCCTCATTACTCTTAGGGTGACCAACCCCAAGAGCAATTTGCATATGTATATAGAAAAGTCAGAGATGCTCAACTAGGCTCCTGAGCTAGCAAATACATGCAAGAAGCTCAGTGGGACTATGTCCTCGCGCCCAGGGTGCAATCTCTTTTAGCTCACAAGTGCCATACACAGAGAAGAAATATTCTGAAGCACATCATACTGGTCCTGCCAAAATGACAGTCCAGCCACGAAATGCCAGACAATTCTTCTCTGAACAAGGGAAGTAGCTAACCCCAGACGTACGTTTCGGCCTTCTTGGGCCTCGTCGGTGAGGTGCAGCTGATCCCTCTAGGCACTGTGAGCAAGGGGTCCACGTCTGGATTCCCCTCATTACTCTTAGGGTGACCAACCCCAAGAGCAATTTGCATATGTATATAGAAAAGTCAGAGATGCTCAACTAGGCTCCTGAGCTAGCAAATACATGCAAGAAGCTCAGTGGGACTATGTCCTCGCGCCCAGGGTGCAATCTCTTTTAGCTCACAAGTGCCATACACAGAGAAGAAATATTCTGAAGCACATCATACTGGTCCTGCCAAAATGACAGTCCAGCCACGAAATGCCAGACAATTCTTCTCTGAACAAGGGAAGTAGCTAACCCCAGACGTACGTTTCGGCCTTCTTGGGCCTCGTCGGTGAGGTGCAGCTGATCCCTCTAGGCACTGTGAGCAAGGGGTCCACGTCTGGATTCCCCTCATTACTCTTAGGGTGACCAACCCCAAGAGCAATTTGCATATGTATATAGAAAAGTCAGAGATGCTCAACTAGGCTCCTGAGCTAGCAAATACATGCAAGAAGCTCAGTGGGACTATGTCCTCGCGCCCAGGGTGCAATCTCTTTTAGCTCACAAGTGCCATACACAGAGAAGAAATATTCTGAAGCACATCATACTGGTCCTGCCAAAATGACAGTCCAGCCACGAAATGCCAGACAATTCTTCTCTGAACAAGGGAAGTAGCTAACCCCAGACGTACGTTTCGGCCTTCTTGGGCCTCGTCGGTGAGGTGCAGCTGATCCCTCTAGGCACTGTGAGCAAGGGGTCCACGTCTGGATTCCCCTCATTACTCTTAGGGTGACCAACCCCAAGAGCAATTTGCATATGTATATAGAAAAGTCAGAGATGCTCAACTAGGCTCCTGAGCTAGCAAATACATGCAAGAAGCTCAGTGGGACTATGTCCTCGCGCCCAGGGTGCAATCTCTTTTAGCTCACAAGTGCCATACACAGAGAAGAAATATTCTGAAGCACATCATACTGGTCCTGCCAAAATGACAGTCCAGCCACGAAATGCCAGACAATTCTTCTCTGAACAAGGGAAGTAGCTAACCCCAGACGTACGTTTCGGCCTTCTTGGGCCTCGTCGGTGAGGTGCAGCTGATCCCTCTAGGCACTGTGAGCAAGGGGTCCACGTCTGGATTCCCCTCATTACTCTTAGGGTGACCAACCCCAAGAGCAATTTGCATATGTATATAGAAAAGTCAGAGATGCTCAACTAGGCTCCTGAGCTAGCAAATACATGCAAGAAGCTCAGTGGGACTATGTCCTCGCGCCCAGGGTGCAATCTCTTTTAGCTCACAAGTGCCATACACAGAGAAGAAATATTCTGAAGCACATCATACTGGTCCTGCCAAAATGACAGTCCAGCCACGAAATGCCAGACAATTCTTCTCTGAACAAGGGAAGTAGCTAACCCCAGACGTACGTTTCGGCCTTCTTGGGCCTCGTCGGTGAGGTGCAGCTGATCCCTCTAGGCACTGTGAGCAAGGGGTCCACGTCTGGATTCCCCTCATTACTCTTAGGGTGACCAACCCCAAGAGCAATTTGCATATGTATATAGAAAAGTCAGAGATGCTCAACTAGGCTCCTGAGCTAGCAAATACATGCAAGAAGCTCAGTGGGACTATGTCCTCGCGCCCAGGGTGCAATCTCTTTTAGCTCACAAGTGCCATACACAGAGAAGAAATATTCTGAAGCACATCATACTGGTCCTGCCAAAATGACAGTCCAGCCACGAAATGCCAGACAATTCTTCTCTGAACAAGGGAAGTAGCTAACCCCAGACGTACGTTTCGGCCTTCTTGGGCCTCGTCGGTGAGGTGCAGCTGATCCCTCTAGGCACTGTGAGCAAGGGGTCCACGTCTGGATTCCCCTCATTACTCTTAGGGTGACCAACCCCAAGAGCAATTTGCATATGTATATAGAAAAGTCAGAGATGCTCAACTAGGCTCCTGAGCTAGCAAATACATGCAAGAAGCTCAGTGGGACTATGTCCTCGCGCCCAGGGTGCAATCTCTTTTAGCTCACAAGTGCCATACACAGAGAAGAAATATTCTGAAGCACATCATACTGGTCCTGCCAAAATGACAGTCCAGCCACGAAATGCCAGACAATTCTTCTCTGAACAAGGGAAGTAGCTAACCCCAGACGTACGTTTCGGCCTTCTTGGGCCTCGTCGGTGAGGTGCAGCTGATCCCTCTAGGCACTGTGAGCAAGGGGTCCACGTCTGGATTCCCCTCATTACTCTTAGGGTGACCAACCCCAAGAGCAATTTGCTGTAGCTGTTAACCAAATCCTAAAATGCAGAGATTAATGTGTTAACAGCTGCTCGATCATGCAGGACTAATTAATAACTTATGTCCGTATGCACATACGAGCTCCATCATTAAATCTTGTGCACTTCCAAGTAGACACTGAACACAATTTAAAGATGCAGTTCTTATGTGTGAACTGCAGCTTCAAGTTTCAAAAGAGGGATTGGAGACACCGCGAGATAGAGTACATAAACTGGGGGTAAACATGATACATTTTACCTAAGATCTTCATGTGGGGCTGCATTGAGAGGCAGAGTTCTGCAGGTATGGCATTTGACAGCAGGGCAAAATCATGCAGTGGTCTTTTATTCTCACATTGCTTCCAAGGCAGAGTAAGCATAACCGTGAATTACAGGGGTAGGACGGCCACAATTTCTTGGGGATCTCAGAATGGCTGGCAGCCTCACGTTAAAATCCCCTATGCAGGCACTCAATTTTGTCCTCGCCAAATGCGAGGAGGCGAGTGGAAATTTTGAGCCCTGTTATAATAGTACAAAAAAATCCTCTTTGCCCTGCCATTGACAGCTGTCTCATACCCTAGTGTTTTACTTGCTAGATTACAACCCTAAGTGAAACCATCCCCTTGTCTGCCTAAGTGTTTGTTGCAGTGCCAGCAATTGGGTGCAAGGATTTTTATTTTTTTTTCCCCAGCACCAAAGTGGGCAGCAATAACCCCAAAGCATGTTTCACTGTCAGCCCTCAATTGTTCACAATATGCATGTACATCTCTCTCACAAACACACACAGCTCCATCCTTGCACTAACCTCCTTTCCTCTAATCGTAGGAGGTGGCCCCCTAGTTATTTGATCCAACCTTTGGAATGAAAAGATCACTTGTATTGACCTTATATACTAACACAATGTAACAATATCTTCTTAAATATATTCTCTCTTGTCTAGAGTAACAAAAAGGAAGGTTTAAGAAAAAAAAAAAAAAAAGCCTGCACTATTGGTAGCTCTTGAGGACCAGGGTTGGCTATTGCAGAAACAGACATCCTTCACACTTCAGATCCTCCATTCCCTTAATCTTGTTGCTCTTCTCTGTACTCTCTGCAGTTCTAGAACATCCCTTTTCAGAACTGGTACCCAAAACTGCATTGCATATCCAAGGTGAGATCTTATAAATGATTTGTACAGTGACAAAATTATGTTAGCCACTCTTGCTTCAATACTTCTTTTTATGCAAGACACAACTTACTCTTTCTACTGCTGTTTGACACTGATCACCGTTTCCAAGTTTACTTTACAAGAACTCCCAGATCTCTCTAGCAACGAGTCTCCTAGAATGATTCCATTAATATCTTACATACCATTACGAGATGCTCATCCCAAGTGCACGTTACACTTTCCTATATTAAACATTAAATGTAATTTTCTCTCTGCAGAGAACAAACATCCTTCTCTGAAATGTATTCATTCATAACTGCCTGTGTATCATGTTACGATACATGTGCTAATTAAGCTTTTCAGTAATGTTTCATATGATAATTATGCTCTGTGCTGCACTAAGAGACTTTCACTTCTTCCCAGAGATAAAAGTGTGAATATCTCCTAGATATATGATGAACTTTTGGCTAACATGGTACGTATACAAGTTTGAATTACGTTTTCAGATATGCAATCAAAATTCAAGGTGACAGATCCACTTTAAGCCCAAATAAGCAAATCACAGGTGGTGTTATTAGCAGGTAGGTACTTTGTTTCAGACAGTATATCAAATCATTTCTACATTGTTTTTTTTTTTTAAAGTTGAAATACCCAATAATACCCATTCATAAATCCTCAAATGTATGATCCAATTTTGACTTCACTTGGTTGGTGGGATGACTTTTCTTCTGCTAGTGTTTTATAATATACCCACAAGCAATTCTTCTTAAAATGGAAATTCCCTGATCTGTTCTGGTCAGTAATGCCAAAGTTCCAACAAAATGTACTTAACTGTAAAGATCTAATGCCATATGGTCACATTTAGGCAAGTAATTCACATACAAGTAGTCACTGAAACTTGCAACAAATGTATTAACCCAAAATGAGATTGGTACCTGTTCCTACCCAATTAGTGAGCCTCCTTTGATATAGGATTGTTACATCACCTACAGACCATTTCCACACAAATGATCATTAGATCAGATAATTACAGACCTTTCCACTTCAGATATGTTCAGATTTAGAGAGATATACTTAGATCTTCCAAAAATAACATTTTCCCAAATTCCCACCAACCGGAGACTTCTAAGGAGCCTATGCACGAAGATCTCTCAAGTTAAAGAAATCGTAGCACATTGGTTCCATAGAATAACATAGAACTTTTTACACTGGAGAAGTAATCTCCTCTTTATCACACCTTAGTACATCTTCCCTTTTAATATGGTATAAATCAGAGTTTCTCAGCCTCTGTCCTCGAGTACCTCAACATTACAAGTTTTCTGGATTTCCTTGCCTGAGTATACATTAATTAATTAAAACAGAAGATCCACTACACATCTATGCTCAAGCAAGGAGATCTAGGAATAATGAGGAACACTTGAGAAAATCTGTAGTAAATGAACAAATTGTACTGTTAGTCTATCTTTAATGGATGTGGTACCACTACATCCTGAAGCTTCCCATCTCTGGGATACTTTGTCTTCACACCACCAAGGTTTCTGCAGCTTCCAAAGATTACCAAGGACTCCCAAGTGACACATCCTGGCTTTTCCAATACGTATTTCTATGCTGGATCATCCACACATGCTCACCTATCCAGTTTCAGTTTTTATTAGATGTGCAGTAATGCCCCTTGAATTTTAGAGATGACTTTTATGCATTACAAAGCAATGTTATGGAGACTGCTCTAACACGAAAAGAGAAATTATGATCTTTAAAGATAACAACCCGTATAACTTGGCAGTTCTATCTCAAACCCAATAGAACCAGTGTCCTTCCTCAGATCCGAAATCCTGCAGGATTGAGGCTTTGAGCAGGTGCACTGGTTATATGAGGGAGTTTGAGACCTCAGTCCCAGCCAGTTGGTGATCAGAGGCAGACATGGAAGCCACTTCCCCCTAGGCTTGAAAACCATGGTTAACCACCGGCTACCAGATTAAATGAACAGGAATCATGACACATGGCCAATCTCTTAATTAGAATAGGGTTTTAGTGCATACAATTTTTTTTATGTAAATCTGACATTCTTTCTGTAGAGCCTAGCACAAAACCAATATTTTCTTATGAATATTTGCAACAACATGTGCAAAGCACATTAAGTTGCGCAAACATTCTAGGACTCAAATGGGTTAAATTAAGGATTCATCTTGCAGCATGCCATACTCAGTAAGCCAAAGATGTGCAATTCTGGAGTAAGCCGGTCGTACCAAAAAGGAACAATTGAAAATTCCTTAAATCTCCATTATCATATTAACCCCTCGAATTCTAGAGAAGTGTACAGTGCGCTAGAATTTGTGTTTAAAAGCCCCTTTAAATTTTTAGGAACAGATGAAATTTCCCAATGGTGCAATTATTTTACTCCAGAAGATCTCCTAACACCCATGGGGAGATGCACCGACTTGGGAAACTCTCCAGCAACAGAATTTCTACTATCCGATTTATCCATTATTCTATGTGTTAAAACAAAACTACCACCTGAAATACACTTTAGCTTAAATAACTCCCCATCTGGCAACTAGCTGCTTAGTAGCACTAGTTGCCAGAATTATTACATTGTTAAATAAATTTACCCTTTCTTCCCGGGCTGACAGCAGGATGGAGTGCAGACATCTTGCCAAAGAGAAGTCCGCGCGCCTGCACTATCAATCCTAGCCAGCTCTAGGAGGCATTGCTAGGAGCTGTTCGGCAACTGAAGGGACTGATAGTGCAGGCGCGCAGACATCACTATGGCAAGAGGTCTGCGCTCCGTCCTGCTGTCAGCCCTGGAAGAAAGGGTAAATCTATTTAACAATGTAATAATTCTGGCGACTAGCTACGAAGCAGCTAGAAATATAAGCTAAAGTATATTTCAGTTGGTAGTTCAGCTTTAACAGATCTGAAATTAAAAAAGCTCCACAGAATAACATAGGAACTGGAAAGGTAATATCACTTTAGAGCATCTCCCCTTTCAGTAAGCTGCTTTCTTTATAAAACAGTTGAAGGCAAACATTAAACAACTCAGAGATTCAATGTGAACTGAAAAAACGGTTTTATTTGTGGGTGTCTTGTTCAGCCTTAGAGCAATGTGTCGACTTCTCAAAGACACAGATGAAGCAGGCAACACAAAAATATATAAATTAAAATCCAAAATAATACATCTTCATTAATAAACGTCAAAAGTTATTCCTGAAAAGAAATTACAAATCAGCAGTTAGAATAAGAGAAAGTAGGAAAACAAATATTAAATACTGAAGAGTACATGGAAGTCAGGCAAATGCATTCCCTGGAACAGACTTTATATTTAAAACTGCACACTGGAAATTACCATAATTATCTTCTTCATTATCTCTGTTAGGTCTTGAGTAATTCAGAGCTCAGTCTACTATAACATTTCACCTCTAGTTCCTAAATTTAGGGGTACTTCACTGAATGTTCCAGTGCCTAAGAATTCTGTAAACGTCCTAAGATTTGTATATGGAGGTTACCCCCTGGATCAGAGGGCAGAACTCCAATCTTCAAGTGATTAACAGACCAGGATAATATTCTTATTTGACCAAGCAGGAGTATCCTAACATCTGCCTGCAGAGGGCAGCAGTGTTCAGCCAGGCTGGCGAGGCATTTGGTATGCCCTGGGCACCAGCTTAGGGTGCCTCTTATCTGTCAATTGACAAATGTGAATAGTGTTTCAGATTATTATTTATGGAAACTGTTCTGCACAACATGTAGAACATGCACACCTGCTCAAGATCAATGTATTAAGCTACTTACACCTACATTTTTCCCTTAACACTGCACCTGAGTTGTACTCTAGTTCCTTTCCCCCTGCACCTTGTTGTAAGTTATGTACTAATATTGCTCTGAGGAGCTTCCTGTGCATGCTGTGGGACAGATGTTCAGGGTTTGGTAGCATTAAAGTCTTAGATAACAGAGTCTGTTTGTTTTAGTGCACAACAGCACACACTGTAGTGCATGCCCTTAGGTGCAGTTCTTAGAGTTGGAGACTAATGACAATGGAGCTACCATGGCAAATTCTTAATTCCACCTACAGTTTCCATGGCTGAATATTTAGAAGAAATATTCATGTCTAGTAAGATGCCATAGGAATATTTTACACTAAAACCAGAACACACACTAGGGGCCGCATTTCCCGATGGTGGGAAACAGGCTGCCCTTAGAGGTTTCTCCTGCAGCCTCTAGTGTGTTCTCTGGTACACGGAGAGGGGAGATAATTTCCATCACGCATCCCAATTCCCCCCACAAAAGTGTGTCATCCCTTCCTTTGGCCTCAAGGTACAATATCGACACACACACACACACACTGCAATGCATAGAATACCTTTCTAGTATTCAAGGAATTAATCAGTTTTAATCTTTTTTTTTTTTTTAATAAATTTACTACTTTTGTCTTTTTCACATGCAATATTTGTTTAATATTAGGAGATGTAAAAGATGTATTCATTACATAAAATTAAAAAGGCAATGTTATTTCTCCTTATAGGGTCAACATTGTATAAAATGAATGTTACCTTGAAATTTATCAAGTTCAGCAGATCTCCATACACTCTGTTAAACAATTCTTCTCTGGTATTCGTCCCATTGAGTTGTTCTAGAAATAAAATGAAATTTCAGTTATTTTAAACTAAAATTTACCAAATGCTCTTATGCAGCAGATATGTAAAAATATACAATGAGCAAAAACATACCCACGTTAACATTCATTCTCTCCATTATGTCCTTGTGTTTAATGTACATTGGCCAGACATGGCCATCAAACAGTCCCGGTGGGTCTGGAACAGTGTAGTTTCTAGAGCTATTAATAGAAGGAGAGGGGGGAAAAAATAAACAAAAAACAGATTAAAATAGTCTATATTATTGGCTCCCAACACGTTAGTAGTGCCTAACAGGCCATGCATTTAGAATTAGGATTTCCACACTTGTGAACAGGTGAGTTAATCAAAGGCTCAGCCACTTAAGAGAAGAAGTAAAGTTTTTTCATTATTTAATAAAAAAAAAAAAAAAAAAAAAAATTATATATAGGGCTTTTCTACTTGAGTAAAACAATGTTACTACTCACACTGCTGGCAGTTGTTTCATTCGAAATGTACAACTGTTCAAATTGTCAGGAAGTAACAGCATCATTACTTCCTTAGAGTTCAAACTGACAGGAAGTGACAAAGTGGTCACTTTAACATACTATGGAAAATGGTTGTCATTGCCTCACCATTACCACAGAATGTCACGTGATAGTTCTCAAAACCCTTAAGTTTTCAAGTGTCTCATGAGAACAGGTGCATCAATGAGTGATTCTGGTAACAATGCTTTTAGCACCAGGTGATGCCCAACACATCTGAAAGCAATATACTGGACAGCCCTATGGCATTCAAGGGGTAAATAAGAAATATCAAAAGCTGCACCAAAAATGTGTCCATTTTTTTTTTGTCTGCAGTCAGAGATGCATTAACCCTTTGAGTGACAGAAGAGTGCAAAAAGCATTGTGAAGCAAAGTGTTATATAGCAACAGCACAACCTGGCAGCAAAACATCTTGAATTTAAACTAATCAGAAAAAAGTACCCTCTCTAATAAGAACCAAAGTGCACTGGGATTATCTTTAGTTTACTCAATAGGAAAAGCAGGACATTTTCCCAGTTATGGTTTACTGCCCCTTTAACCCATTGGTGCTCTGACATACAGAGTTAATTTTCTGTGTAGCAGCTTTTGTATGTTTTGCTCCTTTACCTAAAATATGTTGACCTGAGCAGTTATCGTGTGAATCTTGTAATGCTGTTAACATTATACAGACTTCAACAATGGTGTTCCATGAGATAAGAAACACATTCTGTACCGATCTATAAAATATCATGCCAGAAGATGAGTCTCATGCCTGCTTTCTACACTGTACAGATAGAAACAGGCTATTTTTTTTTTTTAGAAATGACTAAGCAAGATTGGTCAAAATATTTGCATGGTAACAGTAATGTAAGGGGATTTAGCAAAAGAAAAAGGAACAAGATGGAGCATGAACTCAGAACTAAAGTGACAATGTACTAACAGCTCCCAAGCAATGCATTGGAGAAGTCTCTGGTATCAAATGAGTTAACAACTGAACTGGATTTGCAAAACAACCTCTGAAAGGAAGTGGTAAATACCAACTAACAAAAATGACTGTGATACGCCTATAACAAATATAAAAATCGTTCAAGAATTAAATATGGTCTGGGTATGTCAGGAGAAGCAACTCTAAGCTTGTACCCACTCAGTCTCTCCATGGTAACACTTAAAGGTTAGAACAAATGTTTTGGTGACAAGTAAACTGGAAGGCTAATGCTTGCTGCTTCTGACAGCTGACAACAGCACAAGTATATAAATAAACAAAGATTGACTTTAACCCTTTAAGGACCGGCTGCGCATGCAACTGTCACTTAAGGACCATAAAGTTTTTTTTGTTTTTTTTTTGCCGAATCCGATTCCTGACTCCCTGAACGGCGTGCAGCCGTGAGAGGAGCCCGGAATTCCATGGCGGTCCATGACCGTCATGGATCCTTAAGGGGTTAATGATCAGCCATGCAGCAGCAGCTGAGGACCATGGGGCATTTTTTTATCTGCCCAATGGTTTCAGGGGTGCCCGATCGGTGTGCAGCCGTGCAGGAACCCCTGAACTCCATGATATGCCAGGACCTTAACTGGTCCTTTAGGGAGGTTATCCCATGACGGTCCAGGCACTTCATGGGTCCTTAAAGTATTAAAACCACCACCATGTGTGATTAAAGCAGAACTACCACCTCCACTAAAGTCGCCCTGCAATACTTACACAGGTGGCGACTAGCTTACTAATCATTATTAGTACCTTTCAAAAGTGCCCACGAATAAAGTTATCCTTAAGCTTCCGAGACTGACGGCCAGGTTACTGCAGCCTGTGCGCCTGCGCTGTCAGTCTCTTCCGGAGCCGACCGGGCCAGTGCAATGCCTGTGAAGGGTGAAGAGGACTGACAGTGCAGGCTCGCATTCAAGATGTCCGCTGTGATGCCTGGCTTCCGGTCTCGGAAGCTTAAAGGATAACTTTATTTGTGGGCACTTTTGAGATGTAAAATAATGATTAGTAAGCTAGACGCCACCTGCCTAAGTATTGCAGGGCGACTTTAGTGGACGTGGTAGTTCCTTAAGTAATTCAATGTATTGGGGTTGGGTTATCTATTGCACATAATTAGGTGACTGACTATAATTTCCATTATCCTCAGCTGGGCACCGGAATAAAACAGCTGGATATATACTGTCTGCTCACCCTTGAGCCAAATGAATTTCTTTTATTTACTGTTTAACGCCTTGGATGCTAGAGTCACCACCATGCTCCATCAGACTATACCCTAGCTTTCACTCTTTCAAGCACTTCTCCAATTCCATCTACTCAAAGAAGCTTATAGCGCATGCACACACACCTCTAACTTTCCAAAACATGCCACTAAAACCTGTCCTGGCCCTTTACAACCAACCAATCCAGGCTACGAACTTAGTGAGAAGCTAAAGATTTTATACACCAGCAAACAAAATGGAAGTCCATCTGAATTACCTTATGTTTCATTTGTACTAGTGTTGCATCAATACCGGTATCGGTGCCGATACCGGCATTTGCACGAGTACTCGTGCAAATGCGGCCGATGCCAGCACCGATACCCTGTGTCAGGGTCGGTGCTGCAGAGAGCGAGCCCAGGGAGCTGCTCACAATGCTCTCCGGTCACCTCTCTCCCTCCTGCAGCATTGGAGCATTGCCACTGGTTACCATGGCAACGCTCAGACGCTGACCTCTGCTGGGGCTCGCGAGAGAACAGTGAGCACCCAGCAGAGAAGGGTAAGGCAGGGAAAGGGGGATCAATACAGGTAAGATGGGGCATCAAGAGCGGGTGGAGAAAGAGGCAGAGAGGGGGGGTCAAGAGGGAGAAAAGGAGGCAAAAGGGACTAAGGGAGAGAAAAAAAAGAGGCAAAAGGAGGAAGGATCAGGAGACAAAAGGAGGGGGGCCAAGAAGAGGCGAACGGAGGGGGGATCAGGAGGGAGAGAGAGGCAAAAGGGTGCGATCAAGAGTCAAGGAGGGGGATCAAAAGGGAGAGAAAAAGCCAAGGCAAAAGGAGGGGGCTCAAGAGGGGGAGAATGAAGGAAAAGGTGGGAATCAAGAGGGGGAAAAAGAGGCAAAAGGGGAGAATCAAGAGGTGGTGTGTGTACATATATTTCAAGTACTCACCAATATCAATTACCGATACTTTTTTTGCGGTCATTTTCCAGTTTTCCAAGTACCTAAAGCATATATATATATATATATATATATATATATATATGCGCTTTAGGTACTTTGAAAACTGGCAAATGACTGCAAAAAAAAGTATCGGTAATTGGTATCGGTGAGTACTTGAAAAAAGTATCCGTACTCGTACTCGGTCTTAAGAAATTGGTATTGGTGCATCTCTAATTTGTACCCTCCTTCATTCTAGATTGCAAGTACTTGTTGGCTTACAACTCCCATGATGGAAGTTGTCCCCAACAATTCACTACCCCCAAGATATACATAAGAGAAAAAGGTTTCAGTGCAGCCAGTGCTAAAAGTTGTAGTCTTTTAAACATAGTAAAACACAACACAAAATATAAACCACTAACCTCCTCCTCCTCTTGCATTCATCGTAGGGTATTGAAAGGAAATAGCGTTGGTTGAAAATATCAATTAGCGGTCTGCAAAATTAAAATAACTGTTTTCAGCATGTGAAAAAAGTATATAAGTTTTTTCATGTCCAGGATGTTAGATAAAGATGGACCGTTTTAGTGCAGATAGACATCTGCTAATAATCTTGCTGTTTTCAAAACTTACAAAGACTAACTATAGAAACAATTTTATTTTGTTTAACCCCTTAATGACCGCCTGATCTGGAATGCAGATTTTTTTCCTTCTCTCTCAATGGGATGGCAGAGCGGCGTGCAACCACGCTTCAATTCCAGAATTTGATGTCATGCCAGGACCGTCACCTGGCAAGTCAGGGGTCGTTAAGGGGAAAACTGAAGGGCCTTTATTTATAAGCAAAGCAAAAAAAAAAAAAAACAAAACACAACCATCATATAAAAGGTAAACACGGACGATAATTTAACCCCTTAAGGACTGCGCAGCCCTAGAGGACCACATTTTTTTTTTTTACCAAGCTGAGCTGCCATCCCAGAATGCCAGGACCGTCACTGGTCCTTAATGCACTCACACATGATGGTCCTTCCATGTCCTTGGTCGCTAAGGGGTTAATATTGTGTTATTGAGCCACACAATCTCTACCAATAGTGATAATGAGGCTCAATGATATACAGATCTGGCCCTACAGGTCAGATGGTCTTCTCTACAAACAGTTTTACATTCCTGTCTGCACAGGACATGGAGACAGGAGTCCATATTGTGGATCCCATAAAATTCATGGGGTTGGCCACCCAAGTCCACTTTGTCAAGCTGATTAATTTTGTAGGGATGGCACTAATGGGGCTATAAATAATTACAGGAATTATTCATTTTAAAGGAATTTTTTCTTTAACTATTGCCCTTTTAACCAGTAGAAAGTCATCGAAAGCATTACAAATCTATGAACTGGAGGCCACCTTAGCAAAGTTACTTAACCACAGGGTTTCCTGGATTTCCCTGACAGAGCACAGGAGTGTAATTAGTGGATAACGGATTAGTTCACCTGTGCTCAGGTAAGGAAACCCAGAAAACCCTCACTGATAGGGGCACTTCAGGTCTTTTATTATTATTATATTTATCTGAGGCAGACAGCTAACCAATATGAGCCCTTTAAGGACTGCTGATGCCTGCTGTTTGAAGTGAGGTGTGAAATAAAGTCAAAATTCAGAGTTCACTATATAAAGGCAAATGCAGATACAAGGCAAACATTTATGAAACTGGAGGGCATGTAGCCAAGTAAAACCTTCTAGTAAAATTAAGAGACTTTTTCCTTGTATATAATCCCCCTTAAACATGTGACTGAGGGGACATCTTCATTTTCATAAGAAGCTGACACGAACAGAATCAGGCTTCGGTCAGGGTCTGAGTCAGCTGAGCTACTACCTCTCCAATATCCTGCTCATCCCCCTCCATGCAACTTCAGCACCTGGCACAGTATGTAAAGGCACTTCAGTATTGGATGATAGAACTGGATAGAGCTGGAAAGCATCCACATGGTTTTTTTACTCACTCTCCATGTGCATGAATCTTTTTGGGTGACAGTTTTATTCTAATGTGGCTCAAATCTTTGGATAGCAGAGGTGGCATTAAACAACAAAATAACACCTTTCCATTAGTCAAACACTGAACACAGAGGGGCTGTACGGCTCTGATTTAAATAAGTAAGCCCCAAAGAGGGGTGTAATACATTGCAAAGCAATGTGTTCAACACCCATCTGGTTGCTAAAGGGTCAAAGTACCCAAATGCTTCTAACCATTCTTGGTTATTCGGAATTGTAAAAAAAATAATGATAATACAGAAATACTGCCAGAAATTAAGGCACCTCTGTATTCAAAGTAAAAAAACAAAAAACAAAAAGTGTGATGAACGAATACCAAGAAAGAACATGAATGTTTTGTTCAAGGCACAGCAGCCTCTCAGGTGCTGCTCAAGTCACATTTTCATTTCCATATTCGTATCAGAACGGTCCCGCCCTCAGACAGTTCAACACTGACATGTCAGGCAAATCCTCTCTGCACAAAACTTGTAGAACCTTTGATTGGCCACCATGCCTTAGGACAAGACACTTTATCTTGGTCATGTGATGGGTGTTCGTCACATTTGTTTGCTGTAGGTCTCTGTATTCAAACTAGCATACAGTTGTCAAATATACTGCTGTGGTTGTTATTGCCGTCTCTATCAAAATGGTTAACAGAATATTTCAAAGTAATTGGAAACGAAAGTCTAGGTAATTATGCAAAATGTAATTAATAATCAGTTACTAATTGTGTATTTATTTTTTCTTTTCCTTAGTGGCGGTAGGTTATGATTACAATAGAAAAAAGTTGCAATAAACATCTAATGAACCCTCTGACAGCCACAGAGTGACATATCAATCATCTGCCACCCCTACAGATTCACTGACTGCTATTATGAAGTTTTTTTTTTATTAACCTCCTATACAGGTTTGACCATCACCCATCTGACACTACGTACTTGTGGGTGTAGAGAAGAAATCCTTCCACAATTAGAATATGGACGTTATCTTCCTTCTCTGGCACCTGAGGTGTTTCAGTGTCCAAGGTGTTAATGCCATGGGAGCGTTCAAACTTCACTGGGTCTTTTCTCCAAGCATCAATGGTATTCATCATAGCTTCCATATCTAGGGCGGTGATCACTAACAAGATATATTTTATTAGTATTCCTATAAACAAGCCTGATGTATTTAATTGACAGTATTTGCCATTTGCCTTCATCAATAATCTAGACAACGAACATAACCCTCTTACCATCATACTGCTTAAACCCGTCTTCAACTTCTATCTCGTCTTGGGGCTGAAACAGTGACCAAAAACAAAAAAAAATACAAGCGCATTGTCTATTCAATGTGTGCATTGAACATAATGCCAGCTGTTAAAAGGACATCAAGCTTTAACCATCTGAGTACCAGAGTGGTATCCAATACATTGCAAAGCAATGCACTGGATACCACTCTGGCACTCAAAGGGTTACAAAATTACAATAATAAGCACATTGCTAACAAACTAAAATAAACCACTTATCCTTTTAACTAAGTAACATATACCTATATGGTATATGTAGTGTTGATATCCAAACCATAAGCTTTAATATAGTCTTTGAAGTAACAGAAAAATCTTGCAGGTACCACCAAACACTAGCTTCAGAGACCCTGAGGTATAGCTATATGGGCAAAAGTGCACCAGGCATGAGGCAAACTAGCTGCGCTGATCTGCCTACTAATAAACAGTATAACCCTGTATGTTCCCTTTCGAAAAAATTTTTTTACCTAATCTTCTCTTAAATGTATCCATTGTATCTGCCATAACCACCTCCTTGGGCATGGGATTCCAAAATTTAACAGACCTTACCGTAAAAAAAACAAAACAAAACAAAACAAAAAAACCTTCCACTGCTGAAGTCTAAACCAGAGGTTCTCAAGTGCGGCCACCAGCGTGTTTTTGTGTGGCCACCATGACAAATACTGAAATGGTGGCCGCATACAACTTGTGTTTTTTTGTGCCGGAGCCTGCCCCGCTGCACCATTACTGTGCAGACTGCAGAGGATTTTTTTTATAGTGCGACTGACTGGCTGAGGCTTCCCGCTTTAAGTATCTCAGCCAGCCAATAATTTTTCAGCCCGCCCCAGCCTAGTACAAACGCGTGCATCTGCGGACAAGCACAAAGAAGATTGGACTGGAGTCAGAAAAGAGGTAAGTAGCAATCAGAGGTGTGCGACCAGTTTTTTTATGGACAGTGTGTGTGGGGCAATCTGGTGGGGCAATGTGAGTGGACAGTGTAAGGTGGGCAATGTGAGTGGACAGTGTGGAGGGGCAATAAGAGGTGGGCAATAAGAGATGGGCCATATGTGTGGGGCAGTGTGAGTCACTGTCGTACTCTCTCCCCTAAGCTTCAACCTCAGATGGCCCTGGGATCAGTGAGAGTGAGTGCTGAACCTGAATGAGATACACACACAGTGCACCCAGTACATACTGTTTTTTACTAATCATGTCAAATTGTTGGATAATGTATAGCAGAAAATATTTACGTGTATGTGTAAGGAGAAAAGTGAAGCAAGGCAAAATAATTGCAGAATACTTAAAATAAATAATAACCACTTGGATGATGGAGAGGTCCCCAATGTATTAGAAAGCATTCAAGGGGTTAATAATCACATTTGATTCCATTGTATTTTGTTTGTGTTCCATGTGGTGTAGTAGTGGTCCTTACAACAGGATTGTCATTCATTTGTCTTGTAATTTATATTGACCTTCAGTTCAAAGGAAATTGCTTACTTGTGTTAACCCCTTGAGGATCAGAAAGTAGTGCAGTTCATTGCTTAACAATGTGTTGTGCACGCCTCTGTTGCTCAAGCAGTCAAAACACTGAACAAGAATGGTAGGATTTTGATATCTCAAATGTATGTTAAATTGCAAAATGCAGCGTGCACGGTTGTGTTGTTGTTACTCCTTGGCTGTCACAAAGGTACCCAATCTACTGTGAGGCCTCTAACATTCAAGGGGTTAATTTTATACTAGAGAAGCTGTTAATGGTGAAATCTACAGTTCCATCCATTCCACTGAAATGAAAACTGTCATTGTTATCGGTATAAATCTGGAGGATGACTGATTGCTCATTGGGTTTCCAGCTGAGTCTGTAAGGAATACCTGTGTCAGGGGCATATTGTCAGTAAAGTCAATGGTCTTGACAGAGAATGAAAATGTATCAGAAGGGTAATTTCATTTGAATAAGTGTTTTCTACCTGGGCAAACAGTTGAAAATATAATTTCCAGGGGTGCACCCAGGTGTAAGCCCTCTGGCTTTCAGAAGGTTAAAAATTCATTTTTTATACCGGTTTACAATAGAACTGTCACTTTGTAATAAATAGGTGTTTTTAACCATTTGAGTGCCAGAAAATTATCCAAAATATTGCATTGGATACCTGTCTGGCACTAAAAGGGTTAAAAGCTTTCATATTAATATATATGTTTAGGCATGTTTTATTTAAAGCAATAGTGTGAGAATGTAGCTTTATGTGCTGGTCAGTTTTTATTTGGTATTTTTAATACTACATGATTTCTTTTTGGAATGTTTAAATTATAATATGATGTAAATTTATTGTTGTTGCACTTATTTATATGCAATTTTGTATGTCTTAACATACTTATACCATTTGTGCATGTAATGTCATAGTGTGGCTACCAAGACATGGCTGTGGCCGCAGTGCGGCCACCAGAAAAAAATCCCTTGAGAACCACTGGTCTAAACCTCCTTTCCGCTACTCTCAAGGTGTGTTCCCTGGTCAACTGATCAGGCCTTGTGAAAAGATTTATTATGGTAAACATTTTCTCTTGAGCTTTTATATATTTGTAATATTTACTCTTTGGCACAGTGGCACATGCAATAAGAAAACTAAACCCAACTTTTCCCCCTCATTTAAATCAAAAGGAAAGCATGCGGATATACAAAGCAAGCATGCAGATAAAAATGGCTCTCACAGTCTATTGCAACACATGCCAAATCATATCAAATTCTGACATTATATGCAAACACATATCTGCAATTTTGTCTTTAAAACATGAATAATTTAAGCATTACTGCCTTTTTTACTACATGTGGGCACATTGGTGCAAGCACTCCCACAAGTCATGTTAAAACTATACTGTAAAGCCTTCTAAAGAGCAATGTGAAGTGTACAGGTATATACTCAATGTCTAGTCTATTGTCTAAGCAATAGGACAATATTTTCATGGTACCTTTACAAAAACAAACCCTGATTTAAAACTAGAACAGAGCAAATTTCGGATTGTCTCATCGCCTAAGACTATAGATATATTGCTTCTAAATGCACTGCAGATGTTGCTAGCAAGAGATTCAAAATGAATAAAGAAACTATACTTTTCATTTACCTTCAGGGTGGCTTACTTTTTGCAAGGAAACAGAGAAGTGTATTAAACAGAAAAAAGTGCTCACCTTGAAAAAGTCATCTTGATGCACCACACAACAGTTCGGTAGTGCTTTAATTAGTCTGTTGGTTAGTGTGGTCTTTCCACCATTGGTTACACTAAAAAGAACACAATTGACAGAGCAAAAATTAATTGAAGACTGTTATGAAAATTACATCACAAACTGCATGCATAAAACAAGGTAATTATCACTTCAGGTTCTGAGAATGGTATGACAATAAATGTACACCTCTTTAGCACTTAAGCGGTTAATTGGCTGTTGTCTTGTTAACCCTTTATGGGTCAGATGGGTGTGAGAAACATTGGTTTGCAATTCACCACACAACCCTCTCTTCCTTATAGGATTAACGATGACACACTGTGCTTGGGTTGCCAAAAAAACCAAGAGAACAAAGAAAGGCGCCCTAGTGTAGTAACTTCAAAATTCTGTAACCACCACCGATTCACCCCACTCGTGGGTACTCACAAACACAATGTGCTATCCAATCACTTATGTAATAGATAGCTTGATAAGCGTTTTCTGGGCTTTAAACACTAGCCCTACTCCAGATATAGTGCTGCTTCTCTTCACCTCGTCCCCTCCAGACGGCAATACAATCAAACTCCAACATCCACAAAGGAAAAAAACAGAAGGAAGCGCCTCATCGTGAAATACAGTACAAAAAAAGGATCAAATAGTATATAAGAAGAAATACACTCACGTGTCCTTAATGTCAACTACTAATATATATTAGAGTTGACTATTGCGCATATGGAGAATATATCACCGTCTCCACTCGGTACTCTGTTACCGGATCATCCAACGTTGAAAAAAAAAAAAAATATTGAAATACTCCTCCACAAGTATCAAAGAAATTTTAATAAACAATCATAAAATATTAAAAATGTGTACAGTACACTGGGCTAACGTGTTTCGCAAGATTTTGTACTCGCTTTCTCAAAACCAACAAATATATAAAAAATATATGTATATGTAAGGTCCTTACATATACATATATTTTTTATATATTTGTTGGCTTTGAGAAAGCGAGTACAAAATCTCGCGAAACGCGTTAGCCCAGTGTACTGTACACATTTTTAATATTTTATGATTGTTTATTAACATTTCTTTGATACTTGTGGAGGAGTATTTCAATATTTTTTTTTTTTTTCAACGTTGGATGATCCGGTAACAGAGTACCGAGTGGAGACGGTGATATATTCTCCATATGCGCAATAGTCAACTCTAATATATATTAGTAGTTGACATTAAGGACACGTGAGTGTATTTCTTCTTATATACTATTTGATCGTTTTTTTGTACTGTATTTCACGATGAGGCGCTTCCTTCTGTTTTTTTCCTTTGTGGATTTTGGAGTTTGAATGTGCTTGGGTTGGAAACTTATAAAACCACCACTTGGATGCTATACACTTCTCCCACACTTTACTTTGAAATGCGCTATTGGTAATTCCAGTTAACGGGACAAAATATAACATAAGTTTTGAACAGAAAACTGTCTTCCACAGTATAACTTATCAGATGACAGGCTTCCCTGTATGCCTTCATACCATGTCTTAACCGCTTAAGGCTCATCCTTCGGGCGCTTGCAGCTGGCACTTAAGGACCATGGAGCAGATGTTTTTTTTCCATTGGATCCGATTCAGGGCTCACCGAACAGCATGCAGCCACATGGGGAACCCTGAATTCCATGATGTGCCAGGACAGTCATGGGTCCTTATGGCAAGTTTACCCGCGACGGTCCTGGCACTTCATGGGTCCTTAAGGGATCCTTCAACACATAATTATATTCCATAAATCAGGACAAATTATTCCTATGTTGGGTATCAGGGACTTTAAAGGAGCAGTAAACTTTTTTTTTTTTTTTTTTATAGAAATTGTTTGGCCTACAATCTTACATGGGACTGCAGGGGTATCTGTCTGGTCCAGGTTTGATTAGGTGTTACTTTCCTAATCCCTTCACCTCTGTTGTCTATTCAGCATTGTCTACTGTGTGATGAGATTAGTCTGGTGTCGAGATCCTCTGTAAAACCTGCTTCCATTGTGCTATGCATTGATTGCATATTCCATCCCCCTTCCCCCTGAAAATGTGGCTATACAAACCCTGGCCACTTAAAATAATAATTAGTATTTATTTTGGAACAGAATCTGTATGGTATCTTTTACTACTGGAATGGTTTAAAGGGTTCCCCTTTGAACCCCATTCCTAGGAACTCTACTCTGCAGGACTCGCACAGCTACACTCCTGTAGCCGCTTCGAGGAGAGGGAAACATGGGACGAAAGCTAAGGATAACCCAGCATCCTTACCTTCCATTACAGTCATATACTAACTTTCACTCTCTCCCCTTTATTCGAGTAACTCTAGAAAGGGAGTAAACAAGATCTCTCTCTACTGTGAGAAAAGAATATAAACAAGTTTATTTTTAATTAACCCCTTAAGGACCGGCCGCACACACACGCGGTGGTCACTTAAGGACCACGGAGCATTTTTTTTCTTGATTCGATTCCGGACTCCCCGCACGGTGTGCAGCCGCGTGGGGAGCCCGGAATTCCATGACGGTCCAGTACCGTCATGAGTCCTTAAGGGTGTAACAACCCATGACGGTCCAGGACCATCATGGGTCCTTAAGGGTATAACAACCCATGATAGTCCTGTACCGTCATGGGTCCTTAAGGGGTTAATTGAATGTCAGAGGGTTGCAGTAAGTCTACGGGAATCTTTCCCCATTAATTTCCATGAGGAAAGCATTGCCAATGGATTATAAAAGAATGGTCACTTGAATGTCATGAGCAAGACCTACTCTCCACTTGTTCTTTTTTGCCCATTTATGTTACATTATTGTCTATTACCCCTTTTGTACAGTGCCAAGGAATATGTTGGGACTTTTTTAAAATTTTTTATTTATAAACATGTTGAGAGGCGTGAAGTGGATCTGTACCACTGCTGTTTTCTATACTCCTCCAGTTACTTAAAGTAAGAGGGAGGAAGGATGAACATGAGGAAGTGGCATGCGGTGACAAGAATGGTGAAAGCTAGGCTAGTGACACAATGTAGAAAAGCCCATCTCCAGTCTTTTAAATACACTAAACAATCAATTAGTGCTGCAGGGATCGCATTACAGAATCACTATTACTTTCACTATCACTGATCAGAAGGCTCTCTGAAAAAGTATCCATGGAGGTTTCTGTCAGGGGACTGCGATTTGATTTTACGTATTATTAATTAACAAAATAAAAAGTTACTATAATAGCAAGACTTTTTCCTGAGAACAATGACACACAGAGATGTTAATTAATGCAAAACTTAAGTGTAAAAATGAGAAGCACACACATTGCTTCCATTTTTGTACTGTGCTTAAAAAGGGATAGTAATGTATGAAAAAAAATGCTGCTTTGATATGCCTTGGGCCAGGTAGAGTATTATTTCAATATTTTCACCATCACCCTGCCTCGCAGAGCTGTTCGGATGGGAAGCAGTGACTGACAATCTTCTCTGAGCATAAGGAAACTCCTGTCCTCATTCGTCAAGGGGGGGGGGGGGGCAGGGTTTTCCGTATACTCAGTATATGAAGATTGTCCCTCTATGCATGCTATTTGGTGCCAGGATCGGATTTCACAACTGAGGGGAGGCGGCTAAGGGTAGGAAAAAGAGGTGGGAGGGGGATCCTTTAGAATTTAATAAATTACTCTTGAACTACAAAACTGAAAATATTGAAATGCCACTCTATCTGGCCCACAGCATGTGAGGCTTAATTGGAGCAACATTTGTTTTCCATACATTACTATACCTTTAAGAAAATTAATTATGGAAACATTTATATGTATTTGTCATGTTTTGTTGTAGTATGTATATTATTTGTATTGAATATATACTATGTTACAACTCTTTGCATGCATAAAACGTATATGCATTCTTTTTTTGTCTAGTGATTAAACTGTATGCAGACATGCCCTCTGCTTTCATAGAGAGAATGAATAAGGAGGCACAACTAGTTGATCAGTAGTATTTTTCAGACAAGAGGATGGGAATAAAATATATTTTCACAAGTGATAGCTAAAATAACACATATTTAGGAAATAGGTATTAACTAAAAAATGAAAGCTGTACTGCATATAACAAGTGCCATACAGGTATCAAAATCATTGCAATATCTGGATACTTAGTGGCACTCAAAGAGTTAAATACAAATTGCTTATATGTTAAAGGAAAACAAACTACATAATTGACTTTACCTATTAAGCTTAAGATAATTGTATAACTTTTTTCATAGAGAGAGAGAGAGAAATTTGACACACCCAGATGTTAAATTTATAATGGAAAATTTAAGTAAGTGTAAAAATGTAAAAGTACACACTTGTTGGTGATTTCTTTACTATGCTTAGAAAAGCATATATAAAATATTTGATTGCCATTTTCTGGTGTGGTGTGCATAAAAAAAAAAGTTACAGCCTATTGACTGAACTGTATATAGACATGACACCTGCTTTCATGGGAACCAACTGATCCGTGGTATTTTTAGAACTGAAAAATGCCAATCCTTCCCTATATAATAATTCGCTAAAACGTGTGTAAGCACGCAGTCAAGCACAGTAGAGACTGCTGTGCGTGCTGCAGTCATGCGCAGTAGAGACTGATACACAGCGGGGCGCTCCGAAGGAGCATCCAGCTCTGTATCAGCCGCGGCGCGGGCAGTCTCTATGAGCATAACTGCCCCGCGACCAGCTGCCACTGTATGAGCCGCAGCATGGGCAGTCTCTACTGTGCATGACTGCCCCGCGACCGGCTGTCAGTGGCACGGTGGTGTAACGGGCTCTTCAACTAGTAAGTTATATTTGCATAGGTAATAGCTAAAGTAAGTTAACAAGAAAAAGTGTATTTTGGGTAATTAAAGTTGTACTATATACAAGTTAAATTGCTACAAATATTCCTATAAATACCCAAAACATACAGAGCCATTATCTTCTCTCACAACTGTTACAAAGTAATATTAATTTAAAACGTCAACACAAAAACATAAATTTTAAAAAAGTCAACTTTTACTCCATATAGTATATTTATGGAATACATTAGGCTCTAGTTTCATCGCCTTTCATACATGTAAGCAATAATCAAAAACAGATCCACCATATCATAGTTAGCACATGTCAGCTCGTGTATACTTATTACATGAATCTGTAATAAAAGTGACTAGTCCATATTTCAATATTAATACGTGGACTCAAAACAAAGTTTAATCCATGCAAGTATCTTGACCAATGTATATTAAAAAATATACTTTTGATAATTATGTACATTTCGAAAGTAAACAAGTACCCAGCAGACCATGTTATAATACATGTTGCATATCTAAAATGAGCGCAGAATGTTATAATACATGTTGTATATCTAAAATGAGCGCAAAATAAACCCTACGATGTGATACATATGTATAATATACTGATTGAATTTTTCAAGATATTTGCTTCATTGTCAAAATATAGCAAATAAAATGTAAGTAATGTATAATGAGCCCGTACATAGTTTAATTTCAATGTATGTTGAGGACTTATACGACAGCTACAGCTGCTCTTTGCAATGAGCCGCGGCGCCTGTGTATACTTACCCGCCAATGCCCACAATCACCTTCATAGCGAGTTTCGATCACCTTCAACCAATCAAAATAATAAAAACAAAATCTAAAAGTAGACCCACAGAGGAGCGCAGGAAGGAGAGGGGTTAAATGTCAACTACTAGTACTAGCCTCCATAACTATACAAGCACAGGAGCTCCGTGTATCCTACTGAGCAATCAGCGGGAAAAGAGACAGACTAGAGACAGCGCCGGAGGATCGTCAGCTAGCAGCCCACTTGCCATTGGTCACTTTACTGATGGGCGTAAGTCAAGGCTAACGGCGAGGTTTAGTTGGCGCGCTGATTTCTATACAAACTTTTGGTTGTCCGTGTGCCGTTAGTCCCATCGTTTTCAGCACTGTAGTCCTTCCTCCGATGTAGGTTTCGTATTTCCCAATTTTAAGAACAACTGAAAATATTGATAAGCACATTGTGGTTACGTGTTAGACATATGAAGAGCCTGAGACTGGAGGTGTAAAAGTGATGCAAGCTTTCAGGTCCATTTTTATATCGTCTTCTGACGTGATAAGAATGCAGGCTGAATGCACAATACATGACAGGTTATACACTCATGCAAATTGTTTAATGTGTAAATTCCACTGAAAGTGAAATTCTTATTATCGTTGTCAGTATAACTTATTCCCTAATCTTCAGTGGAGGTGTCTTTTTGGAGCTGGCTAAGTGGTACTAGTTACCTTTTGATGTGTGAATAGCTCCAACAACGTCTGCCTCTGCAATGTATGGGTTAACCCACGTGTTGTGTACCCCTTTGGTACCCAAAGGGCCTGAAATGTTTGTGTGGAATAATGTGACACCAATTCCTTGATTCAGAGGGGAACAGTAACTGAACCACACCAGTAGGTGTCTCACAGATGGATTCAAAATGTGTGTAATGTTATGTTTGTATATAAAAGGGTGAAAAAAGTGTGTTCTATTTGCCAAAAACTTTAATTACCAGATTTTAAGCTTGCACATGGTTTAAAATTATATTTGTGTGTCAAGCATACTGAAAAGCACTATGGTTAACTGAGTGCTAGACAGGTGTGCAAAGCATTGTGTTGCACCAATGTAGTTATTGAAGATTACCACATAGTGTGAACACTATTCTCATGGGTAAATGGTCTTATCCACGTAAACTTTCCTTTATAACTTCTGCTTATGTATTATGTTGTAAAAATGAAGGACAGGGTGTGCCACGAGTTGAGACACATGTGGAGTTTTAGTGTATGCTTTGATGTCATCTGCCTACATGTGCATAGAAGATGTCTTGCAAATATGGGTAGGTTATTTACAAATAGGGACAATAGAAAGGAAGAAAGGAGCCCCATGTGTTTTGAGTGAAAGGGAGACACTGTCACACACTGAACACAAATTGCGTTCTGGCTGATAAACAGGATCGAAACCAGTTTAGATGATAACCTGAACTGTTCTCATTTGTCAGAATATTATGGTCTACTGTATCAAAAGCCTTCACAAAACCTAGGAGTGCTGTCACAGTTGAGTGATTTGGATGATAACCAGGTGAAAAAAAGCTAGACAGTCACATAGTTACTTTGGGAAACACTTTTCCAGGACTTTAGACAATATCGTGGTAAGAATATTGGTTTATAGTTTGAAAACACATTTTTCTGTCACAATTTGTATGGATAACAGCTACAATTGTAGCCTCTTTCCTGGCTTTAAGCATATACCCAGATGACAAGGAAGCATTAATTAAGGATGCAGTGGGCTGAGCAGTGAGGAAATCATTGAGCTTTAGTTGCATTGCTAGTTGTTGGTCTTGCCCGGATTGCAGTTTTTTTTGGTTGGGGAGGTGGTCGTATATTTAACTATCAGATAATGGCGTGAATTTGAATTCAGAAGTACTATTGTCTCAGAAGGAAGGTGCTGGAGGCTGCAAATGCACACTACTTTTTCATAATTACGTTTGTCTAATCTGAAAGGTGGCACATGCAACAAAGTAGTTGTTGAATACATTAGCTATTGATGTGGGGCATTGCTCTGTTTCACTGTCTGTTTTTATAGTCGTGGGGTGAGGAAGGTAGGGGAGATGTACATTTTTAATAGCCTTACAAAAGTTGGCCAGTTTTGATGTTACTGTTTAAATTGTCAGTAAAATACTGAACTTTCAATAGTTTTGTTTACTTTGTATAGGTATTCCTCAATCTTCAGTAGTTGGTTAGCATAGTCTAGGTCAGGGCTTATAATTTTAAGTCCTTTGCTACTAGCCAGACCTGAAAAGTTACTCCCCACTGCAAGTCATTACATACCCACCAGGGCTGAATTTTCACTCTCCATTGGCTAGTGGCAAGTGGAATTTTTGAGCCCTGGTCTAGGTCAGGTATTACATTTATTCTTTACCACAACAATTGCTTAGATAATTTAGATCGGAAATTAAACTTCCTACAAGATTTAATAACTTACTCTGGAACTTTATTTGATTGGGTTTAGTTTCCGAGCACAGTACACATCACTAAATACATTTGCTAGTATATCTGAATCCTGGATTATGTTTAGCTGCTGGTTTGGCATTCATTGGGGGGGGTTCTGACACTTTTCCTACTGGCTCATTCCTAACATGTTAGTGATATTTCATGTCTTTTAATATTCCATCTTCAATTTTGTAAAATTTGAGTTCTGGCGTGCTTTACCGCATAGGCGCCAATGCTCCATTCAGTCCTATGGGACTGTACAATTTGGGACATATCTCTGCAACTGTTTAACCTCGCGACTTCAGAGACGGCTCGTACTTGTCTGCCCTTGCTCTATCATCTGGTTCGTGTGTTGGGGCTCAGGGGGCTTCAGGCACTGTTTGGGGTACTTTTCTGGGAAAACTACATTTCCTCTGTGTCCAATCCACGGCACTTTGGGCTTTGGCTCCGCCTTCCAGCTGGGTAGGACCAATCTTTAAATTTCATTTGCTACCTCTCCTCTGCAGTTATTTTTGGTCCTACCCAGCTGGAGGACGGAGGCTATGCCTCCCGCTCTCACAAAACATAAAAAAGTTAACTGACTCGGTAACCATCAAGACGGCGCTTCACATACCGGAGGGCTGGTCTGGCAGACTGCATCCAGATCAACTAGGGAAACTGGCTGTTCGCTCGGCGACACGTCACTTCCCATAGGCAGCTTCACGGATGGGATCTCTGGGCTGACTAGCGGGCGCCCGCGCCCGCTCACAGTCTATTATGGAAGCCGATAGAACGGAAGCAGGAAGAGTTCCAGGGTGGAACGCACGCGGACAAAGCACCCTTCCGGTTGGCAGGCATGCATAAATGGAGGCTTCTGAACGGATCCCAGGTGTGCATCTATAATATGTGTGTGTGTAGCCTGTATAGCTTCAGGGTTATCATATAGAGTGCCTCAGTATTCTTTCAGCTAGTTCTAGCCTGTGCAGAGATGTCAGCCTCTAAAGATACTAAATCTGACAAAACTAAAATACCTGAGTCTGCTAAAGAAGAAAAAGCAGCTCCAAAGGAAAAACCCTGTGCTGGATGCAATAATACACTGCCTGTTACTGATCCTGCAAAATTATGTACAGCATGTCTACAACAAGCAGCAGGGGGAATGTGCCTCTTCAGTTCCAGAACTTCTTGTCCTGGATGAAGACCTCCATGCAGGACACATTCGCTTCAATGCAAGAGACGGCAAGGAAGCATCATAGAACTTCAGACCCAGAGGAGGGTCCATCTGGCACCCAGGATGACTGATGATACTTATATTGACTTAGAATCAGCGGCTTCTTCAGCGGAACAAGGAGAGCTAGTGGAAGAAGCAGGCAGCTTTAGTATGGATAAGATAGATCATCTTATCAAAACCATGAGAAACTCTAGGATTGGAGGATGTCCCAAAAGACTTAAACGTAATGGATGCTGCATTCGTGGGATACAAGAAGACAGTTCCACAGTTTCTGGTGCATAGCTCAATTCAAGACATTATTACTAGCGAATGGAAGCAGACTGAGAAAAGAGGAGCCATCTCCAAATGATTCCACTGTATGTATCCCTTTCCAGAAGAAGACATCCAATTGGTATAATCCACCTAAAGTAGATGCGGCAATCGCCCAAACATCAAGGCGACCCACTAGTCTCCTGGAGGACGGTACTACATTGAAGGATCCAATGGAGAAGAAAGCGGATAGTGTACTAAAGAAACAATTTGCCACTATTGGCCAAAATCTCAAAACAGCTGGTCTTGGCATCTACCTTTTAGGACCCTAAGGATCTGGATTACAGACCTGGGAAGAGAAGATAGAATCATCAGTCTCTAGAGCACGGCTAATTAAGGAATTGGCCATCAATTACTCATGCGATGCCTCTTTAGATAACATCCGTCTGCTAGCAAGAGCTTCATCACTCTCCGTAACAGCTAGATGCGCCATGTGGCTTAAGGCATGGGAAGCTGATCCATCTTCCAAGAACAAATTAGTCTCCCTTCCCTTTTCAGGCGCTAAATTATTTGGAGATCAGCTGGAAGATATAATTAAACGATCATCTGGAGGTAAGAGCCAGTTTCTTCCACAAGACAAAGTCAGAAGATCTGTACTGTCCTGAACGGCCTGGAGAAGACAGTCCTTTTGGGAGGCTTGAAGTTATAAGCCAGAAAGAGGCTATGAGCAAAGAAAGCGTGGTTCTCAGATCGCCCAGAGGCCTGGAAATCGCAGGGATTTCCAGCGGCGGGGACAATTCCCTCAATGAAGTCAGTCTCCCCCCTTCTCCTCCAGTGGGGGGCAGGCTGGAAGAATTCCATTTGGCCTGGTCTCAGATCCATCCAGACAAATGGGTATAGGAAATAATCCAGAAGGGGTATTTACTGGAATTCAAAACTGCTCCTCCACAGCATCAATTTCGGTGCTCCAAAATAAGACAAAGCTATGATGCAACGAGCTTTACAGTCTCTGCTGAACAACAACATGATAGAGGAAGTACCTTCTCATCAGAAGTTCAAGGGCTTCTATTCAATTCTTTTCTATACTTTAAAGCCTACAGGGGAACTTCGTCTTATTTTGGATCTGAAAGACCTCCAATGCTTACCTTCACTTACATCACTTCAAGATGGAAACAGTCTCATCCACAATGAAACTGATACAACAAGGTGCATACTTGACACGCATAGACCTTCAAGATGCATATTACCACGTGCCGATACGGCAGCAGCATCGGAAATTCCTCAGGTTTCACATCTTCGGCAAGCACTTCCAATACAGGGCATTACCATTCGGACTAGCATCTGCACTGCGGATATTGACAAAAATCATGTCCAACGTCATGTCATTTCTCAGACAACATCTACTCAGTCATTCCATACCTGGATGACATTTTGATAAAAGAAACCTCTCTAAGGAATGCTCTGACCAGCACAAGAATATGCATGACTCAAATGCAGGAGCTTGGATGGCTTATAAATTTCCACAAGAGCTCTCTGGTACCCTCACAAGACCTAATATTCCTGGGGATTCGATTCAACGCCCAACTGGGTCTAGCATACCTGTCATCAGACCATCAACTAAGAATACACAGTCATGTCAGGAAGTTTCTTCAGAGAAAAGAAAGATCAGCGAAAGCATTCTCCAGACTCCTGGGACATCTTGCATCAGCCTACCAGATCATTCCATGGTCCAGAACCCATGCTCGCATGACCCAAATGCATTACCTAACTTACTACAGAAGACAACCTACAAATTTCCACCAGTTGATACCAGACTGGAACTACACTGGTTGACACAGCCTGCAAATCTAGCAAAAGGCAGAGCTCTGACAGAGCCAGACTGGCAGATTCTTCATATGGATGCCAGCAGATCAGGATGGGGAGGAATTTGGAAGAACAAGACAATTCAAGGTACATGGACTACCCAGGAGAATGCACTTCATATCAATGTATTAGAGCTAAAGGCAGTCTGGAACACACTAAAGCACTTCAGTCAAGAACTTCATCAAAAACCGGTTCTGATCAGATTGGACAACTCCACTGCAGTCCAATACATCCTGAACCAGGGAGGAACCCACAGCAACCAACTGAATTGCCTGGCAATCAAGAGCCTCCTGTGGGCGGAACAAAATCTACATTCCCTCACGGCCTCATTTCTGTCGGGACAACTAAATACACAGGCGGATTATCTAAGCAGACATCCCTTCAATCCAGGAGAATGTGAGTTAAACCCAGGAATATTTCAACTTGTGGTAACCAAACTGGGTCTCCCAGAAGTAGATCTCATGGCCACAAATCAAAACAAAAAATGCGTACAGTACCTATCCAGATGGCAGGATCATCAAGCCTTAGGACAGGATGCTTTAAGGATCCCATGGCAATTCAAACTGGCATACCTGTTTTCTCCTCTCCCTCTGATAAAGGAGGTCATCAGAAAAATCAGAAGGGACAAGGCAGAAGTAATTCTGATAGCTCCACACTGGCCAAGAAACCATGGTTTCCAGATCTACTCCAGATGTCCTGCAGAGCCCCCCTACCACTTCCAGTCATCCCAGACCTGCTGTTGCAGGGACCTATACAGCATCCAAACCCTGCCTTCTTCCAGCACTGGGCCTGGAGGCTGAGCGGCAGTCTCTGAGATTACAAGGAACCTCAGAAGAAGTTATACACACTATGCTCAAAGGGAGGAAAGCATCATCCACAAGAATATACTACAGAGTATGGTCCATTTTTTACAAATGGTGCAAGGTGCGTCAATTGGACAGATCTACCATATCTCCTGTGACGATTCTGGACTTCTTGCAAGATGGCTTCCAAAAAGGATTAAAGCCATCATCATTGAAGGTACAACTATCAGCTATTCTGGCCACTCCGTTTGCAGAGAATTACCTTGTAAAACCTTATCTAACATCTATATCTAAAATTAAACCAACTATTAGAGAAACCATTCCCCCGTGGGATCTGAATCTGGTTTTACAACAGTTGGCCTCCCACCCGTTGTTTGAGCCTCTGCAAGAAGTGTCTATTAAACATCTGACTTTGAAGACAGCATTTCTAATTGCAGTTACTTCAGCCAGGAGGGTGAGTGAACTGCAAGCCCTGGTGGCTGTATCCCCTTTCATTACATTTCATCAGGATAAGGTGGTATTGTGACCAAAACCCTCTTTTTGCTCAAAAGTTATTTCGCAGTTCCATCTTAACCAAGATATAGTATTGCCTTCCTTCTGTCCACATCCAGAGCATGAACTGGAAAAACGCCTGCACAACTTGGATCTGGTCAGGTGTTTGCAAATATACCTCTCTAGGACTAAGGACTTCCGCAAATCGGACTCCCTTCTAGTCCACTTTGGAGGTCACCAGAAGAAATTTGTAAGGCTGCAACTTGGGCTTCAGTTTCCACGTTCATCAAACATTACAAACTGGACTTACAAGCATCTGCTAACGCCAAATTCGGGCGAAAGGTGCTTGAAGCAGCCATCCAACTCTAAATCCTCTGGTTTGCCCATCCCTATGTGGGGTACTGCTCTGGTAAGTCCCAGAGTGGACTGGACACAGAGGAAAAGTGAAATTTACTCACCGATATTTGTATTTCCTCTGTGTCCTTCCACAGCAACCCACCCTAGGGTATGATGGTATCTGTATCAGTTCCTTTGTTCATACAAAACTGCCAATGTATATTACTACATAATGGTCTGTCTATCTCTAACCTCTTGTATCTTTCAGCTTGGCCAAACTGTATAACTGCAGAGGAGCGGTAGCAAATGAAATTTAAAGATTGGTCCTACCCAGCTGGAAGGCGGATCCAAAGCCCACAGTGCCGTGGAAGGACACAGAGGAAATACAAATATCGGTGAGTAAATTTCACTTTTCCCATGAGCGCTTGCTTCACGCGCTCGTTTCTGATTGGCTCCCGCTGAGGCAGCCATTTTGTGAGCTTTCCAGAATGAGTTTCCTACGCAGGGCTTGGACTCTCCTCTGCTGAATAACCCTTTGTCTGCCAGAAAAGTTTATTTTAGTGATTTCTGGGGTGAAACTTTAATCATAAACACTGTAATTGGGTGATTTCTTATACAGTAAGGTTATTGACACTGTGGGAATGTCTATACCATTGGAGCTTGGGGCCAGACTTAAGACTAAGGATGCTGGGGTCTCTGTATCCCCTATTGCTCATTGCTCTTCCTGTCATTCAGGGTTACCTAGATAATTCTCAGGTCATTTATGCCCAGCATGTTCTGATGTCCCTGAGAGTCTCCCAGGGACCTCCACCCAAACTGGTTCTAATGCATGGCTGGAAGAGTTCAAGGTTGTTACTAGGGACCTTAGGTCCACTTTGCAACTCTTTCCATCCCATTTACAGGGGGTCTAACATTCTTGGCAGACCCCCTCCTTCGTCAAGGAGGTGTACCTGATGTGTCAGATTCCTCTGAGGAGGAACTGCTGGTAGATTCAGATGTTGAGGAATGTTCTGCGTTGGGCTCCTCTCAGTGTTTTTTTTGGGGATCATTTTGAGGCTGATCCTGAGCCCTCTGCTAAGAGCCTGATCAGGGCTGTTTTGCATACCCTTAACATTCCCTTAGTTCAGGAGTTTCCTTCTGATCCCTCACCTAACCACCTAACCCCACTCTTGACCACCTTGTGTCTGAAGAGTGGAAGTCTCAGGACGGGAAACCTTCTGTGTCCAAGAAATTTGCTAAGCTTTATCGCTTTTCTGAGGTAGCGCTTGCTTAGTGGGTTCATCCTCCTAAAGTGGATGCTCCTATATCCAGGCTATCAAAGTCTACTGCCTTGCCAGTGTCATATGCGTCTGCTGTAAAGGATTGTACTGACAAGAAATTTGAGGTCTCCCTCAAGACCATCTTTGCCACTGCTGGTTCTACCATGCGTCCAGCATTCGCAGCAGCATGGGTTATCCGGCCATTGCAGTCTCGACCGAAAAGCTCACTCTTGCTGTCCGTCAGGATGCTCCTACTTGGCATAAGTTGCGCCTCCTTGCCAACATTTGAGGCACAGCACTATGTTTGTTGCCCTATTTGCCGCCATCCGTTTGGTGGCTAGAGTGTCCACCATGTCTATGGCAATGGCTTATCTGGCAACCATTCATCCAGAGAGCCGGCAGTACCTCCAGTTTGCCTGCGACAGGGGACATTTTCAGTTCTCAGCTTTTCCATTTGGTCTGACGACAGCTCCTCAGGTCTTCAACAGTGTCCTGGGAGCCTTAGTGTCAGTCCTCCAGAGACTGCATCAGTTACACCATACATGGACAACCTGCTTCTGAAAGCCTCTTCTGTGGAACTTCATTAGCAGGCTCAGCAATGCATTCATGCTATTACCCATCATGGGTGGATCATCAACATGGACAAATCAGATCTTGTCCCATCCCAGAGTCTGGTCTTCCTGGGCCTCCTCTTCGATACCCAGAAGAACTTGTTTCTCACGGAGGAGGTGGCTCACCAGATCGCCCACAGGGTTTCTGCGATGCTGGCTCAAGATCCACTTCCAGCCAAGAAGCTGTCATCTCTCATGGGGAAATTAATTTCCACAGTAGAGGCGGTACCATTTGCCATGGCACACACCAGGGAGCTCCAGAGGCTTGTGATCCAGGTGTGCAGGGGTCAGCCGGACCTTCTGAAGATGTTGGTGTCACGTCCGCTTCATGTGGAACTGCATTTGTCCTGGTGGCTTGACCTCTCCAATCTGCTGAAAAGCAAGTCCTTCCTGGCTTCCTTCTGGACATTGGTGATGATGGATGCCAGCTTCTCCGGATAGGGAGCGGTCCTGGGTCACCTGAGTGCACAGGGTCAGTGATGTCCAGAAGAATCTCTCCTTCCCATCAACGTGTTTGAGCTTCAGGCGATATTTCTTGCCCTTTGTCATTGGACATCTTCCTTACATCAACCTGATGGCAACAAGACACAACAGGAAGGTTCTGCTCTCGATAGAGGGACCCTCTAGCTCTGGTGGTGGATGCAATGTCCATTCCTTGGTTATTCCATCTGGCCTACATCTTTACTCCCCTCCCCATGTTGCACAGGGTGTTACGGAAATTACGACTGGAGGGTTGTCCAGTCATTCTGATTGCTCTGTACTGGCCTCGCCAGGCTTGGTTTCCGGAGCTTCTGGATCCATCAGTGGCGGAGCCATTCCTGCTCCCTTGCCGTCCAGATCTTCTTCTACAGGGTTACCTGTGGAAGGAGGATGTTCATCGTCTAGCCTTGACGGCTTGGAAATTTAATCCTCAATATTGAGGAAGAAAGGGTTTTCTTTTGGTGTGGTGGCTACTATGGTCAGTGCCTGCAAACCTGTTTCTTCCAAGATCTATCATCCTGTCTGGTGGAACTTTCTGTCAAATTGTGCTGACAGGGACCTGTCTCAGGATTATGATCTGCCTACGGTCCTGGCCTTTTTGCAGGACTGTGTGGATAAGGGCCTCAGTTTGAGTTCCCTTAAGGTTCAGACGTCTGCTCCCTTTTTCTTTCAGAGGCGCATTGTTATCCTTCCTGATGTCAAGGTTTTCTTCCAGGGCATTGCTCCTACTCGGCCTGCCTTCAAGATTCCTGCTTCTCCGTGGGATCTTAACTTGGTTTTGGGCTTCTTCAGCGCCCTCCATTTGAGTCTTTGGCTACTATTCCTCTATGCCTCTTGACCTGGAAAATTGGCTTTTGTCCTGGTGATTGTGTCTGTCCGTCGTGTTGCTGAGTTACATACTCTGTCCTGTAAACCTCCCTATTTGGTGTTTCACAAAGACAGGGTGGTGCTTCGCACCTCTCAGGAGTTTCTCCCAAAGGTAGTTTTGGAGTTCCACATCAATTAGGAGATTGTGGTGCCCTCTTTCTGCCCTGGCCCCACCTCTAACAAGGAGAGGGATCTTCACTTGTTGGATGTGGTACGTTGTCTCAAGTTTTATGTACATCGCACTGAGTCTATCAGGCAATCAGATACATTGTTCGTTGTTCCTGCAGGTCCTAGGGCAGGAAGACCTGCATCCAAGTGGACTATTGCTTCTTGGATCAAGTCTACTATTCATAAGGCTTATGAGCTGAGGAAGAAGCTTGCCCCTCTCAGGGTCACAGCTCATTCTACTCAATCTGTTGAGGCCTCTTGGGCTTACAAGAATCAGGCCTCTGCTGATCAGTTGTGCAAGGCTGCCACCTGGTCATCTGTGCACACCTTTTCGATGCATTACCGTGTTGATGTGCTGGCATCGGCTAACACCAGCTTTGGGAGGAAAATCCTGGAGGCAGTCTTGCCTGTCTGGGATTTTCTTCGGTTCTTGGTGCTTCCTTCACTTTTGAGCCCTGTTGGCTCTAGTTGAGTCTGCTGTGTAACAGTTTGGGGTGTTACCCCTGTTCAGTGTCCGTTGACACTTTATTGTTTGTTGTGCTATCTCTGATCTGATGGTTCATATCTGCTCTGGTGACTTTGGGAGCCTTGTGCCTGGTCCTTGCCTTCCCACCTCTGGGGAAACTCAATGGTTGGACATCCCAGAGTTACCAGTAACCTGTATTGGACGACAGAGAAAAGAGGATTTTAGTCTTACCTGTTAAATCCTTTTCTCTTTGTCCATATAGGTTACTGGTCTCCCACCCTGTCAAGGGACCATGCTTGGCTGTCCTGTGGCAGACTGTGGGGGTTCTTCGGGGTCATGCTCACAGTAGTCGTCTTACTAACTATTGACTAGATAGTAGAGTCTCAGATCTTTCTGGAGCTGGCTGGCTAGCTGCAGCCAAGGAGGGAAGGTAGGCTCCACCCCCTGCATACAATTCTAGAATTGTTCCTGCCTACTTAAAGGGGGGGGGGGATTGCCTACCCAGAGTTACCAGTAATCTGCATGGATTAAGAGAAGGATTTAACAGGTAAGACTAAAATCCTATATATATTTTTTTGTTTTTGTTTTTTTTGTTTTTTTTTGTTGTTTTTCGTTTTTTTTCATCTTTTTTTTTTTTTTTTTTGTTTTTTCTCATCTTTTTGTTTTTTTTGTTTTTTTTGTTCTCATCTTTTTTTGTTGTGTTTGTTGTGTTTGTTGTGTTAGTCTCATAGTTGATGACAACAAACACAACAATGTTGAGAAAGGGAAGGTTCACAACCATTTAAAACCCTCCTGAATGCTGGGAACAGAGTAGAGTAAGGTTTTGGGAAACTGGGCTTTTACAGGGAAAACCATGTCTGTCCTCTATAAACTCCTGGATCACATGAAGGAAGGGGTCTCCTAGAATGTTGGTAGTAACAAATCTCAAAGGAGGAAGTGATAGTTCTCAAGATCCAGGAATCTCCGTATTCTTTTTCTTGGGATCTTTAAATCCCAAGCTGTCTTCTGTTGGGAAATATTATTTTCCTGGACAGTCTATCAATGTGCATATCAACATTGGGCACCTGGTCCCAAAAGGCTCAGTCTTTGGCATCAAATGGGAATGCAGCCTTCAATTTCTTAGGTATGGACAGACGTCTGTCTGTTAGATCATTCTAGCTTTTAGCTGAATAAGTAAAGAGACCTAATGCACTTGAAAGTCCCTTTTTTTTTTTTTTTTTTTTAATCTTCTATAATTTGTCAGATACTGACCATCTTTGTTGTGGGAAGAGCTTAAATGTTTAATGAGTGGGGAAAAATCTTCCCTAAGCCTTTCTCAGAGGAATGCTCCAAATCCGAATCGGGCATTAATGTGTACAGTAGGACGCCAGGCCTGCCAGCCTCTTTTCTTCTGCCTTTTAGGGTTTTGAGCATCTCCTTAGCAACTAATTGGAACAAAGACATCATCAGCACCATGTCTTTTAGATTTCAGGGTGATGAATCTTCAACAGGCTGAGCAGGAGACTTTGTGAGTACAGAAATACTTCTGGCATAGTATGTTATTGTAACCCAGTTCCAGCAGAGCTTTGAAGACCACACATAATGGAGTAACATCTACCATAGGGGCAAAAATAAGGTTGGAGACACAGACAGCATAGAACAAATGTGTCTAAGAAAAGGCCGTGAGGAAAAAGGAACATGGTCCCGTTAAGGGCACCCAACCTAAATTACATTACAAGTAGCAATTCAGGATAGAGCTGCCAAAAAAAGGACGATTTTGTGAAATGGGAGGCTGCTGACAAAACTCCGGAAATGTGGCTTAAATAAGCAAAAGTTAGGTCTCCTGAGGGAAGCTCACACTCTCTGCAGTGGGATAAGGTGCCACAGAAGCCAGTAACTGTAACATTAAAGGGATAGTAATACTTAAAATATAAAATATGTTGTAGGGTTTATCCCCCTGAGTAAAACAAGAGTACTCCCATTGCTGTAAGGTGTCTAATTCAAAAGTTATTAATTTTCAAAGTTGAATTTTTTAGGTGCAATATCAGTGGCCTGAAATTGTACAGTGGCGCTGTTGCTACACCATCCTATGGAGATTTATGATCCCGGGACCAGAGCTGCCCATAGGATCGTGTAGCAACAGCGCCACTGTACAATTTCAGGCCAATATGATAGTGCACCAAAAAAAAAAAAATTCAACTTTGAAAATTAATAACTTTTGAATGAAACGCCTTACAGCAATGGGAGTACTCTTGTTTTACTAAGGGGGATAAACCCTACAACTTTTTTATTTTTATTTTTTTTCCCCCCCATTTTAAGTATTACTATCCCTTTAAGAGTAACACTGATACAAGAGAAACTTAAATGGCGGCATGTGGAAGGTAAACTTGCATTCCACCAGCAAAAGTTATGCTTGCAGCTTCCACCAGACATACTGCCAGCAAGGACTGGCAGAGCTTGGGCCACAACCAAACAAACTCTCCAAGTAGAGAATCAAGCAGGGTTCTGGACACAAGACTAAGGCAAGGGTGGAAAAGCCTCCCTCTAGATATAGCCTACAAAGGGAACTGTGATGGGTACAGAGGTTTCTGCTTGGTAGAAAGAGGGTTAAGCGATTATCCAGCCAGACAAAAAGATAATAAATTGCATTTATTAGAGCGATCACGGCACACCACACAGGACGACAAATACAGGCAAACCAATGGGTGAAGTATAAAAACTACACATCACCACTTCAGTGCCTCCTCACCTTAACTCTCTTTCTGGTGAGGGCACACACTGGTCCCGGCTTCCCCCATACTTCCTTAGCAAGGGTCCTGTTATGATATGGGCCAGTCAAAATCCAAACTGGCCCCAAGCCCCCCTCTATTCTGGATGGGCAAGGCAGGATCCATTTTTTTTTTTTTTTTTTTTTTTTTTTTTTTTCTCCTCCATGCCCTTACCAGGTGCCATCCTCCTGTTCAGCAAATGCTTCTCCGTGGGATCTTGCTAAGGTTTTGAAACCCCTAACCATGGATCCCTTTGAGCCCCTGGAACAGGTTTCTCTGGGCCTTCTCTCACTGAAAGCTACTTTTCCAGTTGTAGTTATCTCTGCCAGATGGGTCCTGGAGATACAAGCACTTTCAGCAAGGAAACCTTTTCTCAGAATCTCTGAAGACTGCATAACCTTAAGGTCTGTACCTGACTTTTTACCTAAGGTAGTATCTCCTTTTTATCTAGCACAGTATAATTGCCTACCTTCTTTTACCCCTGATGTATCCAATGACAAAAATCCCAAATGGAGTAGCCTAGACTTAAGATGTTTGAGGATCTACATCAATAGAACTCAACCTGTCAGGAAGTCAGACATACTATTCGTGGTTCCTTCACGTCATAGACAAGGTCTGCCGGTATCTACATCCACTATCTCTAGATGGATTGTCTCATGCATCCTAAAAGCATACCAGGCCAAAGGTCTTCCAGCACCTCACGGTATAAAAGCCCATTCTTCAAGAGCAGTAGCAACTTCCTGGGCAGCAGAGTCCAGAGTAGCCCCTGAGGAAATATGTAAGGCAGCAGTCTGGTCCTCTGGATCCACCTTCATCGGGCACGACCACCTGAACATCAGTGAACGTGCCTCGTATGCCTTCGGTGAGGAGAGTCACCATTCCATGGCTGCTCCTCATTCCTAATAAATATTTATACTTTTGCAATCCTTCCTTGTTGTGGTCATTTTTTTTTTTTTTTTTTTCTCTCTCTCTTCCCCCCCCCCCCCCCCCTTATACTTTGGCTTTGTTATGCACCCTTGCATGAGAGGTCTGCCATCTTAACTGTGTACAACATGATTGGCAGCACTCCTCCACCCCAGTATGAGGCACTTAAGCCGGCGACATGAGACTCTCACCCTTTCGATGCGAGCGAGATTCTCATGTTGCCCATTTCATGCTGGCTACATGCTTAAAGTACTCTTGTGAACATTGCCCAATATGTCACAACATTTCAAAATGACACCCATTGCAATTAATGTCTGTGATACAGCTTGAATTGCAGACCGTCCTCCAGTCAATGTCAGCATCTTCACATTTAACCCCTTAACAATCACGAAGTCTGGCATGCCTCAGCCTTTAAAGTGGGACTTTCACTCATAAACAAGTTAGTAATAATATGTATGCTAGATGGCAAATATGTGTTTATAGTGTCTTCATATTTCTCTCCCCCCCCCCCCCCTGGCCGAAATCTAAATAAATGTTGCCCTGCACCTACTTAAGTACAGACTGTGGCTACCTGCTGTGTACCGCAGTCCGTCACTCTGCCTCAGCTCCCCTCCCTCTATCCAGCCTCCTCCGATGACGGAGGCTTTCTCTATGAGATTGCTCCAGCTTACAGACAGCCTCCTTCATTGGAGGCGGCTGGAGACAGGGAGGGGAGCTGAGGCAGAGTGACAGACAGCAGTACAGAGCAGGTAACAGCAGTCTGTCCTGAAGTAGGTCCAGGGCAGCATTTATTCTTTAGATTCCAGCCAAATAACGATGTTAAGAAAAAAAAAAAAAATGAAGACACTATGACACATTTGCTATCTAGCCTACATAGTGAGACTAACTTGTGTAGGGGTGAAAGTTCTGCTTTAAGGGCCACAGAGTTTTTTTTTTTTTTTTTTGTTTGTTTTTTCTTCTCCCCCCTTTCTTTCTGTCCCCAGTGATTTGAATTCTGAGATGGCAGAGTGGAGTGCAGCCATGCTGCCATCCCAGAATTGCATGATGTTTCAGGACCATCAAAGGTCCTTAAGTCACGGGACTGGCATGACTGTCCTGGCACCTTGTTAAGGGGGTTAAGTAAGTTTTCCAGGAAGCACAGCAGTTTAATTAAAAAAAAAAAAAAAAAATCACAATTCGGATTTCATTTAGCTTACCCTTCTACCTGGGAGCAGGAATCTCACAGGTGAACATTCCACTTTAATAAGGAGCAAGGTGTGCAACTTCTGAGGGTCTCTTTTCTTTCCTCTGTTAATATTACATGTTTACATCTACACACTTTTTATAATTAATTCCATCTTTGGCCGCAGTTTGTTGTTAGCATTGGGTAATAACAATGATTATATTGTCATAATTGGGGACCTCAAGACAATTTGTATTAATGATATACTGAATTCTGTTAACTAATGAACCATTAGAGGCTTGTAAATTCAGTAATAAGTAGTTTAGAGAAAGATATATATCTTACAAAGCTCTGTATTCAATAAGCAAAAAGGTGCAAATGTGTAGCACCGCTGCGGAGAAATGAAAACCGCCACATATTTAAAATGGATATATAACCCCCTTAATGCTACGGAGGTCTCCAACAAGAGATTCTTTAGAAATCTAGGGGTTAAAAATTCCAAATATATCAATGGGAATGTAGGTCATTTGTATCCGTCCCCTATGGTGTCCAAAAATAAGGTTGCCAGCTCATCCCTTTAAATTCATAGGCATTTCCCATAGATTTTCCTGACTTCTCATACCTGGGAACTCTCCAGATTTGCACTCAGACTCCGCTTTTGAGAGTGCATTACCGGGTCTCTGGGGCAAAGGCGGATTGTTCAGATTTGGGGAGTTTTCTTTAAAAACCTGCCCACTTCTCCTCCTTCCCACCCAGTTCCTTGCACTTGTGTGATGCCCCACCCCCACTTGTGGGTAAGCCCTGCCCCCTTTTTGCTGTGATTTGCGACAATTCTACTCCCCAGCGGCATCAGAGGAGTCACAAATGAAAGTTCCCAGGTATGACTATTATCTTTTATTTATAAAGTGGCAACCAAGAGGGAGGGTCCTGCTCATAAAAACTTACAATCAGAGGGAACACAGAGACAAGAACAACATGAGCTGAAAGTAGATGGTAATGTTATACAGTAGCATAAAGATAAGCCAACCAGAAAGTTACCCACAAGGGAGGTATGGGTGCATACAACAGAGAATTTGTTGGGGTAAAGTTGAGAGAGAGAGAAGACCGAGTAAGGAAGATGTTTTGTGGTTTGGAGGTATATTTCTCTAAAGAAATGAGTATTTAGAGCAAGGAATGACAACATTAGGTCTTCTTCTTCCTGGCTGGGGATAATGGGAGTTGTAGTCCTCCATAGCTGAAGGGAATCAGGTTGCCTACCCCAGCTTAAGAGATCACTTAAAGGTTGAAAAGCTGTCAGAGCATTTGAAAGAGAAGGATGGCATGTTGCCTATATAGGTTTCAGCTCTTTAAAAGTCTTTGAGACATGAATCAGAGGAGCTTATTAGGGAGGAGAGTAGAAATCTCAATTATCCTCCTCTTGCTATTTCAGGGATGGGCAAACTGCAGCCTTCCAGCTGTTTTTGGACTACTATTCCGATCATCCTCAGTCAAGCAACGGCTAACTGAGGATGATGGGAGTTGTGCCTTTTACCAGCTGGAGAGCTGCAGGTTACATTCCAAATGCCAATCAGATTTCTCCTTGGATCAACAAGCACTAAATAAATATTAATCCCAATACTAACATACATAGCCCTCTATGTTCTGCTTTTTTAAAAAAGTATCCAGTCCCTTTTTAAAGGCATCTAATGTATGCGATAGCACCACCTCCTCAAGCAGTGAATTCCATACCTTTATTGTCCTTACCTTAAAGAATCCCTTCTGCTGTTGTAGACGAAATCTCCTTTCCTCAAGTCTAAGCGGGTGACCCTTTGGCCTTTGTACTGTTCTGTTAATGGCCATAAATCAAGCACAACCCCAGCCAATCAATTTAAAGTGGAACAATTCAAATTTGCATATTAAACTGCCTATATGTCATGTTAACCAAAAGTCCAGCAAATGCACAGTTTAGGAGAAATTCAAACTTTTATTTCTAGTGAGACTAAAGGTTTCCTGGTACAGCACAGAGTGTCATTCTCATATAAACCATCACTGAAAGCTTAATTGGCATAAGAAACATCACTGGTATCGCACATGTACTGCAATTAGCATGCATTAGCCTATGGTAACAAGTGTGGATATCTCCATAACTGTGCATTTGCTGGTCTTTTGCCTAGCATGACAGTTTTTAATGCAGTTTTCAAATATGCAAACTTGAATTAAGGTAAAAGTTCCACTTTAATGTTAAAGCAGAACTATAATGTTCCAACTCTCCCCCCCCCCCCGCATGCTAAAAACACCCAAATGATAAAACTCATTGTTCCCTGTATGCTGAAATATGTCTGTCTTCTGTATCTTGATGATGTGTAGAATGAGTGGCAGTGTTCTCCCTCTGTGGAACAGCTAATCCTACTGCATAACCCCAGTTTGTCATCTAGCAGGGCTGTGCACAGCTCCCCTTCTTCCAAGCTCCCCACCACCACTGGACAGGATTGCCAGAGGAATGTAGACGATTGCTTTAAAAGTGTCATCACTGAGTTGTCTGTCTCCTCTGTGAAAGCAGGCTAATATTCACTGGGGGGAGTGGTGTACAAAAACTGGACAAGAAAAGTAAATTTGTAGTGATCCTCATATTGTAGCCCATGAAGGAAATCCTGTAGTGCTTTAACCCTTTGAATGTCAGTGAGGTACTCAGAGTAATGTTATGTACCACTTTGGCACTCAACAGGTTAATGGCACTACAACAGTTTCTTCATGGGTTGAAATATGAGGATAGCTACAAATTCACTAATCTTGTCCAGTCTTCACACACCACCCCCAGTGTGCATGTGTGCATATCTGCCTGCCCTTCACACATGAGACAGACCGTTCCGTAACGAAGTACTTTCCCAGATCTGCTGTTTCTAATAGTGGAAGAAGACAACAGCATGTCAGCTCCAGCTCAGGTAATCCAGGGAGCATGAACACGTAGAAAGATGGGAAGTGATTTTGCATACTTTTTTTAGATCTCAGTGAACTTATGCACATTTACATTATCATGTTTTGTAATAGTGAAAGGTTTTTCAGGGATTAAGAACAAAGTTAGGTTTCCCAATGACTAAATACCAAGAGTAGGGAACAGCAGGAGGTGACATTCCTCTGTTTCAAGATGGGTCACGCCATGGATGGCTGTGGGAAGGGATGACAGGATTTGAAACTGCACAATCTGTCATGCAAAGGATGAAGCATCATTATCCCATTAACATTTTATGTACGGGAGGAGTAGACAACCCATTGCATTACGATGGGTTGTTTACCCCTGTGGAACCCATAAGGTAAGGAACAAGTGGATACCAACCAACCATATGTATGTGTGACCAGGACACTGAAGCCACACATCATTAAAATGTGAACCAAGCCCCATGAAACACAGCGTGTTGGTATGGCAATGTCATTGTGCCAAACACATACCACAACTCTAACACAGTACATCCAACCATGTTCTGCTCCATTAGACTTAGACTTTGCACAACTATTGTTCTCATGCTAACTCAATACCCCCTTTAATACATGGAATGCTAGACAGGTATCCAATGCATTGCATTTCCTTCTAGAACACCAAGGGTTGTAGGTTTGTTATGGTTATGTTCAACTCCACATATTTTGTATGCTGTCAGTTCATCTAAGGGATACAATGAACATGGGCAATGTGGTGTACCTTTATTCACAGAGGGATGCATGATATCCTTGAAGTGGCAGTGTCATCATGGCCGAGTGAATGGCAGATGCTAGTTGAAAGCCCAATTTAAATCATTGGGTTACAGTGAGGGTAAAGAATTATTTGATCCCCTGCTGATTTTGTACGTTTGCCCACTGACAAAGAAATGATCAGTCCATAATTTTTTATGGTAGGTTTTTGAGCAGTGAGAGACAGAATAACAACAAAAAAAATCCTGAAAAACGCATTTCAAAAAAGTTATAAATTGATTTGCATTTTACTGAGTGAAATAAGTATTTGACCCCCTATCAATCAGCACGATTTCTGGTTCCCGGGTGTCTTTAATACAGGTAACAAACTGAGATTAGGAGCACTGTCTTAAAGGGAGTGTTTCTAATATCAGCTTGTTACCTGTATAAAAGACATCTGTCCACAGAAGCAATCAATTAGATTCCAAACTCTCCACCATGGCCAAGACCAAAGAGCTGTCCAAGGATGTCAGGGACAAGATTGTAGACCTACACAAGGCTGGAATGGGCTACAAGACCATTGCCAAGCAGCTTGGTGAGAAGGTGATAACAGTTGGTACGATTATTATTATTATTCAGAAATGGAAGAAACACAAAATAACTGTCAATCTCCCTCGGTCTGGGGCTCCATGCAAGATCTCACCTCATATAGTTTCAATGATCATGAGAACGGAGAGGAATCATCCCAGAACTACAAGGGAGGATCTTGTCAATGATCTCAAGGCAGCTGGGACCATAGTCACCAAGAAAACAATTGGTAACACACTACGCCGTGAAGGACTGAAATCCTGCAGCACCCGCAAGGTCCCCCTGCTCAAGAAAGTACATGTACAGGCCCACCTGAAATTTGCCAGTGAACATCTGAATGATTCAGAGGAGAACTGGGTGAAAGTGTTGTGTTCAGATAAACCTGCCATTAAAATTATAGACTGATAATTTCTTTGTCAGTGGGCAAACGTACAAAATCAGCAGGGGATCAAATATTTTTTTTTTTTCCCTAACTGTATTTGTCTCCTATGGTGCAAAGGCCAGAATAGTGTTCAGTTACTCTGCATACATATGATGCATAGTTTGTATTGCAGTCATGTACCACAGATATAAAGATCAACTGAATATCACATTATGTGTTATTCTTTTGCTCCATGCACAGTATGCGTGATTTTATGTCATTCAGATGTTCTGTGCTCGCAGTGTACATTTTGCATAATTTTGTGGTATTCCATTGCTCTATGCACAATGTACAGTTTGCATGATTTCATAGTATTCAGATTCTACATACTCACAATATACAGATTGCATTATTTTGTGGTATGCAATTGCTATACGGTGGCAGTGTACACTTAGTATCCACAGTTTGCATGGTTATGTGGTACTCCGCAGAGCTATATATTTTTGAACTTAGTGCTTAAAGTGGATGTGTCACCTATGGACAACATCACTTAAATAATTATATCAAATAATACGAAAACATTATTAATTATTTTTATTTACAGTTTTGGTTTTGTCTAAATTTAACTTACAAAGTCTCTCCCCCAGCTACTTACGCATGCACTGCTGTTCACTGCGTTTACCTGCTCTGTAACTGCAGCCCGATGCTCTGCCTCTTCTCTCCTCCCTCCTCTGATGATGGAGGCTTCTGTCTGGAAAGTTGGAGTGATCTCATTGGCTAGATATCGATCTCTGCCAATGAGACCGCTCCAGTTTACAGACAGAAGCCTCCGTTATCAGAGGAAGGAGGAGAGCAGAGGCAGAGCGTCGGACTGCAGTCTCTGCGGAAGTAGCTGGGGGACAGACTTTGTAAGTTACATTTAGACAAAACCAAAACTGTAAATTAAACTTTTTTTCGTATTATTTGATATATAGCATAACTATTTAAGCGATGCTGTCCATAGGTGACACATCCACTTTAATGATAAAGTGTGATGAAATATGGGTCTGGTATTCCAGTTTTTCAAGGGCTGGTTTTTATTCCCAGTCCAACTCCTGCTCGCTGTCATGCCATTGGAAGGTAAGTACAGAACTGACTGCAGGTGTCACGCCTGCCCACTGGTGGGCATGCATATTTATTGTGTTGGGCCTGTCAAGCAAGCTGCTCAGGGCAGCCATCAAAGCTCACACTGGGCCATTCATGTGGAGACAGATGTTGGAGCTGCGTTGACAGTCGGTTGCCCAACACCCGGAGCATCTTTTTGTGGCAGGCTGACCTGGAAATGAAAGTGATGGAAGGGAGCTACCTAACCTACGCTGTGGAGGGGCAGTGATTGGAATCAAGCCCACCCTTTTAAGCAAGCTAGTATACGTGAAACCTCTTTTACATGGTTTTGTGTTACAGGTTGTAAACCTGTTCACCTGGGGGAGTCATAGCTCATAGATTACCTACTAATCAGTGGATCTTCAGCCCCAAATACAGTGGAAGAACTTCTTGATGATGACGATGACTGCACTGGGCTAACACAACACACTGCCTTATGGAAAAGATGGTTGTGCAACACAGTGTACCCCTCTGCTCCTTAACCCCTTATGCCAGGGTATGAATGTTGTACTAGTGTGTGCTGGGGTGTGAATGTGTGTATGTGAATGTATGTGCTAGCGTGTGTATTGGGTTTGGGGAATCTTTGTGTTACAGTAGAGTTTTGCGTATGTGCCAGTTGAGAATGAATGAGTGTGTGTGGGAGACGGATATTGTTTGAGAAATCATTTAAAATCTTGGCACTGTGGCCCTGAGCTATATAGGTATAAGGTGAAGGATAGCACCTGTGTATATTAGGGACACTGAACAATGTTATTTAAGTTATCAATTTATTTTAGGAATATAGTCTTGTAAAGCCCTTCATTTTCCCTCCTGATCAAGTATAACATTGGGGCTGGATAATTAAATACTGTGAGCAAGGGGCCCTACCAGTCAATCCTGACCTAGGCCCCATGATTTTTGATGGCACAGCCCAAAAGTGACAGAGCACCTGCAATCCCAGCACTTTGTAAACCACTGTGTTGTGTTCCCCTCTACTTGGTAATCCAAACAGGGTAAATAAGGGGCTACCAATAACCTGTGGAACAATGCTGAAATATTAGATATTGTATTTGTGGTTTCATGGCTGCTAGTGGAAGAATACCTGATAGACTTTGGCTCTGGTGCTACCAGTAGTACAGTGCTGGTATCCTGCAGTGGAGGTGTAACCACAAGCGACCAGTGGAAAAGGTCTTTGTTATCAGACAGTGGATGTGTGGTTCTGTGACTACCACTGGCTAGTGCAACAGTGCTGGGGTATCAGAAAGTGAGTGTGTGTGTGTGTGATTCTAGTGCTGTCAGTGGCACAATGCTGGGGTATCATACAGCAAATCTGGGGCTCTATGACTTTATGCGGGTGGCTCTGTGGCTACCAGTGACTAATGGAACAAAGTCTGGGGTATCATAAAGTGTATGTTTGTGATTCTTTGGCTATCACTGGCCAGTTGAACATGGCTGGGGCATGTATGTGAGTCTGGCGCTACCAGTGGAACAAAACTAGGGCATCATACAGTGCATGTGTGGTTCAGTGGCTACCAGTGGGTAGACAGGGGTATCATTCAGTGTATGTGTGGTTCATCTGTCTGAAATCTGTCATGTTGTGCTGCCCACCTTCCAACTCATGTCCTTATTGTAAAATAGTGACTGGGACCAACAGTCACAGCATGCTGTTTTCTGGTGAAAGCAACAGGATGTGGCAAATCCCGGACATATGATAAGTAGTGACAATAATCTCTCATTGATTCCAGTGTTATAAATAGGTCTGCGCATCTGTGGGAAATATACAAAATAAATAAGGGAAGGAGTTTTGTGAACATGCATAGGGATATCTACTTGTTACAAATGTTGGAAGTGCCAACAAGAAATAACAATGTAATGGCCCTAGTGATAACAAATAACAGACATGGTGTCCAATAGTAAAGTAAGTAAACACTTGAGAAAAAGAGCTCTCAATATGATTTTATTTGACATCAGTTTGACAAAGCAAAACTGTATAGATTCAACTGAGACTACTAATTTTAAAAAGGATGACTTCAAATTGTTAACAGCATCATTTCAAGAACTGGGGTAAATTATTTAAAGGGAAAAAAATAGTGAGGGAAATTATCAGAATTTAAATTCAACAGTATATACCCTTGGGAAACAAAAATGTTTTTAAATGCATAAACTGCAAAAAACTTAAGAGGGGAGTACCTTGGACCTTTCAAAAATTAGATGGATGAGTTCATTAGGGAGGATAAGGAAAAGGCAGTTGTTCTGAACACGTTCTTTGCATAGGTATATACCAGGAACAAGAAATTATAGAAGAGCCTCAAAAAGTAACAAGTGAAACCATACCATTATCAGATATTGGGTAACACGAGAAGAGGAAAGACTGTACAAAATTAATTGATAAAGCTCCTGGCCCTGATGGCATATCCAAGGATTCTTTAGGAACTCAGTTTTAGCAAGACCATTATATGTATTCTTTAAAGACTCTCTCACCACAGACTCAGTAACATAAGTCTGGTATAAAGCCAATGTAGTGCTTTTATTCAAGAAGGGAACTAAAACAGAACCTGGGAATTAGACCTGTGAGTTTGACCTTAGTAGTGGGAAAACTGTTAGAAGGAATAATGCGGGATTATTAGCAGTAATCAACATGGTTTTATGAGGAATTGATCTTGCTAAAAAAAAAAAAAAAAATTGTAGCAACCTAGATAATGGTAAAGCAGTAGACATAGTATACCTAGATTTTGCAAAGGCATTTGATATAGTGCCACACAAGAGGATGGTGTATAACATAAGGAAACTGGGGCTAGGGGATAACCTTTGCACCTAGACTGAAAACTGGTTGAAGGATAGAGAACAGTATGTTGCTGTTGTTGTAAATGGAAACATTTCCAATACAGTTAAAATTGAGAGTGGAATACCTTTTGGTTCAATACTTGGTCCACTGCTTTTTAACATGTTTATAAATTACCTGGAAATAGACATAGAAAGCAAAATATCAATTTCTCTGTCATCCAATACAGGTTACTGGTAACTCTGGGAGGCGTCAGCCCCTTTAAGTAGGCAGGAACATTCTCCAAATGTATGCAGGGGGGTGGAGCCTAGCTAGCTATTTCCAGAATTCTTTGTTCCTTTGGTGCAACAACACCAGGTGGAGAACATTCGTCGTTAGTTTTAGTTTCTTTTTTTATTTTTCTGTCAGATATGGAATACCACCATTAGGCGGATTATCATGACTGACATGCCCTCCAATGTGGCTAGCTCAGTATCCGGGTGCTTTTTGGTGGACCATAAGCCCTGAGGGGAAAAATCTTGGGTACAAGTGCTTCCCCATGGATTACTCTCTGAGGTAATCTTTTGCTACGTGGTAATCTGAAGACAGAAGATACTGCAGGAAAGGTGAGCTACCCTTTGAGTGCTGCAGGTCCACTTGTCCCACAGTGCCCCATTGCTGGGCCTGTATTTGGGAGTTCTCATTGTGCACTCCTGCACTCATTGGGTATATATGTGTATGTCTGCTGGGTTTTTGGAGCAGGTTTATGTGGTAACTTAACCCTTTGTCTGCTGGTTTGACATGTTTTGGGGGGGTTTCTGACACTTTCCTTACTGGGTTAGTGTTTTCTCAGTATGCACACATTCCCTGTATGTTTTTCATGTTTTTAACTTGTAGTTTAACTTTTATTAAAATTGTGTACTGTGCCTTTAAGGCGCGCTTAACCACATAGATGCCATTGCTCCATTTACTTTCTATGAGATAACACTGTTTGGGACGTATCTCTGCAACTGCTTCACACAGCAACTTCAGAGAGGGCTCGTTTTAATTGTCTACCCTTGCTCTATCATCCGGTTTATAGTTCGTGTGTTGGGGGGCTTCGGGCACTGTTTTGGGGTACTTTTTGGGAAAAACTGCATTTCCCATGAGAGCTTGATTCACGCCTAATTTCTGATTGGCTCCAGTCGCAGCAGCCATGTTGGGAACTTTTCTCAATGAGTATCCTACACAGAGCTTGGAGACTCCTTTTCTCCTCTGCAGATTAACCCTTCGCCTGCCAGAAAAGTCTATATTTGGCGGCTTTGGGGTGAAATATTAATCTTACACACTACAATTGGGTGATTCATTGTACAGTTGGTTATTTTGATGCTGTGAGAATGTCAATACCGCTGGAGCTAGGGACTAGACCTAAGACTAAGGAGGCTGGGGTATCAGTATCCCCCATTGTGCACTGCTCTTCCTGTCACACAGGGCTACCTAGAGAGTTCTCTGGTCATTTATGCCCAGCATGTTCTGAAGTTCCTGACAGCAACCCAGGGCCTTCCAGCCATGCTACTGAGCCAGCTTGGGTGCAAGAGTTTAAGGCTGCAACTAGGGACCTTAGGTCCACTTAACAGCTCTTTCCATCCCAAATACAGGGGGCACTTCAACTATGGCAGACCCCCCTCTACTATCAGATCCTCCCTGCCTCAACCGCAGGGAGCACCTGATGTGTCGGATTCTTCTGAGGAAGAATTGTTGCAAGATTCGGATGTTGAGGTTGGTACTAATTTGGAATCTTCCAGGTTTCTTTGGGACCCATTTGAAGCTGATCCTGAAACCTCTACTGAGGGCCTGATCAGGGCTGTATTAACCATACTCAACATTCCCTTGGTTCAGGGGGTCCCTTCTGATCCCTCTGATGTTTTCAGGAGCTTGCTAAGCCCCTTACTTATTTTCCTCCTAACCCCACTCTTGACGTTTGGGTTCTGATGCGTGGTAAAAACCGGACAAGTCTGCTTCTGTGTCCAGGAAATTTGCTAAGCTTTATCCCTTTTCTGAAGCCGAGCTGGCTAAATGGGTTCATCCTCCTAAGGTGGGTGCTCCCATTTCTAGACTTTCTAAATCCACTGCTTTACCTGTCTCTGATGATTCTGCGCTGCTAGACTGGACTGACAAGAAACTTGAGGTTTTCCTCAAGTTCATTTTTTTGCTTCCTTGCTAGGCGCCCAGCATTTTTGCTGTTGCGTGAGTTAACCAGGCTATTGCAGTCTGAATTGATCAATTCACTACGGCTGTCCGTCAAGATGCGCTTAATTGTGTCTTCTTGCCAATATCTCTGAATAGCAACACCATGTCTCTGCTGCTGCCTTTGATGCCATCCGCATGATGGCAAGGGCTTCTTCTACTTCTGTGGTGGCCAGGCGTGCGCTTTGACTCAAGATTTGCTCTGCTGACACTGTATCACGGTGCCCGTGCTCTTTCCTGTCAGTCTCTGTGTGCTGCGCTCCCATTGGCTGAGCTTGATTTGGCCCGCCCAGTATAGCCTTTTTATACTGGGCCTCTGGCACCTGTCTGGTGCCCTTTCGTGGTGTTCCTGTACCAGTGCTTACTGGTGTTGCTGTGTTCCCGTGCACCTACTTGGCCCGTCTGACTACTCCGCTTCTGGTTCCTGCTCCGTGATTCGACCCGGCCTGGCTGACGTTCCTGCTCCGTGACCTGACCCAGCTTGTCTGACGTTCCTGCTCCGAGATCCGGCCCAGCTCTCCAGTTCCTGCTCATCGTGTTGCCTGGGCGACATTCTGACTTCCGCCTAGTCTGAGCCTGCCAGACAGAGAGCCACTGTTGCCTCCGTTACTGCTGAGCCTCCCGTTAACTGTGGCAGTGCTATTGTTCCTTCTGTTACTGCTGAGCCTTCTGTTAACTCTTGCAGAGCTATTGTTGCCTCCGTTATTACTGACCCTTCCATTAACTCTTGCAGAGCTATTGTTGCCTCCGTTACTGCTGAGCCATCCGTTAACTCTTGCAGTGCCACTGTTGCCTCCGTGACGGCACCGGTCGGGTGCCATTGGCTCAACTTAACTAAGCTCTTCCAGAGTACTGTTGCCTCCCTTACTGCACCGGTCGGGTGCCCGTGGCTCAGGTCCGTTCAGCTCTTGCAGAGTATTGTGTGGCCTCCGTTACTGCTACGGCAGAGGGTATAAGTCTCAGCTCTGCTCTGCAGATCTAGGTGCTTGTCTCCATTCTCGCACCACAGTCTCCTGATAACTGTTATCCATCATACTGGGCGTTACTGAACACACCACATCAGAGACTGATTATATCATTGGACTTTAACCCATGCTGTGCTGAGTTACCTTGTTATGCCTGACCCTTGACAGTATCTGAACCATCTAACTCATTTTATACTGGGCCTGCGTGGGCATATATCTATGACCTATAATTTCCTGTCTATTCCGCTGTTATACGCTATAGCCCGCTAAGGGAATTTTCATTGTGTCCTTTAATAAAACTGTGTTTTATTCTAACCTACTGAGTCTGAGTGTCGTACAAACCGTTACAGTACGAAAGGGCCATGACCTCAGACAGTAAAGGTGAAGGTAATTCACAGAACATCCACTGGAGGATGGATATGCACGAGCAGCGCCTGGGCCTGTGGATGTTCAAGGCCAAGAGGAGTACGAAGTTCAAAGCATAATTGATTCGCGGAGATTTAGAGGAAAATTGCAATATTTGGTCCATTGGAAGGGCTATGGCCCTGAAGAGCGTTCATGGGTCGATCAGAAGGACCTTCATGCCCCTAGGTTATTGCGCAATTTTCACTCTAAATATCCCCAGAAACCAGGCCCCTCTGCCAGGAGAGGGGGACTTTGAGAGGGGGGTACTATCATGGTGCCCATGCTTTTTCCTGTCAGTCTCTGTGTGCTGCGCTCCCATTGGCTGAGCTTGATCTGGCTCACCCAGTATGGCCTCTTTATACTGGACCTCTGGCACCTGTCTGGTGCCCTTTCGTGGTGTTCCTGTACCAATGCTTACTTGTGTTGCTGTGTTCCCGTGTACCGACCTGGCCCGTCTGACTACTCCGCTTCTGGTTCCTGCTCCGTGACCTGACCCGGCTTGTCTGACATTCCTGCTCAGTGATTCGACCCGGTCTGGCTGACGTTCCTGCTCCGTGACCTGACCCGGCTTGTCTGACGTTCCTGCTCCAAGATCCGGCCCAGCTCTCCAGTTCTTGCTTATCGTGTTGCCTGGGCGACATTCTGACTTCCTCCTAGTCTGGGCCTGCCAGACAGAGAGCCACTGTTGCCTCGTTACTGCTGAGCCTTCCGTTAACTCTTGCAGAGCTATTTGTTGCCTCTGTTATTACTGAGCCTTCCGTTAACTCTTGCAGAGCTATTGTTGCCTCCGTTACTGCTGAGCCTTCCATTAAATCTTGCAGAGCTATTGTTGCCTCCGTTACTGCTGAGCCGTCCTTTAACTCTTGCAGTGCCACTGTTGCCTCCATGACGGCACCGGTCGGGTGCCAGTGGCTCAACTTAACTAAGCTCGTGCAGAGTACTGTTGCCTCCGTTACTGCACTGGCCGGGTGCCATTGGCTCAACTTAACTAAGATCGTGCAGAGTCCTGTTGCCTCAGTGACGGCACCGGTCGGGTGCCATTGGCTCAACTTAACTAAGCTCGTGCAGAGTACTGTTGCCTCCGTTACTGCACCGGTCGGGTGCCCGTGACTCAGGTCCATTCAGCTCTTGCAGAGTATTGTGTGGCCTCCGTTACTGCTACGGCAGAGGGTATAAGTCTCAGCTCTGCTCTGCAGATCTAGGTGCTTGTCTCCATTCTTGCACCACAGTCTCCTGATAACTGTTATCCATCATACTGGGCGTTACTGAACACACCACATCAGAGGCTGATTATATCATTGGACTTTAAACCATGCTGTGCTGAGTTACCTTGTTATGCCTGACCCGTGACAGTATCCGTACCATCTAACTCACTGTATACTGGGCCTGTGTGGGCATATATCTATGACCTATAATTTCCAGTCTAGTCTGCTGTTTTACGCTATAGCTCGCTAAGGGAATTTTGTCCTTTAATAAAACTGTTCTAACCTACTGAGTCTGAGTGTCGTACAAACCGTTACACACTGCTCCCAAGAAAGTCTTACTTTCTCTGTCTTTTCAGGTACTTCCTTGTTTGGGCCTAATCTTTAGGAACTAATTAGCGGGGCCACTGGGGGTAAGAGTTCACTTCTACCCTTGGTCTTTAAGATGCAGTTACCTTTTAAACGTAAACGACCCTGTTACGGTTTTCTGACACTCAGACCACGGTAGAAAGTAAAAACACAGTTTTATTGAGAAAATGATAAATGAACAGTGCCCCTAGGGGCCAGTACAGGTATAATCAGTATTGGCAAAACACAGACCAAGTAAAGGTTATGCGACATATAGAATGGTACAATGCCATACAGGGTTAAAGAGGAGAAACTGAAGCAACTCAATCCTTGATTAGCCAACGCCCAGGATATGATAACAGTCTCTTGAAGGTGCAAAGCGGAATATAGTGTCTGCACTGAATCACTCTCAAAGGTAGTAAAATGGAGCGCACCAACAGACCAGAGCTGAGCCAATACCACCACAGTGGGATTCGTGGAGGAACGCTACTGCTAGAACTGACAAGACCAGAACCAGAATCGCCCTTAACGTACACTCGGTAGTAACCCTGCGAGTGCCAACGAGATAGCGCCCAAACACCCCTGGGGTGCCAAAATAGACTGACACTGCACAAGCTATATGAGAGCCGGAGCACTGGGTAGTGCTGAGGATAACGTAATACCTTGAGCATTAGGAAACCTGAGTCAGGACACCCTTCCGGTGCCGCACCGAAACCCACACTGCAAGAGCTGACAGGCTACCAGCGTGGCCACGGTGCACACCGGAACGGACATTGCTCTGCAAGTGTTAGGTAGGCTAGGTCTTACTGCACGGGCTCAGGACGGTAAACAGCTCTAAGGGTAACCAGAGGCTTGGCAAGTGTAAAGGATGGGCACATAAACGGAGACTACAGGCACTGCACGGGTTAATATGGTTTGGTATAGGAGAGAACAGCTCAGCAGTAAAAGCAAAAAGAGTCTGCAACCTCAGGCAACAGCTCGGTAGAGAGAGGTGATCAGAGCGACACAAAACAGTTCAGAATGTCGCTGGGAGCGACCGGAGCAACTCAGGAACACTGGAACAGCACACAGGACAGGAACGCCAACTGGAACCGGATCAACACACAAAGCAGGAACGTCAGCCGGAATCGGGTCAATCACGGAGCAGGGTCATCAGCCAGAACCGGGTCAATCACGGAGCAGGATCAGTAGAGTAGTCAGACAAGCTGGATCGGTACATAGCATACTCAAACTCAGCAACGAGGCGCAGGATCAGGAACACCACGAAAGGGCAACTGACAAGTGCCCAAACGCAGTATAAAAAGAAACATCCTGGGCGGGCCAAACAGCCTCCTCCAATGCACAGGTAACACAGCAAGATTGACAGGGAATCACAGGGACCGTGATAGATCCTTTAGTTCCTTTCAGACTGTGACGCGTTCGACGAATCAGGCGGTTCCATCAGCTCTGCATCCCTCCTCCAGGCCAAAGCAGCTATGAACAAGACTGCTTCGGCATGACTCTCCGAACCCGGGTCCGCATACCGCTGTGGGTGGCAGTCTCCGCCTCTTTCGCAGGATTTGGGAGGATTCAATATCGGACCCATGGGTTTTACAGGTAGTGTCAGAGGGGTTCGAGATCCCTTTCTTTTCGCTTTCATCTTTCTCGCTCTCCTCAGGTCGAGAGAGGCCGTCTATTTGAAGGTGCTATTTAGACTCTTCTGGACAAGGATGTCCTGGAGCCGGTGCCTTCTTCAGACGGGGGTTCGGGGTTTTGCTCAAACCTCTTTGTGGTGACCAAAAAGGAAGGCAGATGCTGCCCTATTTTGGATTTGAAAGATCTCAGTTGCCTTGTGATCAAGACTCACTATCGTCAGGAGTCTCTGCGCACAGTGATCGCTGCCATGTCTCCGGGGAGTTTCTTGCTTCTCTGGCCCTTCAGGATGCGTATTTGCACATCCCAATTCATCAAGAGAGCAGGCGGTACCTGAGGTTTGCCTGCGACAGGGGTCATTTTCAGTTCTCAGCTCTTCCATTTGGTCTGACAATGGCCCCTCCGGTTTTCCAACGGGTTCTGGGGGCCTTGATATCCGTCCTCCATCGGGACGGCATCAGAGTGACTCCCTACACGACTTGCCTTTGAAAGCCTCCCCTGCAGACCTTCTTCATCAGCAGGTTCAAACCTGCATTCAAATCCTTACCCATTACGGTTGGTTTGTCAATTTGGACAAGTCAGTTCTTGTCCCATCCCAGCAACTGATCTTCCTGGGTCTTCTGTTCGATACTCAGAAGTGTATGGTGTTTCTACTGGACGAGGTAGCCCATCAAATTGCCAACAGAGTCTCAACTATTCTTTCCCGGGTTCGGATCCCTGTTTCGAAGTTGTCTTCTCTGGTGGGGAAGTTCATTTCCACGATAGAGGTGGTTCCATTTGCCATTGCACACACCAGGGAACTTCAGAGGTTTGTTATACAGACATGCAGGGCAGAAGCTGTCGGTCTTACTTCCTCCTCATGTAGAGTTGAGCTCGGAGTGGTGGTTGGACCTTTCCAATCTCCTAAAGAGGAGATCCTACCTGGTTCCCTGCTGGACCAAGGTCATGACTGATACCAGCCTATTGGGCTGGGGAGCTTTTCTGGGTCACTTCAGCGCTCGGGGGAAGTGGTCCATGAGGAGTCCCTTCTCCTTATCAACATCCTGGAACTTCGAGCAATATTTCATGCTCTCCGTCATTGGGTGTCTCAACTGGAGGACTGTCCAGTCCGAGTGGAGTCCGACCATGCCACGGCAGTGGCTTACATCAATAGACAAGGTGGAACAAGAAGTCTCGCCGCTTGGTTAGAGGACAAGGCCATTCTATCCTGGGCAGAGGTTCATGTTCCTGTCATTTCCGCAGTGCACATTCCAGGCGTAGACAACGTCATGGCAGACTTCCTCAGTCGTCACACAGTCGACAGCGGAGAGTGGGAGCTACATCCCGAGGTGCTTCCACTCCTAGTTCAGAGATGGGGAATGCCCCCAGTGGATCTGATGGCAACGAGACACAACAGGAAGGTTCCGGCGTTTTGCTCTCGGTGGAGAGACACCCTAGCTCTGACTGCTGATGCAATGTCCATTCCTGGACATTGTCTCTGGCTATCACGGTGCCCGTGATTGCTGCCTTTGTGTGTCTTTCACCTGTAGGGGGCTCCCATTGGCTGCCTGTCTTCAGCCCACCCCACTTTGCCTATTTAGACTGAGTCTGGGCACACTTTGGTTGCCCTTTCGTGGTGTCTCTGGGCTGCTTCTACTTTCATCATGTTCCTGAATTTCTATGGGCCATAAGCTGTGTTCCTGCTATCCTGAGTTCGTCCAGTTCCTGAGTCTCCTGATCAACTGTTACTGGTTCTGTGTCTGATCCAGTTGGAGTCGCCGTCGTTGCTGCTTCCTGCTGCCAGTCCCCGCTGCCGTTCCTGATCCAGTTGACCATCGTAGTGCTGGTTCCTGTTTCATCTTCAGAGCCCAGTTTCCTTTTCATCTGTGGCGGCTGTGATCTCCGGTTGCTCAGACGACATTTCTACACTGTTGGTTCCCAGCGCTGGTTCGCTCCACTGCCTTACGTCCTACTATACATTGAGTCTGTTGGTTCCCAGCTTGCGGGAGCTGGTTCGCTCCACTGCCTTACGGCTTACTATACATTGAGTCTGTTGGTTCCCAGCACATGGGTGCTGGTTCACTCTACTGCCTTACGGCTTACTATACATTGAGTCTGTTGGTTCCCAGCGCGCGGGTGCTGGTTCGCTCCACTGCCTTACGGCTTACTATACATTGAGTCTGGTTCCCAGCGCGCGGGCGCTGGTTCGTTCCACTGCCTTACGTCCTACTATACATTGAGTCTGTTGGTTCCCAGCGCACGGGTTCTGGTTCGCTCCATTGCCTCACGGCTGACATTATAGTAACACCGACTGTCACTGGTTCACTTCACGCTGTCCAGTCCTAGACAGCTAGTTAATTGTGCAGTATACCTAGTATTACCACTAGCTCATTTTGCCTCCATTTGTCATCTCCATAACTGTCATTGTCATCTGACAGTCATTGAGGCCATAGTGGTTGACATCATCTCCTTTAAGGCTGCCTTGCCCGGTATATTGGTAAGGCCGGTAGAACCTTCTAGTTATTTCCATTTTGGGTTGCCTTACCCGGTATTGGCAAGGCCGGTAGAGCCTGTATCATATGGTGTTCCGTTAGGCTGCCTTGCCCGGTATATTGGCAGGGCCGGTAGAGCCTGTATCATATGGTGTTCCGTTAGGCTGCCTTGCCCGGTATATTGGCAGGGCCGGTAGAGCCTGTATCATATGGTGTTCCGTTAGGCTGCCTTGCCCGGTATCTTGGCAGGGCCGGTAGAGCCTGTATACTCCTGGTAGTCCGTTAGGCTGCCTTGCCCGGTATATTGACAGGGCTGGTAGAGCCAGTTTCTCCTTGTATTCTGATAGGCTACCTTGCCCGGTATATTGGCAGGGTCGGTAGAGCCACCTTTCCCATTGCTTGCCCAGGCTGCCTTGCCCGGTATATTGGCAGGGCCAGTAGAGCCTTACTCGCTATTATTACCACTTTCCTGTCATTTCTATGTATGTGTATGTATATGTATAAGATCCTATCCTAAGTTGTGTTTTTGCCTAACTTTGCATCTGAGAGTCTTAACAAACCGTCACACTGGCCTACATCTTTCCTCCTCTCCCAATATTAATAAGTGTGTTACATAAATTGAAATTGGTACGTCAATCCTGGTATCCAGAGCTTGGGGCCCTATCTGTGGCGGAGCCATTTCAGCTCCCCTCTCGTCCAGCTCTTCTTCTACAGGGTTATCTGTGGAAAGAAGACGTTCATCGGCTCAATTTGATGGCCTGAAGGTTGCATCCTCGATTTTAAGGAAGAAAGGGTTTTTCTTCTGCTGTGGTGTCTACTATGCTTAGTGCCCGTAAGTATGTTTGTTTCTTCCAAGATCTACCCCCGTGTCTGGTCTACATTTGTGTCTTGGTGTGTTGACATGAATTCTGTCTCAGTCTGAGTTCTCTTAAGGTTCAGACTTCAGCGCTTTCTGTCTTTTTCCAGAAACGCATTGCTATTCTTCCTGATGCCAAGGGTTTCTTCTAGGGCGTTGCTCATGTGCGTCCTGCCTTTTGGATCCCAGCTCCTCAGTGGGACCTTAAATTGGTCTTGGGAGTTCTCCAACGTCCTCCCTTTGAGTCTTTGGCTACTATTCCTCTACGTCTCTTGACGTGGAAAATGGCTTCTTCTTCTGGCGATTGTATCTGTTCGCCGGGTTGCGGAGTTGCAAGCTCTATCCTGTAAACCACCTTATCTGGTGTTTCATAAGGATGAGGCGGTGCTTCGCACCTCTACGGAGTTCTTGCATAACGTGGTCTCCGAGTTTCACATCAATCAGGAGATTGTGGTGCTCTCTTTCTGCCCTAATCCTTCCCCTGACAAGGTGGGTGATTTCCACTTGTTGGTTGTGGTGCGTTGTATCAAGTTTTATGTCCATCGCACTGAATCTGTCAGGAAGTATGACGCTCTGCTCTTCATTCAAGGGGGTCCTAGGGCAGGAAGACCTGCATCCAAAGTGACTATTATGTCCTGGATCAAGTACACTATTCGTAGATCCTACGAGCTGTGGAATTAGCATGTTTTCTTTTGGGTTACAGCTCCACCAGGTCCACTGGGGCCTCTTGAACCTCTAAGAATCAGGCTTCTGTCGATCAGTTGTGCAGGGCGGCCACTTGGTCATTTGTGCACACCTTTTCGAAGCACTACCGTGTTGATGCGCTGGCTTCGGCTAATGCCAGCTTTGGGAGGACGGTCCTGGAGGCAGTCTTGCCCGTCTAGGATCTTCTCCTTAAGTTCTTGGTGCTTCTTTTACTGTTGAGCCCTGTTGGCTCTAGTTCCGTGTGCTGTGTCACAGTTCCTGGGGTGTTTTTACCCCTGTTTCATGTCCATTGACACTTCAGTTTGTTTAGCTCTGACCGGTTGGTTCTTAGAGATTTTGGTGACTTTGGGGGCCTTGTGCCTGGTCCTTGCCTTCTTCCCGCCTCTGGGGAACTCAATGGTTGGACATCCCAGAGTTACCAGTAACTTGTATTGGATGACAGAGAAAAGAGGATTTTAGTCTTACCTGTTAAATCCTTTTCTCTTAGTCCATACAGATTACTGGTCTCCCACCCTGTCAAGGGACCGTGCTTGGCTATCCTGTGGGAGTCCTTCATGGCATGCTCACAGGAGTCTTCTTCCCTTCTACTATCTAGTCTAGTTAGTTCTCAAACAATTCTGGAAATGGCTAGCTAGGCTGCAGCCTGAAAGGGAAGGGAGGCTCCACCCCCCTGCATACATTTGGAGAATGTTCCTGCCTACAGTAACCTGTATGTACTAAGAGAAAAGGATTTAACAGGTATGACTAAAATCCTCTTATTTGCAGGTGACACTAAATTATTCAGAACAGGATGTATGTACTCTACAGAGGGATTTACATAAAATGCCAGTGTTACGGTTTTCAGACACTCAGACATGGATGGTTTAGTAAAACGCAGTTTTATTAAAGAAGGAATAAGTACTGTAGTACATGCAGAACAGTAGTAAATGTAATTGCAATACAAGTCACAGATACAAGAACAAAAGTGTAGGCAGTAAAGGTACTCCTGTATGACCCAGGATCTGGACTAGTGCAGCAGCAGGGAGAATCTGGTTCTGAGACTGAGAGTACCACCGGGTTTGGTAGGAATGACAGGAGGAGGCACAACTGGAAAGGCAACAAGATCCCTAGAGCGCTAGGGAGGTCAGCAAGACTGACTGGAACTGAGGCAACAGAACACCTAGGAATCTACTTGTGTAATGATACTGACAGTAGTATGGCAAGGCAACCGAACCCCTAGTACGCTTGGAGGTATAACAATACTGACAGCAATATGGCATGGCAACCGGACCCCTAAACTCTAGGTGGTATAACAATACTGGCAGCAATATGGCAAGGCAACCGGACCCCTAATACGCTAGGTGGTATAGCAATACTGGCTGCAATATGGTGAAGGAACGAAGGCCACAAGCTCGTGACCAGAGTCACTTTGCCCACGGTCGGGCAGTGAACGCTTCAGACCCCAGACAGGCCATAAGGCCGCACAGACAGAGACTAATGAGGCGCACCAGGAGCAACAGACTGTGCTGGGTCAAGCGTAACACAGGTGCTGGTACACCAGAAGGAGGAACACACCACAGGCACTGTCGGAGCAGGACAGACAGCCGAGTAGGAACTCGGACAGGATAGGCAGCCAAGCCAGTTCAGTACACAAAGCCGGGTCGCAACGTAAATCAGGTGCTGGTGATTGAGCAGGAACATAGTCAGTCAAGCCAGGTCATACATAGGATACCAGGAACCACAGGAACAAATGCTAGATACTGGAACACCACAAAAGGGCGCCTCCATAATGACAGCGCTAGAATATAAAGGCAATCAGTAGGAGGAGTCAGCATTGATCACCAATAAGAATGCTGTAAGGAAACAACCAGGAAGTAGCAAGTCGCAAACAGAAGAATCACGGGCACCATGATAGTCAGATTGGGCAAACAAATGGAATATTACGTTTAATGTGGGAAAGTGTCAAGTTATGCATTTGGGAAAAAAAACAATCTCAGTGCTGCTTATGAACTTAGTGGAAGTATTGTAGGAGACTTGTGGCAAAAGAAAGATCTTGAAGTCCATGTAAACTACAGTCTTGGAAACCGTGACCATGATTTGAAAGATATTCGCATTGAACGTTCCCGCCTCCCTCCCCTTCTCCTGATGTTAGCTATAAAGCTGACAGCAGGAGATCAATATCGGCCAACACGAGGAGGCTCTTCAGCAGAGCCGAAATTTTGTTATTTAAAATGAATTACTTAATTAGAACGGTCTACAGTGTGCTTGCAAAACAGGCACAAGTTGTAGACCTTTCCAATTAAAGTGTGCTTGCAAAACAGGCACAAGTTGTAGACCTTTCCAATTAAGTAATTCTTTTCCAATAACGTGATTTCTGTTCTGCTGCAAAGCCACTGGCTGGTCACCAGACTGGGATCTCCTGCTGTCAGCACAGCACTGACGTCGGGAGAAGGGGTTTAAGATATAGGATTTGTATATAGTTTAATTTTTTAACCACTACAAGACTATAAGCATTTTTATTGGACATTACTGTCCCTTTAAATTAAAGGAAAATAGGCTTTTAGTGTTCTTACGTGTTAGATCCTTTTCTTTTTAGTCTATATGGAATACAGGTACCTTGAGGTTGAGTCACTCCTCCTGGACGGTAGGGCACATGACAAATCACTGGGTCTTTGGGGTGCAGACTCCCTCTTCATCCTCCAGTTCAACACCCTGCCTTCCCAGAATTCATGTGACAATAACTGCAGCATAAAAGCTAAGCGGGTAAAAAGAAAAGAAAATCTCCCAGGGCTAAGACCCTAAGAGGACTCCTATGGCCAGGGAAACAAAATGTAGATGTTTCTCTAGGTGGGAGAACTGTGTTCCATGTGGACTAAAGAGAAAAAGATTTCAGGTAAAAACATTAAAATCCTATTTTCCCTTACTCAATATGGAACTCAGGTACCATTGGGATATACCAAAGCATCCCACAATTCCAGGGAGGACAAGGAGAAAAGACCATCCACACTTCCCCCGGATACCAGAGTTCCCTAGGACCAATCTGGATCTGAACAATCATAGGTGTCAACTGACTCCGAACAAACACAGCACACCAAACAAGAGCCAACGGGGCTCAAAAACTACTGAATAGGTGGCAGCAGAGAAAAAGAGATCCCTAAACCGGAAAGGCTACCTGAGGGACCTCCTGGCCAAAGCTGGCTTCAGCCGAGGCACCTGGATCTTGTAGACCCACAGATCTGGTGGAATGCACTGTAATCTTTAAGGAAACCAGCTTCTTCCTATTCTCGTATGCTTGATGTATGATAATCCAAAATGCAATGGTTACCTTGGATGCGGCCTGACACATGGTAGCTCAGGGATGACAAAAAGAGTTTCAGACTCACGGAAGGTCTGAGTGAGATGCACATAAAACTTAAGACCGCTCACAACATCCAACAGATGGAGATCCCTGTTCTGAGTGGACAAAGGGTCAGGGCAAAAGGAAGGCAAAACTATCACCTGATTGATGTGAAACTCTGAGACAACCTTAGGAGGAAACTCATAAGAGGTGTGAAGTACCTCCTTATCATGGTGAAAAAACAGGAATGGAGGTTTGCAAGACAGAGCCTGTAACTCAGCCACTCTCCAGACAACTGCCAGGATAAGTGTCAAATTCAGCGTCAGCTGACTTAAGGAGATGGAAGCCAGAGGTTCAAAAGGAGGACTCTGAAGGATGTCTAAGACCAAATTGAGATCTCGCTGAGGAGTGTTATCCCAAAAGGAAGGAAAAGAGTGAGCTACCACATGTAGAAAAGTCTTCACGACCGCAATAACTATTCGTCTTTGAAAAAGAACAGAGAGGGCTGAGATCTGAACCCTGAGGGAACTCAAGCTGAGACCCTTGATGACTCATCCTGAATGAAGCATAACACCATAGAAAGGTTAAAAACCTATGCGGACATGTTCTTGTCCACATACCACCAGTGAAAAAATGGACCAGATCCTATGGTATGCCTTAGAGGAGATTGGCTTCCGAGCCTGGCTCATGGTGGACATTATGTCATCTGCTTCAGTGTGGTGGCCTCAAGAGCCATACAAACAAGGCTAGTCTTTCCACGTCCATACACCACAAGGGGCCCTGGACTAACAAATGCGCTCTGGGAGGCAAGAGGATCAGATCCTTAATGGACAGACTGACGAGGTCTGCAAACTATGTCCTCCTTGGCCACAATGGAGTGATTAAGATAACCATTGTCTTGTCCATCCTAATCTTCCGGATCACCCTGGGGAAAACACATACAGTAATGTGCAAAAGATTTAGGCAGGTGTGAAAAAATGCTGTAAAGTACGAATGCTTTCAAACATAGACATGTTAATAGTTTATATAAAAACTAAGAGATTGTGCTAAGTTTAAGTCTTTAGTTTTGTGTAGTTCAAAAGTTATGCAAAGATAAAGTTCCCCAGTCCTCCCCTTTCTGAGCACCTCCCTCTGGATCTGTAATTGGGTGCAGCGAGGGACAAACTTCTGTAAGTAAATATAAGGGAAATCCTCCACCCCTCGATGAAGGGGGGCAGGATTTCCCTTTGCTTACTGAAGTTTGTTCCTTGCTGGAGCCGTCCGGTCCAGCAGTGAAGTGGAAGAAAGGGGCACGTGGGGGATATTTATCTTTGCATAACTTTTAAGCTACACAAAACTAAAAACTTAAATAAAGGGCAATCTCTTAATTTTTATATAAAGAAGACTCGACGCAATACGTTTAAGTAGGCATTACTAACCCTTTATGTAACTCGGCAGGTGGGTTTTTCCAAACATCTTGGAGAACTAACCACAGATCTTCTGTGGATTTAGGCAGCCTCAGTTGCTTCTCTCTCTTCATTTAATCCCAGACAGACTTGATGATGTTGAGATCAAGGCTCTGTGGGGGCCATACTATCACTTCCAGGACTCCTTGTTCTTCTGTATGCTGAAGATAGTTCTTAATGACTTTGGCTGAATGTTTGGTGTTGTTGTCATGCTGCAGAATAACTTTGGGGCCAATCAGGTGTCTCCCTGATGGTACTGCATTATGGATAAGTATCTACATGTACTTCTCAGCATTGAAAATACCATTAATTCTGACCAAATCCCCAACTCCATTTGCAGAAATGCATCCCCAAACTAGCAAGGAACCTCCTCCATACTTCATTGTTACCTGCAGACACTCATTCTTGTATCGCTCACCAGCCCGGTGAACAAACTGCCTTCTGCTACAGCCATATATTTAAAATTTTGACTCATCAGTGTAACGGTTTGTTTGACACACAGACACAGTAGGTTTGGATAAAACACAGTTTTATTAAACAATTATGATTACAATAACCCTCACAGGTCCTGTAATATACACTTAATATGGTACAGCCACAAGACAGGTTATATATAGGTAAGCCCACACAGGTCCAATATAATCATAGAGTCCATAACACATTATACTGACACAGGTCAGGCAGATCTTGAAAGAGGCCCAGTGTATCGGTACTGCATGGGTTAATAGCAGTCAGCGAGTATAAATAGTCCCATGTGTGGTAAGGCCTGTTAAGAAGCTCACCTAGGGTAGAGAGCTTAAATACGAGTAACGCCCAAGGATAAGTATAACCTGTAACGGTGAACTGCCTTAGCAGTAACGGAGACTGAGCAACTTGAGCACTGCCGGAGCAGTAACAGAGAATAGGCCACGTAAACACTGCCGTAGCAGTAACGGAGACCAGGCAACTAGAGCACTGCCGTAGCAGTAACGGAGACCAAGCCACGAGAGCGCTGCCGTAGCAGTAGTGGATACTAGGCAACAGGAGACTGCCGTAGCATTAACGGAGACTAAGCCCTTGGATACTGATGTGGCATAAACCGAGACTGAGCAACTGAGGTTCTGTCGTGGCAATAATGAACTCTGAGCCACAGGGACACTGCCGTAGCAGTAATGGAGACTAGGCCACTTGCACTTTGCCGTAGCAGTAACGGAGACTAGGCAACTGGAGTCTGCCGTGGCAGTAATGGAGACTGAGCACTGCCGTGACAGTAACGGAACTGAGCAACTCACCCTGGGAGGCAACCAACCGGATTTATATTTTTCTTCTGTTCACTCACTATGCATTTTGATAATTGATTAATATAAAATATTAACATGTTTATTTTTGAAAGCATTCTTACTTTATAGTATTTTTTCACACCTGCCTAAAATTTTTACAAATTACTGTAGTACAGGTGAAAACTCAATGGGATGGACACGGCATCTATTGCGAAGGCCAGAGGATCCCCTGTTAGAGCACTGAAAGTCGGAACCTTCCTGTTATCCCTGGTTGCCATTAGGTCTATCACTGGGACCCTCCCATTGTTGAATAATCAGGTAGAACGCCGCTGGATGGAGCTCCCAGTTTCCTGGATCTATGTCCTGAGGACTGAGAATGCGTAAGGCCGAGATGGCCACCTCTCTCCATGCTATTTTGGTTCAGGTTGCCCCTTTGCACCACTGCCACGGAGTTGTCCAATTGAACTCTCAACCAAGAGTACTTGGGACCAGTGAAAGAGAGTCAGACGAACCACTCTGAGCTCCAGAATGTTGATGGACAGTAGGCTTTCCTACCCTGTCCACCTGCTCTGGACACCAGGTGACCAGATTCACTCCCCAGCCCTTCGGGTCTGAGACTAGCCCTGCAACCTGTTTTTCTAGTAGAGTGGCTATTGCTTTGTGGAAGAGTCTTGCATTTTCAGGATTCCTCAAACTTTTGAGGAAAGGATGTGATATGGAGAAAGGGATCTGAAGTCTATGTGGTACCCTTCTGATACCACCCATTCCTTGCAAGAAAAAACTGCTTGGTGGCCACAGGGTGCTGTTTCCACCATTATCTTTGCTAATGATCTGTTTCAGGTCAGGCTCAAAGAGAGCCTTGTCTTGAAAAGTCAAGGACACCAGTGTTTTCTTAGAAGACTGGTCAGCTGAAAATAAATTGAGCCACAGGGTGCGGCACACAGGAACAGAAAATCCTGAGGATTTTCCAGAAAACCTGGCCACATCAAATACATTCATAGTAATATAAGCATTGGCTTCCATGATATTGGCCACCAAGACCAGCATGTCCTTCCTAGGGATATCAACACTCATAGCATCTGATAGTTGCGCTCCCCACACAGCATGGCCCTATTGACCCAGGCAGAGGCAAAAATAGGACTCAGCACTGCCCCGGTAGCCGCAAAGTTGACCTTGATCAAGTAATTAAGCCTCTTATTGGCCTGGTCCTTGAGGCCTGCAGCATCTGCTAAGAAAAGGGCAGTGTTCTTTGCCAAGCACAAGACAGGAGGGTCAACGGCAGGGAGAGAAGCCCACTGCAGCAGAGCCTAAGCCTTAAGATGGTATAACTTAAATAAGAGTTTATTAAGGAAGAATCTCTTTCCACTCATTCATAAGGATATCATTGAGAGTGTTATTAGCACAGTGTACCTTGGCATCTGTGCTGCCAGTTACCCTCGTGCTATTTTCACTGCTCTGTCTGATGGTCACGGGTGCAGGCACGCATTTCTGGCTCTGAACGCTGGCGCTTGTCTATACGCACGTATTCATTTGACTAATTGATTCCCACCTCCATTTGGGCCTATATGAACTTCCCTGGGCCTAAGTCCAGTTGCCCATACGTGGTGTTCCTGTGATTACTCATTACATTTGCTCCTCGTTGTGACCCTGGTTTGGCTTCTGTTATTACTCAGTGTATGACCCCAGCCTGTCTGACTATCCACACCGGTTCTGACCTGTGGCTCTAGTTGCCTCTCGCTCCATGTATGACCCCGGCCTGTCTAACCATCCACACCAATTCTGACCTGTGGCTCTAGTTATCTATCGCTCTGTGTATGACCCCGGCTTGTCCGATTATCCACACCGGTTTGGACTTGTGGCTCTGGCTGACTACTCGCTCCCTGTTGACCCCGGCTTGTCTGACTATCTACACCGGTTCTGTCCTGTGGCTCTGGCTGACTACTTGCTACGTGTATGACCCAGGCTTGTCTGACTATCCACTCCGGTTCTGAACTATGGCTGTCTACTAGCTTCTTATATCTGACTCATTGGGCTATTCGCATTTGCGGTACTGTGGTTTGTGCTGTCCTCCTCTGGGAGTGTGTGTAATTAATTAATTAAGGGTGGGGTTTGTGAACAATCCCCTGTGTAGGCCTGTATAAATCTAGGTACAGGACTCACAGATCTTGCTCACAAGCTCAGGTGTGCTCTGGAGTAATTTGAATTGAACAGTTGGACATCCCAGCATTGGAAAAAGTGTTTTTTGTGTTGACATTCTAACCTGCAGTAAGAAGGTTAAAGGGTTAAAGTTTAAAAGGTTGTGTTTTTCTCTGGGAGTGTGTGTAATTAATTAATTAAGGGTGGGGTTTGTGAACAATCCCCTGTGTAGGCCTGTATAAATCTAGGTACAGGACTCACAGAGCTTGCTCACAAATAGAGCGTGCTCTTTCCTAAGTGCTCTGTAATAAGTGTACAGTTTGTGAAACACAGCAGTTGGTGAAACAGAGGAGGTAGTGCAACACAGGTAAATTAATTGCTTACATTTTAGGAACTCACATTTGCACCATACAAGATGAGCAAGATTGGAGATCTCACTCAGTGCACATCATGCCATATGTATGCATGCTTGGAACAGCAGTTCCAGGGTCCATACCGCTGTAGCAAATGTGAGCAAGTGGCCCTTCTAGAAGCTCAGATTGGAGCTCTAGAGAGTCATATTGCAACACTGAGAGATATTGACAACCTTGAGAGGAGTCTCTTGCTAACGGAGCAGAGTCTAGCTGGGTCACCTAGCAAAGAGGGAGGAGATCAGCTAGAAGGGAACCAGGCACATAGCTGGGTGACAGTTAGAAGTGGTTGCAGTGGGGGAGGGAAGAGGAAGAGGGCAGCCAGTCCTGAGTTTTTCCATCCAAACAAATTTGCTCATTTAAGTGAAGATGTTGGGAAGGCAAACCCAGAGGTGGAATTGCTGGAGAGGACTGTTCTCCCTAACAGCCGGGAGAACAGCTCCTCTAGCACAGAGGGGATCCAGAGGAAAGTGAAGCCTAGGCAGGTTGTGGTGGTAGGGGACTCTATTATTAGGAGAACAGATAGGGTAATCTGTGGCTCTGATCGCAGCAACCGAATGGTTTGCTGTCTCCCGGGTGCCCGGGTTCGGCATGTTGCAGACAGGGTGGACAGATTATTGGGAGGGGCTGGAGAGGATCCAGCTGTCTTGGTGCATATTGGTACCAATGACAAAGTTAGAGGAAGGTGGAGAGTCCTAAAAGGTAATTTTAGGGATTTAGGCAGTAAGATTAGGAACAGGACCTCCAAGGTAGTATTCTCAGAGATACTACCTGTGCCATGCGCTACGCCAGAGAGACAGCGGGAGATTAGGGAGCTCAATGCATGGCTGAAGTCTTGGTGTAAGAAGGAGGGCTTTGGGTTTTTAGAGCACTGGGCTGATTTTGCTTTGGGGTACAATCTCTATAGCAGGGATGGATTGCACCTGAATGCAAGAGGGTCTCAAGTGCTTGGGGAGAGGATTACTAGACGGTTGGAGGAGATTTTAAACTAGGAAGGGGGGGGGGAGGGGCCAATAAATACTGGGATAGATAGTATAGAAAGGGAAGGCGATGTAGTTAATAACCAGGTGGGAGGATCTGGGGGCGGGGTTAGTACAGATGATAGGGAGAAGACTATAAGCCACAACAAAATTAAATCACAAATGGAACACAGCAGTGGCATAAATTGTATGCTTGCAAATGCCAGAAGTTTAACTGGTAAAATAGGGGAACTGGAGCTGGTAGCTGAAATTGAAAACTATGACTTGATAGGCATAACAGAAACATGGTGGGATGACACACATGATTGGGCAATCAATTTAGAGGGCTACATGTTATTTAGAAAAGATAGGTCAAGCAAAAGAGGGGGTGGGGTCTGTCTGTATATCAAACCAGCATTATTGCCTCAATTGCGGGAAGATATATGTGATGACAGTAGTGAACATGTGGAATCCCTGTGGGTTGAAATAGTCACTGGGGATAAAACTGCCCAGAAAATATTAGTGGGTATTTGTTATAAACCACCAAACATTGGTGACCTTGAAGAAACACAGCTATTAATGCAAATAGAAAAGGCTTCCCAAATAGAGAGAACTATAATTATGGGGGATTTTAATTATCCAGAAATAGACTGGAAAAATGGAATAGCTAACTCTGCTAAAAGCAGCAAGTTTCTGAACTTGTTGAATGACAATTTTTTGTCACAACTAGTGCAGACCTCAACCAGAGGGAATGCATGTCTGGATTTGGTAATAACTGACCATGAAGAACTTATCTCTAACATCCAAGTAAGGGAGCACTTGGGGAATAGTGACCATAACATGGTATCGTTTGAGATTAATTCAAAAAAACAAGTTGATATGAGTTCCACCAAAACACTGAATTTTAAAAAGGCCAACTTTAGCAGGTTTAATTCATCCCTTGGTCTCGTTGACTGGGATAAAATATTTTCAGGAAAAAACACAGAAGGTAAGTGGAATACCTTTAAAATAACATTGCAAAAATACACATATAAATTTATCCCTGTTGGAAACAAATACAAAAGAAGCAAATTAAAACCAATGTGGCTAACCAGTAAAGTAATTCATGAAATAAATAACAAGAAAGCGGCATTTAAACATTACAAAGCTGAGGGATCAGCAGAGGCATTTGCAGAATACAAAAATGTCAACAAAACCTGTAAAAAGGCTATTAAATTAGCTAGACTGGAGAATGAAAAAAATATTGCTAAGGAGAGCAAAAGCAACCCAAAAAAATTCTTTAAATACATTAATGGCAAAAAATTAAAGTCTGATAATGTTGGGTCCTTGTTAGCTGAAACGGGTGAGATGGTCAAAGGTGACAGAGAGAAGGCAGATATTTTAAATAATTTCTTTTCTTCTGTTTTTACCAAGGAAGACCCATTGGACAAGAGTCTGCAAACTACTTTTACAGAACAGTCACAGCAAGCATGGGACTGGCTAACACAAGAAAAAGTGTTAAAACAATTGAATGGTGTCAAGGTAGACAAAGCTCCGGGGCCAGATGGTATACACCCACGGGTACTTAAAGAGCTAAGCCAGACCCTGGCCAGACCGATATATCTGATTTTCAGGGATTCTTTTATTTCTGGTATGGTGCCCATGGATTGGCGTAAAGCAGATGTGGTGCCCATATTTAAAAAGGGATCAAAGTCCCAGCCAGGAAATTACAGACCCGTAAGCTTGACATCTGTGGTAGGGAAGCTGTTTGAAAGTTTGCTAAGGGAATATATTCAAGAATTCTGCTGGAACAGGAATATCATTAGCAATAGCCAACATGGCTTTGTGAAAGATAGGTCTTGTCAAACGAACTTGATCGCATTTTATGAAAAAGTAAGTAATAATATAGATGAGGGAGAGGCGGTTGACGTGATCTATTTAGACTTTGCCAAGGCATTTGATACGGTTCCACACAAGAGGTTACTGTACAAATTGAAAGAAATAGGACTAGGGCAAAATGTTTGTGAATGGATTGGAAATTGGCTGAAAGATAGAATGCAAAGAGTGGTAGTAAATGGCAAGTTCTCCAGTTGGATAAACGTGATAAGTGGAGTGCCTCAGGGATCTGTCCTGGGTCCTCTTCTTTTTAATTTGTTTATTAATGACCTCCCAGAGGGCATAGGAAGCCATGTATCAGTGTTTGCCGATGACACAAAATTAAGTAAGGTAATAAAGTCTGAACTGGATGTGTCTTCATTACAAGAGGACTTGGACAAATTGAGTAACTGGGTAGGCAAATGGCAAATGAGATTCAATATAGACAAGTGTAAAGTTATGCATTTTGGGTATAATAATAAAAATGCAACATATAGTTTAAATGGCGTTTCTCTGGGGAAATCTACTAATGAAAAGGATTTAGGAGTAATGGTAGACAATAGACTTAGCAGTAGCATGCAGTGCCAGCTGGCAGCGGCAAAGGCCAATAAGATATTGGCATGTATTAAAAGGGGTATTGACTCAAGGGAGGAAGATATAATTATGCCTCTTTACAGGTCCATGGTAAGACCCCACCTAGAATATGCTGTTCAATTCTGGGCGCCCTTTCTGAAGAAGGACATTATGGAACTAGAGAGAGTGCAGAGGAGGGCTACAAAACTAGTAAGGGGAATGGAATGTTTTAGTTATGAAGAGAGGCTAGAAAAGTTAAACTTGTACACACTAGAGAAACGGCGTCTTAGAGGGGATATGATAACACTATATAAATATGTTCAAGGCCCATATAAAGGGCTTTCAAAAGACCTGTTCATTAACAGAACAGTACACAGGACAAGGGGCCACCCGCTTAGACTTGAGGAAAGGAGATTTAGTCTACAACAGCGGAAGGGTTTCTTTACAGTAAGGACAATAAAGGTATGGAATGCACTTCCGGAGGAGGTGGTGCTATCAAATACATTAGATGCCTTTAAAAGGGGCCTGGATAATTATTTAAAAGAGCATAATATAGAGGGCTATGCACGTTAGTATTGGGATTAATATTTAGTTAGGGCTTGTTGATCCAGGGAGAAGTCTGATTGCCATTTGGAGTCAGATGCCTTCTTTTGGGTCAGCGATGGTAAACAGGAATAGGAAAAGGGTTGAACTGGATGGACGCAAGTCTTTTTTCAACCTAAATTACTATGTAACTATGTTTGCCACTGTCCCCCTCTCTGTTTGCCACTGTCCCCATTCTGTACCGAGCGGTAGTATTCTATTCCGTTGGGCGCCTATCCATCCTAAGGAGAAAGAACCATAGACTGGTTCTCTACTCCTCTCTAAGTAGTACAAGCCTCCGCTCAGTGTCAGTCTGGTTATTGGACTGTGATCTGTCTGTTGTATGTTCTGGGGCTTGCTGGGGGTATTATTACTATTATTGTATCTTTAATAAAGGTGTTTTTTATTATATATACCTGTGTCTGACCTTCATTTTGTACTGGTTACCGTGACAGTTATGGGGGGGGGAGACAGGGGAATCCTTCATGCGCCTCTGGAAAATGTCTGGATCAGGTAGATCCAAATTATACAAAAATGAGAAGCCACTGGATAAAGTAGCCCAAATGGCCATCCAAAACAGAAGCCAAAAATAACAAGGAACGCAAAAAAGGTATCAAGAAATATGAAAAAAACTAATTTTGCAAAATAGATAGGTAGCATAAAACCATTTAAAGACAAAGAAAGCAGGCCATATCAATGATAGATATGATATGAAAAAATATATCCCCAAAAGGAGTAACCAAGTACATAAATAATGGATGAAAAATATATGAGATCACCTCAATAAAGTATGCAGTATCAACAAGTGCATAAAGTGAAAATTCGTTATCATGAGAGAAACATCAATTATAAGAAAGAAACAGTATACTCATCCACATAGCTGGGAACTCTACAGATTTACCCCAGAGACTCCAGTTTTTGCTGCTAATTATCTGATCTCTGGGGCAGAGGCTGATTCTCCAGATGTGGGGAGTTTCTAATGAAACTCTGCCCACTTCTGCTTCTTCACACCTTGTTTCTCCCACTTCTCCTCTTTCCCCAGCCTATTGCTCTTACTTTTTCCATGTACGTTAAGCCATCTCCTACTCATGGTTAAGCCACAATCCTTTTTGACACTAATCACATAATTTATCTGCCCCCCAGCAGCACTACAAGACTCCTGGAAGACAAAGTTCCCATGTATGCTTATACGACACAGTAATACTGGTAATACAAGGGGAGTATCAAGTCATGGCTAGCATTCTAACCCAAATCCCAACGTGTGTCACCACTCCAGTGGCTTCTTCAGAGTTAATAAGGAATTCCACAGTGAGGCTGGTAATACACTAAATTCTAGCCAATAAACAAAAGGCCCAAATCATGTGAACTCATAGTGTAATCATAGTGATATACTAAGAAGGACAGATGCCTGCCAGCCACTCTTACAAACCATGGTGGCTTGCACAGACCAAATATTTGAGTACAATGATAAGCTGTAATGTCTATAGTAATGTCATACCTCCGAAGTGTCCCTCTTTCCATTACCCATTTGGGACCCAAATCCCTCTTTCCAACCCTGGTGTCCCTCTTTTTAGGATATAAGACTGTGTGGTGTGTATATAAGTGTATCGCACTGCCCCACTGCAATACAACTCATTAATGTTTGTTTAAACTTCAGTATCTGTGTTTAACCATTAGTCTGTGTAAATAAAATACTTTGATTTTGCTCTAAGTTATTCAGTTACACAAAGAGGTGTCAGTAGGTCATGAAATTAAATAAACATTCTTGGTAATGCCCCACCCACCAGACATGACCCCAGAGACACCCCCTAAAACACAAGTGTCCCTCTTTGGCAATTTTAAATGTTGGGAGGTATATACTCTTGCAAGGTACGGAAGATATAAATTTGTTGACCAAAACAATCTCAAACAATTATAATACAAATGAACAGAGAGTGATTCAGACATATTCCTTATGTGTATTTCACCTTTAAACCTAAACTTTATCCCCTGTTTAATACTAACCCTAACTTAAACATACCTGGGAAACGTCTTGTCCCAAGTAACCATGTATATACAAATAATGGATAAAAAAAGTACACTGTGTATCAAATGTAATGAAAATCTCAAAAATATATAAGATCACTCCAATAGTGTGTAGTATCAACAAGTGCATAAAGTAAAAATGGATTATCATGAGAGAAACATTCGTTATAAGAAAGAAACGGCATACTTATCCACATAGCTGAAAACTCTCTGGATTTGCCCCGGAGACTCTGGTTTTTGCAGCTTATTACCAGGTTTCTGGGGCAGAGGCTGGTTCTCTGGATGTGGGGAGTTTCTAATGAAATTCTGCTCACTTCTGCTTCCTCACACCCTGTTCCTCACATTTCCCTCCCACTTCTCCTCCTTCCCCAGCCTATTCCTCTTACTTTTTCCACATAGGTTAAGCCTGTCTCCTACTAGTGGTTAAGCCCAACCCCTTTTTGACACAGATCACATAATTTATCTCCCCCCAGCAGCACCACAGGACTCCCCTTTGGGGAGTCCACAAGACAAAGTTTCCAGGTAAGCTTATCTATCATAGAAATACTGATAACACAAGGAGAATATCAAGTCATGGCTAGCATTCCAACCCAAATCTCAACATGTGTCGCCACTCCAGTGGCTTCATCAGGGCTAATAAGGAATTCCATAGCGAGACTACTAATAAACTAAATCCTAGCCAATAAACAAAAGGCCCAAAACCATGGGAAGTCACATTGTAATCATGGCGATATACTGACAGGTCATCTGAAGGACAGATGCCTGCCGGCCACCCATACAAACCATGGTGACTTGCACGGACCAGATCTCTGAGTACAATGATGAGCTGTAATGTCTATAGTAATCTTGCAAAGTACAGAATATATATATATATATTGTTGGCCAAACGCATGTCAAACAATTATAATATAAACATAAGTGAACAGAAAGTGATTCAGACAAAACAAGAAATATGATTAGCATTACATAAATTAGGCAAATTCTAGGAAATAACCAATTGGCCATAACCCAGGATATCAAATGAAGCGGTAAATGTGTGCTAATAGGTAAGGTACATCTTCCTAATTACAGCGTTAACATTAACCCTGTAAAATATATACAACACATGAAATATGTAAAAGGCAAGTATTATGACCTTTGCAAAGTATTGATTGTTATCAAATCGCTTGTGCTCCTGATAAAGCTCCAAATGCCAAATATGCTTGCTTATACTGACAGAACAACTAAACGGCCACATAAAGAACACATGCACTTAAGTTTCCCAGTGGTGCATTACAAAGCAACCTCACATGAAAATAAAACATAGTGCATTTTTTAGAAGGCACACTGTGTCAGCTCAAAGGATGCATGTACAATATAACAAACCTTATCTGGATAAAAGTTCAAAGGAGCCACAAAAAGTTCAAAGGAGCCACTATTCATATAATCTGATAATACACCATATTACAAAAGAGAACACATCCACTAATCCAGTCTCCTTAATTCGATCATAAAGTATTTACCAATGAGATTCAGAACAAATGGCCCATATTCACAAAATGCAATGGTAACCCTCAATGTACATCTCAGAAAATATTAGGTCCTTCCCATAAGATGGTTTATAGCCTTGATGGCTCCTTATAGACAAAACCGCCATGATATAGGTATGGAGGTATCCGATGAGAAATTCTGTAGTAGCAGGGCCTCTTACCCTTCTGTTCTACACATTTGATTATACTATTTAATATCTCTGTATGTCTATTCCTAGTTGTACAGTGCTGCGGAATAGTTGGCTCTATATAAATAAAGAATAATAATAATAATACTTGTCATAACCTCCAAGATTATTTCTGATCTTGCATGGAAAGACCCCATTCCAGGAAAAAAGGTAATTAAAGCAGAACTTTCACCTAAGCACAAGTTTGCTTTAATCCATTTATTATACCAATTGTAACTGTGCTGGGTTTTGTTTAAAAAAAAATGCAATAGAAATGAAGTTTGAGGTTTTACCTTTTCACTCTTGACATCTTCTCATTCTGATCAGCACAATTTGTACCGAAGAGAATACAGGAGAGATCCTCCTCCCCGCTGGTCTGTCAGTAAGCTGTGTATTCCAAAACCTTCTGAGTGGAGGGGGAAAAAACAACCAAAAAAACCTGACAATATATCATATGTTGAAGTCTCTTACCAATAGATGTAGTCACTTTACAATATTTCCAAGGGATCCATCATAATGTAAAATATCCACAAATAATATCAAATATCAACTGGATTTTCACAAATAATGTTGGATGGTGACTGAATCCTTCTTTTCATATAAATTCCATAAATTTTCATAAAGACAAATATAATATCTAAGTTGCCTAGCAATGCCTGTTACTTTTCTTGTGGGCCACGGCATGCTCTGTGGTCACTCAGAAAATGGACCAAATGGTAGAACATGAAGAGACAAGAAGAGCCCTCTCTAACCATTGTAGCCCAAACAGTTGCAAGGATATGCCCCAGATACATTTCTCCCATAGAAGTCAATGGAGCAAAGATGTCAGTGGGTGGGCTCTGGTTCTTAAAGGAGCCGTTGCATAAAACTTATCTAAAATTAAAACTAAAGGAAACAGTTCAAAACCACCTTGGGAACACCTGGGGGAGTAAAAAAAAAAAAAAAAAAAAAAAAAAAACCAATAGTAGTGGAACAGTGGAAATAAGCCCCCCAAAGCACCCTAACCCAATATACATCTACAATGAATCTGCAGAGACAAGGACATGATTTAATAGCAAATATAGCAGCATAGATCTACTCCCAGATCCCAAAGAAGAGTCCAGAATGAGTGCATACATGTATAGTAGACACACAGAGTCCGTAAAATGGCTCAGCATAGGACATATAGTGAACCAAAGTACTCAAAGGGCTACTCGCCAATCTTCTGTCTTCAGGCTCCCATCATAAGATAAGGACAGAATCATAGAGAGACTCAGCAGTGAGGAACAGAATTAGTATAAAGTCATACTCCCCAGGGCAAGAAAGGTCCACAAAACACCTGTGAACTGGGCATTCAAACTAAAGTGATGGGAGATTGCCTAATGGGAGGCTATTCAGATATATATAGAAAGAAAAATAGTAACAACCCTAACAGGATAGCCACTGAACCTCCAACTGGTTTGCAGGACACATGAATTCTTGGAAGGCGGGGTGTTGAACTGGAGGAAGAAGACAAAATGTGTACCCCAAAGACCAAGTGTTTTGTGATGTGCCCTGCCCTCCAGGGGTAGGGACTCAGCCCCATGGTACCTATGTCCCATATTGGACATAAGGGAAAGGAGGTTTCAGCTTCATCAAAGGAATGTTTTTTTTGGGGGGGGGGTTAGAAGTTTTTTTTAGTGTAAAATTGTGGAATTCCTTGCCCAAGCATGTAATGGCAGATCCAATGGATACATTTAAGAGAAGGTTAGATGCATTTCTTGAGGAAGGGGGCATACAGGGTTATACTGTGTATTGGTAGGTAAAACATGAAGTTATGGTAAATAAAGTAATACACATTTAGGAGTAGGGAAGGTTCAAATAATCCAAATTTTCTTGGTTATAGTGTTCAAAGGTTGAACTTGATGGACTTGTCAATTTGCAAATTAATTTACTATGTAACTATACTTTTATTTTAGCTGGACTGCATTTGACAGTAGCTATCACTGTGCTGCTCCCTCTGCTTCCAAGTCATTTTACTGCAGCCTGACCCAGAAGTATATAAATCTTTATCATGCCATGTGGTCACATCGTGGTGACATAAGAAAGCAGCTGCATAACTAAAATAAAGTTAAAAGGGATGGCAGAAACTCTTTTCCATGGGAGCTATAGCCCAGGCTGTAGCAGGGTAATATTGTATTTTGAATGTTGTGTATGAACATGTTGATATGTGTTTGTATTGTAAGTATGTTTTCATATTTTGTGATTATTTTTTTTCCATTGAGTAAAATTGTACCTTTAAAATGTGTAATTTTACTCAATGGAAAAAAAAAATCACAACACATGAAAACACACTTACAATACAAACACATATCAACATATTCATACACAACATTCAAAATACAATATATTACAATACTACAAACAGTGACGGGCAACGCTGTCCCACATTGCTAGTAGTCTAGATAAAACTAAAGAGCCCTGTTTAGTTACTGGCCATTTAGAGAGTGCTTTGGCAGCCAATCATAGCATATCAGAAGTGAAGCCCATTACTTTGACCTCCCTCCATAGCAGTCCATATTCATGGGCAGACCCTAAAATGCATTGGTCCAAAGGCAGCTTCAGAAACATCAGTATTAGCTGGAATGTAACTGCATACATTTACCATATATCACAGTCTCCTTTTGAGGCGTAAGCAATCTTGTGCTCTTACCTCTGCATGGCCGCCGGCTGGCATTGCCTCTGGCCACTTCCTCATTGCTAAGTCGTATTACAGGCACTGGCGCGGACGCCTGTTTATGGGCCTATTTGGTTGGGCCTAACTGGGTCCCACCTCCTTCTGCTGCTTTATAAACCTCATTGAGGCTAGAACTTGTTGCTCTTTCATGGTGTATCTGTGAGTTTCTTCAGTGTTGCTCTCGTTTGACCCTTGCTTGTCTGCCGTGTTTACTCCTGATTGATCCTGTGGCTTTGTCTGACTACCCGATCTGTGTATAACCCTGGCTTGTCCGACTACCTGCTCTGTTTTGACCTTGGCTGTGGCTGACTACCCGATTTGGCTCTCAACAGTGGCTTGTCTGACTTACGCTCTGTGCTGTTTTTTGCTCCAGTCTGACTACCACCTGTCTAGGCTAGTTGTGGGCGAGCTCCATCAGTGTAGTGCAACTGCTACCTCCGTGGTAGAGTTGCTGGTTGCCTCTTGCTCCATTGCCTCCATCCTGTGCCACTGTATCCGTTGCCTCCTGGGCCTGTTGTGTAACCCTCTGCTCTGTAGTCTACGTACAGTGCTGCCTTCACATACTTACCAGTGTTGCGGCTGGCTATGTTCTACACTTTTGCCTCCGCCCTTTGCCTACCTAGTAGACCGGTTCCGTGACTCTTTGGAGTACTAGTTGCTTTCTGTCTCACTCCTCCTACCACTCCATGGTAGAGTCATTACTTCAAGACATGTGTCTGCATGTCTCATGTCTGGGAGTTTAGCTGTCACTCCAGTGAAGGGAGCGGAGACCTACGGGTCGCGGCCACTCGAGAACAGCCGAGAGTTCCTCAGGGTCCATAATGACACCAACTATCACGGTGCCCGTGCTCTGTCCTGTCAGTCTCTGTGTGTTGCGCTCCCATTGGCTGAGCTGGTTTGGCCCGCCCCAGTGTGGCCTTTTTATACTGGGCCTCTGGCACCTGTTAGGTGCCCTTTTGTGGTGTTCCTGTACCGGTACTATTGAGTTACTGTGTTGCTGTGTTCCTGCTTTCCTGTGTACCGAATTGGCCCATCTGACTACTCCGCTTCTGGTTCCTGCTCCGTAATTGACCCGGCCTGGCTGATGTTCCTGCTCCTTGTCCTGACCCGGATTGTCTGACGTTCCTGCTCCGTGATTGACCCGGCCTGGCTGACGTTCCTGCTCCGTGACCTGACCCGGCTTGTCTGACGTTCCTGCGCTGAGTTCCGGCCCAGCTTTCCTGTTCCAGTTCTCCGTGTTGCCTGGGCGACATTCTGACTCCCGCTTAGTCTGGCCCAGCCACACTGAGTATCTCTGTACCTCCGTTACTGCTGAGCCTCCCATTACTCTTGCAGAGCATTGTTGCCTCCGTTACCTCTGAGCCTTCCGTTAACTCTTGCTGAGCATTGTTGACTCCGTTACCACTGAGCCTTCCGTTAACTCTTGCAGAGCATTGTTGCCTCCGTTACCTTTGAGCCTTCCGTTAACTCGTGCAGAGCACTGTTGCCTTCGTTACCACTGAGCCTTCCGTTATTTCCTGCAGAGCTATTGTTGCCTCCGATTACTGCTCCGGTGTGAGCCCGTGGTTGCGTTCCGTTCAGCTATTGCAGAATACTGTTGCCTACGTTACAGCACTGGCAGAGTGCCATTGGCTCAATATTACCAGCTCTTGCAGAGTACCGTGCTTCCGTTACAGCACTGGCAGGGTGCCATTGGCTCAATATTACCAGCTCTTGCAGAGTACCGTGCTTCCGTTACTGCACCGGTCGGGTGCCATTGGCTCAAGTCTACCAGCTCTTGCAGAGTACTGTGCCTCCGTTACTGCACCGGTCGGGTGCCCGTGGCTCAAGTCCGTTCAGCTCTAGCAGAGTATTGTGGCCTCCGTTACTGCTACGGCAGAGGGTATAAGTCTCAGCCCTGCTTTGCAGATCCAGGTGCTTGTCTCCATCTCGCACCTCAGTCTCTTGATAGCCATATTGTCACGGTTAGTTTAGACTCTCAGACACAGAGTAAGATAAAAATCAAACTTTATTGAAAAGTTTAATGGGAACCCTCACGGGTCCTGAACATACATATATATCACATATACAAAAAGGTTCAAACAGTAACTTTACAAGATACGGTATGGTAGGCTCTACCGGCCTTGCCAATGTACCGGGCAAGGCAGCCTAAGGTAAGGAACAATACTTGGACTAAGGCTCCACCGGCCCTGCCAATGTACCGGGCAGGGCAGCCTGGAGGATGACCAAATTGAAGGAATAAGGCTCTACCGGCCTTGCCAATATACTGGGCAAGGCAGCCTGGAGGATGGCATGACAATCTGACTTGGCTCTACCGGTCTTGCCAATATACCGGGCAAGGCAGCCTAAATGACTGAAGGACAACTCCACTAGTGCTGTATAGATGGAAGCAGCAGCACAAGATGGTACAGTGCAGCAAGCCAGTATCATGTATAGGACAACCAGGAAGGCCCAACCGGTGCAAGAATGGAGGCAACTTGCACCCGGTGAATATGGAGTAAACCAGTACCGCGTACTGGACAACAGGAGCGCCCTACCGGTGCAGTAATGGAGGCAACAAGCACCCGGTGAATATGGAGTAAACCAGTACCGCGTACTGGACAACAGGAGCGCCCTACCGGTGCAGTAATGGAGGCAACAAGCACCCGGTAAATATGGAGTAAACCAGTACCGCTTACTGGACTACGGTAACGCCCAACCGGTTCAATAATGGAGGCAACAGCGACCGGTGTATGTGGAATAAACCAGTACTGCGTACTGGACTAGGGTAACGCCCAACCGGTTCTATATTGGAGGCAACAGCAACCGGTTATGTGGAGTAAACCAGTACCGCGTACTGGACAACAGTAAAGCCCATCCGGTGCAATATTGGAGGCAGCAGCTACCGGTGAATGTGGAGTAAACCAGTACCACGTACTGGACAACAGTATCTCCCAACCGGCGCAATAGTGGAGGCAGCAGCAACCGGTGAATGTGGAGTAAACCAGTACTGCTTACTGGACAACAGTAACGCCCAACCAGTGCACTATAGGAGGCAACAGCAACCGGTGTAAGTGGAGTAAATCAGTACCGCGTACTGGACAACAGTATCGCCCAACCGGTGCAGTAATGGAGGCAGCAGCATCCGGTGAATGTGGAGTAAACCAGTACCGCGTACTGGACAAAAGTAACGCCCAACTGGTGCACTATAGGAGGCAACAGCAACCGGTGTATGTGGAGTAAACCAGTACCGCGTACTGGACAACAGTATCGCCCAACCGGTGCAGTAATGGAGGCAGCAGCAACCGGTGAAATGTGGAGTAAACCAATGATCAGAATGTCGCCCAGACGCTCAAGGTCGATGAGATGGATGCCAGTCAGAATCCAGGAGCAGGAACGATAGACAGGCCAGGACAGCTACTGGAACAGCAGGACAGCCAATCCGGGTCAGGAACAGAGCAGGAACAACGGCAGCACTGGATCAGGAACGGAAGCTGGAACGTCAGCCCAACCGGATCAGGAACGGAGGCAGGAACCACGCTGGAGTGACACTGGCATCTGGATGAATCGCTGATACAGTAACTGAGCAAACAGGCCCAACGATACAGGTACAAGGCAGGTGACTACTGACATAGAGACACCACGAAAGGGCAACCAAAGGGTGCCTCAGCCCAGTCTATAAAGGCAATACTGGGCGGGCAATAGACAGGCGGCCAATGGAGAGTACAGACACCTGACTGACAGCAAAAGTCAGCAATCACGGGCACCGTGATACATATACCATCATACTGGGCTTGACAAGCACACCTCATCAGAGACTGATTATTATCATTGGACTTTAACCCATGCTATGCTGTAGTTGCCTTGTTATGCCTAACCTGTGACAGTATCTTGCCATCCTACTCATTGTATACTGGGCCTGTGTGGGCATATGTCTATGACCTATATTTTCATGTCTATTCCACTGTGATACGCTATCACTCACTGTGGGCATTTTCATTGTGTCTTTTAATAAAACTGTGTTTTATTCTAACCTGTTGTGTCTGAGTGTCGTACAAACCGTTACAGTACGAAAGGGCCATGACCTCAGACAGTAAAGGTGAAGGAAATTCACAGAACATCCATTGGAGGATGGACGTGCATGACCAGCGCCTGGACCAGTTGGCACTGGCCATGCAGACATTACTTGAGCGTACGGTACACCTTGATAAACTATCACGGTGCCTGTGATTGCTGCCTTTGTGTGTCTATCACCTGTAGGGGGCTCCCATTGGCTGCCTGTCTTCAGCCCGCCCCACTTTGCCTATTTAGACTGAGTCTGGGCACCCTTTGGTTGCCTTTCGTGGTGTCTCTGGGCTGCTTCTACTTTCATCATGTTCCTGAAGTTCTATGGGCCATAAGCTGTGTTCCTGCTATCCTGAGTTCATCCAGTTCCTGAGTCTCCTGATCAACTGTTCCTGGTTCCGTGTCTGATCCGGTTGGAGTCGCCGTCATTGCTGCTTCCTGCTGCCAGTCCTCACTGCCGTTCCTGATCCGGTTGACCATCGTAGTGCTGATTCCTGTTTCATCTTCAGAGCCCAGTTTCCTTTTCATCTGTGGCAGCTGTGATCTCCAGTTGCTTAGGCGACATTTCTACACTGTTGGTTCCCAGCTCGCGGGTGCTGGTTCGCTCCAATACCTTACGGCTTACTATACATTGAGTCTGTTGGTTCCCAGCGCGTGGGCGCTGGTTCGCTCCACTGCCTTACGTCCTACTATACATTGAGTCTGTTGGTTCCCAGTGCGCGGGCGCTGGTTCGCTCCATTTCCTCACGGCTGACTTTATAGTAACACCAACGGTCCCTGGTACACGGGCACTGGTTCACTTCACGCTGTCCAGTCCTAGACAGCTAGTTATTTGTCCAGTACACGGGTACTGGTGTGTGCAGTATACCTGGTATTACCACTAGCTCATTTAGCCTCCATTTGTCATCTCCATAACTGTCATTGTCATCTGACAGTCATTGAGGCCATAGTGGTTGACATCATCTCCTTTAAGGCTGCCTTGCCCGGTATATTGGTAAGGCCGGTAGAACCTTCTAGTTATTTCCATTTTGGGTTGCCTTACCCGGTATTGGCAAGGCCGGTAGAGCCTGTATCATATGGTGTTCCGTTAGGCTGCCTTGCCCGGTATATTGGCAGGGCCGGTAGAGCCTGTATCATATGGTGTTCCGTTAGGCTGCCTTGCCCGGTATCTTGGCAGGGCCGGTAGAGCCAGTTTCTCCTTGTATTCTGATAGGCTACATTGCCCGGTATATTGGCAGGGTCTGTAGAGCCACCTTTCCCATTGCTTGCCCAGGCTGCCTTGCCCGGTATATTGGCAGGGCCGGTAGAGCCTTACTCGCTATTATTACCACTTTCCTGTCATTTCTATGTATGTGTATGTATATGTATGAGATCCTATGGGATTGTCTTAAACTTTTCAATAAAGTTGTGTTTTTACCTAACTTTGCGTCTGAGAGTCTTAACAAACCGCGACAGTACGAAAGGGCCATGACCTCAGACAATAAGAGTAATGGTAACACACAGAATATCCATTGGAGGATGGATATGCATGAGCAACGTTTGGATCAGCTAGCGGTTGCAATCCAAACTATTCTTGAACGCATTATGCTTGCTGACAAATCTGGGTCTAGTCCGGTGATCTCTCCAGGTCAGACACCGGAGAACGATACGATGCCCTCAGGGGCTGCAGTTAAGGGGTTAACTGCTTCCGCACCTTTGCCACTCAGATATGACGGCGATCCTAATCTGTGCAGACGGTTTATCAACCAACTTGAAATATTTATGGTGTTGACGGCACATGCGTTCTCCAATGATCACAGCAAGATTGGGTTTATGATATCCCTGCTGACTGGCAGAGCATTGGCATGGGCTAACCCATTGTGGGAAAATGCAAAACCTTGCACAAGGAGTTTCAGAGAATTTGTGCAATCCTTTCGTAGAGTGTTTGAGCCTCCTGGTAGAACCACCTCTGCTGCTAAACGCCTTATGGAGATACAACAGGGCAGGCGTACGGTGGGCGACTATGCCATTGAATTTCGCACCTTGGCAGCAGAGGTAGGGTGGAATAACGAGGCATTGTTGGCAGCCTTTGCTCAGGGCCTGAGTGACCAGATTAAAGATGAGATTGCAGCAGAAGAATTATATACTGATCTAGATGACTATATTGAGTATGTTATACTAATTGACACCCGGATACGTGAGAGATTAACTGCTAGAGATCGCAGGGTACGGTCTAAGAACAATGGCGCTAGCAGTACATTTGGCCACCCATCCCTCCCCTGGCATCTAAGCCTAGTGAACAATCACGGGAACCAGGTGAACCGATGCAATTAGGTTTCACTAGGCTAACCAAGGAAGAGAGATTATACCGCAGAAAACAAGGGCTGTGCTTATACTGCGGCAAGAATGGGCACTTGCTAAGATCTTGTCCGGTATGTCCGGGAAACTAACACACCTAGGGTACCTTGGGGGACAGGCCCTAGGTGGTGTTCAATCGTCCGCAGTGTTGGGTACACTGAAACCTACCTTACAGGTGGTACTTTCTTGGGGAAAACGCTCAGTGGAGGTTTTGGCCCTGGTTGATTCTGGTGCAGCTGGGTATTTTATGGATAATACCTTTGCTGAATTGCAAGGGGTCCCACGAATTGAAAGAGAAACCCCTCTTGCTATTGAAGCAATTGATGGCAGACCCTTAGAACCTGCTCAAGTTACCTTTGAAACAATGCCATTATCTATGACTATTGGGGCACTCCACAGAGAGGAGCAGCAGTTCCAACTTATCAATTCTCCTCACCATGCTGTAATATTGGGATTTCCTTGGTTACAGTTGCATAATCCACAGTTTGATTGGCAAAAGTGCGAAATCTCCGCTTGGTCTCAGTCTTGTATGGAGAATTGCGTAAGTCATCCAGTTAAGGTCCTGTGCACCTCCCCTTCACTGCCAGACGAATAACAGCAGTTTGGCGATGTATTCAGTAAGGGAGAGGCTGGCACCCTACCCCAGCACAGACCATATGATTGTAGTATTGAGTTGCCTCCTGGAGTGGTGCCCCCCTAGGGGACACACGTATCCATTGTCTTGTGATGAGAACCAAGCTATGGAGGAATATATTTCTGATGCCCTTAAAAGAGGGATCATAAGGAAATCTACCTCTCCGGCCGGGGCCGGATTCTTTTTTGTAAAAAAGAAAAATGGCGAGCTGAGACCATGCATCGATTACCATGGCTTAAATAAGCTAATGGCATAAAAAGCTTATCCGATACCACTCATCACCGAGCTAATTGACAGGCTCAAAGGTTCTTCTATCTTCACCAAATTGGACCTGCGTGCTGCATATAATTTGATTCGGATCAGAGCCGGTGATGAGTGGAAAACTGCCTTAAACATTAGATCTGGGCACTATGAATATCTAGTCATGCCATTTGGTCTTTGTAACGCACCTGCAATATTTCAGGAATTGATCAATGACATCCTCAGAGATATGCTACAGTAGTGTGTCGTTGTCTATCTTGACGATATACTTATTCATTCCAAAAATATGTCACAACACGTTAAAGATGTGTCTGAGGTGTTGCAAATTGGAAAAATGTGAGTTTCACAGAACTAGTGTGCCATTCTTGGGTTTCGTAATTGGCAAAGAGGGCATTGCCATGGACAAAGAGAAGCTAACGGCAGTCTTACAATGGCCACGGCCTACGAGTCTTAAAGCCATCCAACCATTTTTGGGCTTCGCTAATTATTATAGGAAGTTTATTAAGAACTTCTCTTCCATTGTTAAACCGTTGTCTGACCTATGCATAAGGGTGCTAACCCATCTCTTTGGCCAGTGGCTGCGGAGGAGGCCTTTGAGAAGCTGAAATTGGCTTTTGCTAATGCTCCTGTGTTATCCCGCCCCAACCCATTGCTCCCGTTCACATTGGAGGTTGACGCCTCGGATATTGGGGTTGGGGCAGTGCTTTCTCAATGACCTATTAAAGGTGGAACGCTCTGACCCTGTGGGTTTTTTCTGAAAAATTGACCGGAGCCCAAAGCCATTATGAGATAGGGGACAGAGAATTATTGGCCATTATCCTCGCTCTTAAGGAATGGCGCCACTTACTGGAAGGCACAAAAAACCCTGTCTTAATCTTGATTAATCACAAAAACCTGACTTATCTCTCAGAGGCCAAGAGATTGTCTTCACGCCAGGCTAAATGGGCACTGTTCCTGTCTCGATTCAATTTCATTGTATCATATTTTCCGGGGTCTAAGAATGTTAGGGCTGATGCACTGTCAAGACAATTTGAGGCTGAAATTGACAGAGAAGAGGTACCAGCACCTATCATTCAACCTGATCAAATATTGGCTACTATACGTACTAGTATCACTTCACCACTAGGGGAAGAGATTTTGGCCTCCCAGGCCTCTGCTCCTCATGAAACCCCAGTGGGCAAGTGTTATGTTGCTGAGCCATTCCGCACTCGATTACTTGAAACTTACCATTCCTCTAAGGCCGCGGGACATATTGGCAGGGACCAATTGTTATGGTCCCTCTCTCAGATATTTTGGTGGCCCTCTATGAGAACAGATTGTGCTGATTTTACTAATGCCTGTGCTACCTGTGCCCGTGCCAAGACCCCTAGACACCTTCCGGTGGGCTTGCTTCAGCCGGTACCTAATGGTGAACTCCCCTGGTCTCACGTTTCCATTGATTTTATGGGAGAATTGCCCATGTCTAGAGGGTATTCCTTCATACTGATGGTGGTGGACAGGTTTTCCAAAATGGCTCATTTCGTGCCCCTCCGTGGCCTTCCCTCTGCTAAAGAATTGGCGATGGTGTTTGCTAAAGAAGTATTTCGGTTGCATGGAGTACCCAGAGTGCTGGTGTCCAACAGGGGGGAGCCAGTTCGTGTCCAGATTTTGGAGGGCATTTTGTGAACAGATGGGCATACAACTATCCTTTTCCTCCGCTTATCACCCCCAGACCAATGGGGCCCCTGAGCGTGCCAATCAAGGAACAGTTCTTGAGCTGTTTCATTACTGACCATCATGACAATTGGGCTGACTTGTTGCCCTGGGCGGAGTTCGCCAGGAACTGTGCGGTTAACTCTTCACCCGGGAGCTCCCCGTTTCTGATTAATTATGGGTTCCAGCCCTGTTTGCTCCCGGATTCCTTTCAGACACAACAGATTACAGCTCTGGATGAGCATATCGAGCAACTCCGTTCCACTTGGGCACAAGTTCAGAGGGCACTTGGTTAGTCAATCCAGCGTCACCAGTGCCACGCTAATCGCAGAAGACTGCCAGTGGTCTCCTTTCAGGTTGGGGATAGAGTGTGGCTTTCCTCCAGGAATCTTAAGCTTCAAGTCCCATCTAATAAGTTTCCTATGCTTTGGACATCCCTGCGTCCATGCGCATTCATAATGTTTTCCATGTATCTCTCCTCAAGCCTCTCGTATGCAACCGTTATACTACTAACCCTGTGGTGCCAGGGCCCATTGAGGTTGAAGGTCAGGAGGAGTATGAGGTTCAGAGTATCATTGATTCCCGCAGGCTTAGAGGAAGGGTGCAGTATTTGGTGCAATGGAAAGGTTACGGTCCTGAAGAACGATCTTGGGTGGATAGTAAGGACCTTCATGCACCTAAACTACTGCAAATTTTTCATTCCAAATACCCTCAGAAACCCAGGCCCTCTTCTAGGAGAGGGGGTCTTTGAGAAGGGGGTACTATCACGGTGCCCATGATTGCTGCCTTTGTGTGTCTTTCACCTGTAGGGGGCTCCCATTGGCTGCCTGTCTTCAGCCCTCCCCACTTTGCCTATTTAGACTGAGTCTGGGCACCCTTTGGTTGCCCTTTTGTGGTGTCTCTGGGCTGCTTCTACTTTCATCATGTTCCTGAAGTTCTATGGGCCATAAGCTGTGTTCCTGCTATCCTGAGTTTGTCCAGTTCCTGAGTCTCCTGATCAACTGTTCCTGGTTCCGTGTCTGATCCGGTTGGAGTCGCCGTCGTTGCTGCTTCCTGCTGCCAGTCCTCACTGTCGTTCCTGATCCGGTTGACCATCGTAGTGCTGGTTCCTGTTTCATCTTCAGAGCCCAGTTTTCTTTTAATCTGTGGCGGCTGTGATCTCCAGTTGCTCAGGCGACATTTCTACACTGTTGGTTCCCAGCACGCGGGCGCTGGTTCGCTCCACTGCCTTACGTCCTATTATACATTGAGTCTGTTGGTTCCCAGCGCGTGGGCGCTGGTTCACTCCACTGCCTTATGGCTTACAGTACATTGAGTCTGTTGGTTCCCAGCACGCAGGTGCTGGTTCGCTCCACTGTCTTACGGCTTACTATACATTGAGTCTGTTGGTTCCCAGCGCGCAGGCGCTGGTTCACTCCACTGCCTTACGGCTTACAATACATTGAGTCTGTTGGTTCCCAGCATGCGGGTGCTGGTTCACTCCATTGCCTTTACGGCCTACTATATATTGAGTCTGTTGGTTCCCAGCGCGCGGGCGCTGGTTCGCTCCACTGCCTTATGGCTTACTATACATTGAGTCTGTTGGTTCCCAGCACGCGGGTGCTGGTTCGCTCCTCTGTGTTACGGCTTACTATACATTGAGTCTGTTGGTTCCCAGTGCGTGGACGCTGGTTCGCTCCACTGCCTTACGGCTTACAATACATTGAGTCTGTTGGTTCCCAGCGTGCAGGTGCTGGTTCGCTCCACTGCCTTACAGCTTACTATACATTGAGTCTGTTGGTTCCCAGCGCGCGGGTGCTGGTTCGCTCCACTGCCTTACGTCCTACTATACATTGAGTCTGTTGGTTCCCAGCGCGCGGGAGCTGGTTCGCTCCACTGCCTTATGGCTTATTATACATTGAGTCTGTTGGTTCCCAGCGCGCGGGTGCTGGTTCGCTCCACTGCCTTATGGCTTACTATACATTGAGTCGGTTGGTTCCCAGCACGCGGGCGCTGGTTCGCTCTACTGCCTTACAGCTTACTATACATTGAGTCTGTTGGTTCCCAGCACGCGGGTGCTGGTTCGCTCCACTGCCTTACGGCTTACTATACATTGAGTCTGTTGGTTCCCAGCGTGCGGGCGCTGGTTCGCTCCACTGCCTTACGTCCTACTATACATTTAGTCTGTTGGTTCCCAGCACGCAGGCGCTGGTTCGCTCCATTGCCTCACGGCTGACATTATAGTAACACCAACGGTCCCTGGTACACGGACACTGGTTCACTTCACGCTGTCCAGTCCTAGACAGCTAGTTATCTATGGGTTTCAGCCATGCCTGCTCCCGGACTCATTTCAGTCGCAGCAGATTCCAGCTTTGGACGAGCATATTGAGCAACTCCGCTCCACTTGGACACAGGTTCAGAGGACTCTCAGACAGTCATTTCAACGACATCAGCGACATGCCAATCATAGATGGCTGCCAGCGGTCTCCTTTCAGGTTGGGGACAGGGTATGGCTTTCCTCCAGAAACCTTAATTTGCAAGTTCCACACAATAAGCTGGCTCCCCGGTTCATTGGTCCTTTCAGGGTGATCCGCAAAGCTAATCCTGTTTCTTATGCATTGGAACTCCCAGCATCTATGCGCATACATAACGTGTTCCATGTGTCCCTGTTAAAATCTTTGGTTTGTAACCGCTATACTACCACTCCGGTGGCTCCTGGGCCTGTGGATGTTCAAGGCCAAGAGGAGTACAAAGTTCAAAGCATAATTGATTCACGGATATTTAGAGGAAAACTGCAATATTTGGTCCATTGGAAGGGCTATGGCCCAGAAGAGCGTTCATGGGTCAATCAGAAGGACCTTCATGCCCCTAGGTCAGTGCTCAATTTTCACTCTAAATATCCCCAGAAACCAGGACCCTCTGCCAGGAGAGGGGGTCTTTGAGAGGGGTTACTATCACGATGCCCGAGCTCTGTCCTGTCAGTCTCTGTGTGTTGCGATCCCATTGGCTGAGCTGGTTTGGCCCGCCCCAGTGTGGCCTTTTTATACTGGGCCTCTGGCACCTGTTAGGTGCCCTTTCGTTGTGTTCCTGTACCAGTACTATTGATTTACTTTGTTGCTGTGTTCCTGCGTTCCTGTGTACCGAATTGGCCCGTCTGACTACTCCACTTCTGGTTCCTGCTCCGTGATTGACCCGGCCTGGCTGACGTTCCTGCTCCGTGTCCTGACCCGGCTTGTCTGACGTTCCTGCTCCGTGTCCTGACCCGGCTTGTCTGACGTTCCTGCTCCGTGATTGACCCGGCCTGGCTGACGTTCCTGCTCCGTGACCTGACCCGGCTTGTCTGACGTTCCTGCGCTGAGTTCCGGCCCAGCTTTCCTGTTCCAGTTCTCAGTGTCACCTGGGCGACATTCTGACCCGCTTAGTCTGGCCCAGCCACACTGAATATCTCTGTGGCCTCCGTTACTGCTGAGCCTCCCGTTACTCTTGCAGAGCATTGTTGCCTCCGTTACCTCTGAGCCTTCTGTTAACTCTTGCTGAGCATTGTTGACTCCGTTACCACTGAGCCTTCCGTTAACTCTTGCAGAGCACTGTTGCCTCCGTTACCACTGAGCCTTCCGTTATTTCCTGCAGAGCTATTGTTGCCTCTGATTACTGCTCCGGTGTGAGCCCATGGTTGCGTTCTGTTCAGCTCTTGCAGAATACTGTTGCCTACGTTACAGCACTGGCAGAGTGCCATTGGCTCAATATTACCAGCTCTTGCAGAGTACCGTGCTTCCGTTACAGCACTGGCAGGGTGCCATTGGCTCAATATTACCAGCTCTTGCAGAGTACCGTGCTTCCGTTACTGCACCGGTCGGGTGCCATTGGCTCAAGTCTACCAGCTCTTGCAGAGTACTGTGCCTCCGTTACTGCACCGGTCAGGTGCCCATGGCTCAAGTCCGTTCAGCTCTAGCAGAGTATTGTGGCCTCCGTTACTGCTACGGCAGAGGGTATAAGTCTCAGCCCTGACCTGTGACAGTATCTTGCCATCCTACTCATTGTATACTGGGCCTGTGTGGGCATATGTCTATGACCTATATTTTCATGTCTATTCCACTGTGATACACTATCACTCACTGTGGGCATTTTCATTGTATCTTTTAATAAAACTGTTTTATTCTAACCTGTTGTGTCTGAGTGTTGTACAAACCGTTACACCAACCTCTGAAATTACATACCCCAAGAAGGCGGCCTGTTTGCAGTGGAACTCACACTTTTCTATTTTGCAGAATAGATTATTATCTCTTAATGTTTGCAGAACTTGGGCTAATCTATGTGGTGGCTTTCCATGGAGGCCGAATGGATCAGAATATCGTCTAAGTATACCACCACACATTGTAGGAGCATGTCCCGGAGGACGTCATTTAAGAATTCCTGGAAAACCGCGGGAGCATTGCAGAGACCGAAGGGCATTACAAGGTACATGCAGCCGTGAAAGCTGTACAGTCAGCCCAAAGACTAGGCCACCAAAATACTCGAGACATGGACCATATCAATTGATCTCGACCAATGTGACCCGCAACTTTAGAGGCATGATATGCCTCCAACAACTTGATACGCAACTGTGCAGGAACAAAGCAAGGACCATCAGGTTTATCAGGAGGAGCAGAGTATTGGGCTGCTAGAATCTCCTCTCCTAGAGGAAAAGTAATACAGGTACGAATCATAGCAAGAATACGATCAGCCGGAATGATAGGAGAAGGTGGAACCTCTTCTCTGGATGGGCTACAAAACTGGCGGGATAATGTATCTGCCTGTATGTTTTTAGAGCCAGGAAGATAGGAAACCACAAAATTAAAGCTGGACAGACACAGTGCCCATCTGTCCTGCCTGGAAGACAAGCGTTTGGCTTCAGAGAGGTAAATTAGGTTTTTGTGGTCGGTTAAAATCAAGATAGGAACTTTAGTACCTTCAAGCAGATGCCTCCATTCTTTCAAGGCCAGGACAATAGCCAGTAATTCTCTGCCCCCAATCTGGTAAAGCAGTTCAGCTTTGGACAGTTTCTTAGAAAAGAACCCACATGGACGTAGGGCCTCACCAGGAGCTGAGCGCTGGGAAAGCAAAGCGCCCACTCTGACTTCCGATGCATCCACCTCCAGCGTAAAGGGCAGGCTGCCTTGAGCTTTTCAAAAGTCAGAATAGCTGGTTCTGACCACTCCAAGGTTTTTTGCCCCTGTACAAGTCATGTCCATCAGGAGTTTTACAATGGTAGAGAAATTCTTAATGAATTTTCAGTAATAATTTGCGAAACCCAGAAACCTTTGCGTTTGAGTCCCTTAGGACGTGGCCAATTCACAACAGCAGACAATTTCTGAGGGTCTATGGTGAACCTGGCAGGTGAACTTATATATCCCAGGAATGTGACTTGAGGTCTGTGGAATTCACATTTTTCAAGTTTACAAAACAACTTGTTCTCGCGTAATAGGCTCAGGACTCTGGATACATCAGACTGATAAGTCTCCAATGTAGGAGAGTGAATTAAGATGTCATCCAAATATACAACCACGCAACTTTGAAGGAGTTCTCGTAACACATCATTTATGAACTCCTGGAAGACAGCTGGGGCATTACACAATCTGAAGGGCATGAACACGTACTCATAGTGTCCACTCCGGGTATTGAACGCTGTCTTCCATTCATGCCCTTCTTTAATTCGAACCAAGTTGTATGTGGCTCTCAGATGGAGTTTCGTAAATATCTTTGACCCTTTGACCCGGTCAAAGAGTTCAGTGATCAGGGGAATAGGATATGCATCCTTTACCAATATCTTGTTTAGACCACTAAAGTCAATGCATGGACGTAATTCTCCGTCCTTCTTTTTGACAAAAAAAAAACATCAGTAGCAGGAGAAGTGCATTTACGAATGATGCCTCTGGCCAGCGCATCAGACATGTATTCCTCCATGGCCTTATTCTCCTCCACAGACAAGGGGTAAGTCGAGGCTTGAGTAGCTCTCATGGGGCAAGATAGACAAGACTTTGAGCATTGTGGGGACCAGCCCAAGACATCACAAGTGTGACAATCTATCCTGGGGTTATGTTTTTGTACCCAAGGGAAACCCAGGACCATGGCATGATGCAGAGAGTTAATAATCTGAAATTTCAGGGTTTCAGTATGCAGGGCTCCCACCCTCAGGGTTAACAAGGTGGTCCCATGCCAGAGGGGAAGCAAGAAGCAACAATGGGATATTCTTACTGGCTGCAAATCCTGCATCCATAAAGCAGCCAGCAGCCCCTGTGTCCAGTAACGCTGTAACTGAGGCAGATTTATTTGCCCAATAAATACAGGCCTTCAACATGGGCTTATCAAAAAAAATTTCTGGGGACGAAGAAATGCCACCAATCATTTGTCCCTGACTGGATCTTGAGTTCGTGCGTCTCTCAGGACGAATCGTATAGGACCGCAACAGATGTACTGCCTTACCACAATAAAGACAAAGGGCTCAATTCAAATGTTGGCGTTAAAACCAGCGTGAAGTAAAAAACTGCCTTCGCATGTTAAACAAGACTGGGTAACGTGAGATTCAAATCTTCCTTACCCAGAAGAGTTAACGCGCGACGGCCTACAAAACACACGAAGACTACAAAACTGGAGTCGCCAAATATTTAACCTCATCTTCGACGCCAAACACACGATAAACGCGAGAAACGTCTCAAAAAACAAACACACGAAATGTCCAACGTGACCCAGTCCCAGCCAATCACAGCACCCCAAAGTATCAAGTTGAGTCGAATAAACTATAAATAGACCCAAAATAACCTACGCACCTTTGTCTGTTATCGAGTTCCCAAGAGCTAGATATCAGGACCCAAGAAGTGGAGGTTAGTTTTCAGAGAAAGGGAGTTTAGGCGGCACACACACAGACAGGTAGAGGGAGAGTTTGGCAGCACACAAAGCGACACAATACACTTTTGAACATACAGATACACACATCCAAACACACATACAGACATACACATAGCCCATATTTTTTTTGTAAAACACACACACTTTTTTTATCTTTATTTTGACAGTGTGAGTCTGTGAGTGCAAGTGAGTGACAGAGAGTGAGTGAGTGTGTGAGGGCCTGAGTGAGTGCCTGGGTGTGAGTGGGTGAGAGGGATGGAGAGAAGAGAGGGGTGGGGAGTGTAGGAGGAGAGGAGGAGTAGATTCAGGGGGGCAACCCTGGTCAGGGTAGGGGAGGAAGAGGGAGATCTCTGGGGCGGAGGGGCAGCCACCACAGAGCAGGCACATCCAGTGCAGGGGCAGGGAGAGTGGGACGAGGGGTAGTCCCCCTGCAACACACGCAGCCAGGGCCAGTGCAGCAGTGCTGGAGAGCCACAGCCAGGGCTCTCAACCAACCTCTGGGGGTGAGGAGGAGGAGAGGTCAAGAGAGCCCAGGTTCACAGAGGAGGAAACCTGGTCCTCTGTGAGGCTGTGGTTGCCCACTATAGGTACTTGTTCCCCAAGGGGCCTAGAGCTGGCCTGTCATCTAAGAGGAAGGCAGCCTGGAAGGAGGTTGTGGCAGCTGTGAATGCTGTGTCCAGCCGCAGCCGGTCAATGGAGTCTGTGAAGAAAAGGTGGACAGACTGCAAGGCTAAGGTAAGACAGTAACATAGTAACACAGTAATCAATGTTGAGAAAAGACCTGTATACATCTAGTTCAACCCTTTTCCCATTTTTGTCTACCATTATGAAGGTGAAGAAGAAGATGGGCGAGCAGGCCTTGCACGCTACTGGCACAGGGGGTGGTCCTCCCCTACGTGTGGAATACAGCCAGTGGGAGGAGGCTGTGCGTAGGACCATCTCCTCCGTCATGGTGCGTGATGTCCCTGGATGGAGTGACACCGGGGATGAAAGTAGCCTCCAGTCCACTGGTAAGTGCATCAAGGCCCACACACACATCACACAAATCCTGACACCCACCAGACAGAGGCCAACACAGTGACACCTGAACACATGGACAGCATTCCACACCACAGTTCAGCCACACAGCTTGGAGGGACGTCATACAAGGACAGAATACATGACCAACCCTGCCTGAATGGTAACGGTCAAGTCCCTGTTGAACCCCCTTCATGCTGTCCAAAATAACATCATGCACAGCACAAAAACAATGCACACTGTCATGTGTCAGTCACAGATCTAACTGTTATGTGTATCACAATGTCATACATAGAGTGATAAAGAGGTCAGCACACAACCCCTGGAGTGTCACAGGGATGAGTAATGCATTGGTCGACAATACATTGGCTAGTCCCTTGGCACCCAAAGGGTTACCAGAGAATAGCAAGGAGGGGAATTGGTGTGTTTCCTATTGTATTGTTACTGCATGTCAGGGCTAGGCGTTGTACATGTAGGTAGTTAGTCCAAGTGGAATAGTCAAGGTTCAGCTTTCTGCATCATATGTAGCCTGCAGAGTGGGGATGGCCAGGGGGCATTCCCCGCCATCCCCACTCTGCAGGACATATGTGATCCACAAGACTCAACCATGATGGGGGGGACATTCACTAGGGTGTCAGAAAGAGATGACAATGTGTACATGACAACTGCAGTGTCATCACACCTGCAATCCCTGTGTTGTTCTGTGGAGCCAATGCACTGAGATCTAAACAACACGTGACATACCAGTGCTTAGGCTCCATAGCATAACATGTGTAAAGGTAGAAACAACCTCCAATAGTACATTCTAACAATGCACGTTTGCTGTGTGTTAGGATTTTAGCTGTCCTGGGGTGTGTTTGTGTGTCCTCCAGCTGTTTTGGGTTGCTGGGTTCCACAGATCGTGTTGGTTGGTGTGCTTGGTGTGGTTATTACTGCTGCCGACATCATGGATTGATTGGCCTCTGTAGTAATAGGTCCTCACTGGTGCATTGCTGTGTTTAGAGGTCCTGGTGTGTTTGCTGTTGAGGCCTAGGTGTAGAACGTGCAGTGGGTTTGTGTCACTCAAGGTGTGATGGTTCAGTTTTGCTCATCATATGGATCCTGATGAATGGGGATAGCAAGGAGGTATATGCCTTGCCATCCCCACTGCTCAGGATACACATGATGACCAAATCCACACCACTGTAGGTTAGTGTAATCAATGTATGTGATCACGTCAAACCTAGCAATGTGTGTTAGGATGGTAACCAATGCATTTCAAGCCACTCAACAGTTCACGTGTCAATGTAATAGTCTTGCAGCACTCCTGTCATAGCTCACATCACTGATTACATCATGTCATTTCCCCACACAGCACACCAGTCAGCAGGAGCGGAGGACACAGGAGGTTCCTCCTCTGAGGAGGCCACCACCTCCAGTGCGCTCCCACCACCACCAACACAGCAGCAGCGGCAGCAGCAGCAGTGGCCATCTCATGGCCCCCAGGGCACACCACCCCACCAGCAACAGCAGCCGCAGCAGTGGCCATCTCATGGCCCCCAGGGCCCACCGCCCCACCAGCAACAGCAGCCACAGCAGTGGCCATCTTATGGCCCCCAGGGCCCACCGCCACAGCAGCCACAGCAGTGGCCATCTTATGGTCCCCAGGGCCCACCGCCACAGCAGCAGCAGTGGCCATACCATGGCCCCCAGGCTTCGCCCCACCACCAGCCGCTGCAGCAGTGGCCCCAGCATGACCCCCAGGGTCCACCTCCCACAGTCCAGCACCAGTACACTACACTCCAGGATGTACCAACATCCATGGGGAGGCACCGGATGCCCGACATCATGGGGATGCCACAGTGCAGGCAGCCACCAGGCCACAGCCGAGGGACAGTAGCCAGTGGCCCATGGACTATGAACATTTTGGCCTCAATGGCCAGCCACAATGGCCACAGGCCCTGGTGGTGGTCACCACACCATCACCGCCCCAACCCACAACACCCCCACCACCCATGTTAGCCACACATATGGCCGATGTGACATCCCCAGGGGATCATTCATCTGGGGATGCAGTGATGGGGTCCCCATGCTCCCTCCACATCCGATCCTATGACTCCATCCCATCTCCCCCACCACCACTGTCCCGTTCCCCCTCCACACCACACACTCCTTCCAACACCATGGTGATGGATCAGGAGTGTCTGGTACTCCAAAGGAGGCAACTCAGGATGTCCATGAGGTGTGCGTGGTCCCTCAACAGGCTGGAGCATTATATGGCACACCTCCTGGACAGCATGAGGGCACTGGAGGCCCATCAAGTTACTCTCACCAACCACCTGGTCACCCACACCAACAGGATGACAGCTTCAATTGACCAGGTGGTTGCTGAGCTCCATGAGAGTAACAGGCTGGAGACCATACGGCAGGCCCAGGCCTCCAGTTCCAGTGCCACAACCCCTGCCAGCACTCCACCAGTGGCACCCCCAGCCTCCAGAACCACTAGGGCCTCACGGCATCAAGTGCAGGAAGCCACCCCTGCAGCCCCGCCCAAAGCACCCCCCAAGAAAAGGAAATAAATGTGCAGTTGTTACTTCAGAACATGTCCATGTCTGTGTTTTATTCAGATGATACAGTTAGAGGAGCAGAGTTGTCTCCAATGCATTGCAAAGCTATGCATTGAACACAACTCATACACATCTAACATGGGTGACAAGTAATGAGTTGTCTCCAATGCATTGCAAAGCTATGCAGTGAACACAACTCATACACATCTAACATGGGTGTCAAGTAATGAGTTGTCTCCAATGCATTGCAAAGCTATGAAGTGAACACAACTCATGCACGTTGAATGGCGTCACAAGCTTTTACAGCAGGGGTGAGCACACACAGCACATACAGACATGTTTGTCCAAGTTCAACTCACAGACATCTGAAAGCCAAACAACATCAGGTTGTTGTTCCATGATGTGACTTGAACTTAAACAACATGAACACATTAGATATCTCAACAGATCAACCACATGATCACAATTAAGGGGATAGTAATGCTTAGGATGTGTCAAGACATATGTTGTTGGGTTCACCCCCCTGATTGGAACAAGGGAACTCCCACTGCTGACAGGTGAGTCGAATAAACTATAAATAGACCCAAAATAACCTACGCACCTTTGTCTGTTATCGAGTTCCCAAGAGCTAGATATCAGGACCCAAGAAGTGGAGGTTAGTTTTCAGAGAAAGGGAGTTTAGGCGGCACACACACAGACAGGTAGAGGGAGAGTTTGGCAGCACACAAAGCGACACAATACACTTTTGAACATACAGATACACACATCCAAACACACATACAGACATACACATAGCCCATATTTTTTTTGTAAAACACACACACTTTTTTTATCTTTATTTTGACAGTGTGAGTCTGTGAGTGCAAGTGAGTGACAGAGAGTGAGTGAGTGTGTGAGGGCCTGAGTGAGTGCCTGGGTGTGAGTGGGTGAGAGGGATGGAGAGAAGAGAGGGGTGGGGAGTGTAGGAGGAGAGGAGGAGTAGATTCAGGGGGGCAACCCTGGTCAGGGTAGGGGAGGAAGAGGGAGATCTCTGGGGCGGAGGGGCAGCCACCACAGAGCAGGCACATCCAGTGCAGGGGCAGGGAGAGTGGGACGAGGGGTAGTCCCCCTGCAACACACGCAGCCAGGGCCAGTGCAGCAGTGCTGGAGAGCCACAGCCAGGGCTCTCAACCAACCTCTGGGGGTGAGGAGGAGGAGAGGTCAAGAGAGCCCAGGTTCACAGAGGAGGAAACCTGGTCCTCTGTGAGGCTGTGGTTGCCCACTATAGGTACTTGTTCCCCAAGGGGCCTAGAGCTGGCCTGTCATCTAAGAGGAAGGCAGCCTGGAAGGAGGTTGTGGCAGCTGTGAATGCTGTGTCCAGCCGCAGCCGGTCAATGGAGTCTGTGAAGAAAAGGTGGACAGACTGCAAGGCTAAGGTAAGACAGTAACATAGTAACACAGTAATCAATGTTGAGAAAAGACCTGTATACATCTAGTTCAACCCTTTTCCCATTTTTGTCTACCATTATGAAGGTGAAGAAGAAGATGGGCGAGCAGGCCTTGCACGCTACTGGCACAGGGGGTGGTCCTCCCCTACGTGTGGAATACAGCCAGTGGGAGGAGGCTGTGCGTAGGACCATCTCCTCCGTCATGGTGCGTGATGTCCCTGGATGGAGTGACACCGGGGATGAAAGTAGCCTCCAGTCCACTGGTAAGTGCATCAAGGCCCACACACACATCACACAAATCCTGACACCCACCAGACAGAGGCCAACACAGTGACACCTGAACACATGGACAGCATTCCACACCACAGTTCAGCCACACAGCTTGGAGGGACGTCATACAAGGACAGAATACATGACCAACCCTGCCTGAATGGTAACGGTCAAGTCCCTGTTGAACCCCCTTCATGCTGTCCAAAATAACATCATGCACAGCACAAAAACAATGCACACTGTCATGTGTCAGTCACAGATCTAACTGTTATGTGTATCACAATGTCATACATAGAGTGATAAAGAGGTCAGCACACAACCCCTGGAGTGTCACAGGGATGAGTAATGCATTGGTCGACAATACATTGGCTAGTCCCTTGGCACCCAAAGGGTTACCAGAGAATAGCAAGGAGGGGAATTGGTGTGTTTCCTATTGTATTGTTACTGCATGTCAGGGCTAGGCGTTGTACATGTAGGTAGTTAGTCCAAGTGGAATAGTCAAGGTTCAGCTTTCTGCATCATATGTAGCCTGCAGAGTGGGGATGGCCAGGGGGCATTCCCCGCCATCCCCACTCTGCAGGACATATGTGATCCACAAGACTCAACCATGATGGGGGGGACATTCACTAGGGTGTCAGAAAGAGATGACAATGTGTACATGACAACTGCAGTGTCATCACACCTGCAATCCCTGTGTTGTTCTGTGGAGCCAATGCACTGAGATCTAAACAACACGTGACATACCAGTGCTTAGGCTCCATAGCATAACATGTGTAAAGGTAGAAACAACCTCCAATAGTACATTCTAACAATGCACGTTTGCTGTGTGTTAGGATTTTAGCTGTCCTGGGGTGTGTTTGTGTGTCCTCCAGCTGTTTTGGGTTGCTGGGTTCCACAGATCGTGTTGGTTGGTGTGCTTGGTGTGGTTATTACTGCTGCCGACATCATGGATTGATTGGCCTCTGTAGTAATAGGTCCTCACTGGTGCATTGCTGTGTTTAGAGGTCCTGGTGTGTTTGCTGTTGAGGCCTAGGTGTAGAACGTGCAGTGGGTTTGTGTCACTCAAGGTGTGATGGTTCAGTTTTGCTCATCATATGGATCCTGATGAATGGGGATAGCAAGGAGGTATATGCCTTGCCATCCCCACTGCTCAGGATACACATGATGACCAAATCCACACCACTGTAGGTTAGTGTAATCAATGTATGTGATCACGTCAAACCTAGCAATGTGTGTTAGGATGGTAACCAATGCATTTCAAGCCACTCAACAGTTCACGTGTCAATGTAATAGTCTTGCAGCACTCCTGTCATAGCTCACATCACTGATTACATCATGTCATTTCCCCACACAGCACACCAGTCAGCAGGAGCGGAGGACACAGGAGGTTCCTCCTCTGAGGAGGCCACCACCTCCAGTGCGCTCCCACCACCACCAACACAGCAGCAGCGGCAGCAGCAGCAGTGGCCATCTCATGGCCCCCAGGGCACACCACCCCACCAGCAACAGCAGCCGCAGCAGTGGCCATCTCATGGCCCCCAGGGCCCACCGCCCCACCAGCAACAGCAGCAGCAGCAGTGGCCATATCATGGCCCCCAGGGCCCACCGCCCCACCAGCAACAGCAGCCACAGCAGTGGCCATCTTATTGCCCCCAGGGCCCACCGCCACAGCAGCCACAGCAGTGGCCATCTTATGGTCCCCAGGGCCCACCGCCACAGCAGCAGCAGTGGCCATACCATGGCCCCCAGGCTTCGCCCCACCACCAGCCGCTGCAGCAGTGGCCCCAGCATGACCCCCAGGGTCCACCTCCCACAGTCCAGCACCAGTACACTACACTCCAGTATGTACCAACATCCATGGGGAGGCACCGGATGCCCGACATCATGGGGATGCCACAGTGCAGGCAGCCACCAGGCCACAGCCGAGGGACAGTAGCCAGTGGCCCATGGACTATGAACATTTTGGCCTCAATGGCCAGCCACAACGGCCACAGGCCCTGGTGGTGGTCACCACACCATCACCGCCCCAACCCACAACACCCCCACCACCCATGTTAGCCACACATATGGCCGATGTGACATCCCCAGGGGATCATTCATCTGGGGATGCAGTGATGGGGTCCCCATGCTCCCTCCACATCCGATCCTATGACTCCATCCCATCTCCCCCACCACCACTGTCCCGTTCCCCCTCCACACCACACACTCCTTCCAACACCATGGTGATGGATCAGGAGTGTCTGGTACTCCAAAGGAGGCAACTCAGGATGTCCATGAGGTGTGCGTGGTCCCTCAACAGGCTGGAGCATTATATGGCACACCTCCTGGACAGCATGAGGGCACTGGAGGCCCATCAAGTTACTCTCACCAACCACCTGGTCACCCACACCAACAGGATGACAGCTTCAATTGACCAGGTGGTTGCTGAGCTCCATGAGAGTAACAGGCTGGAGACCATACGGCAGGCCCAGGCCTCCAGTTCCAGTGCCACAACCCCTGCCAGCACTCCACCAGTGGCACCCCCAGCCTCCAGAACCACTAGGGCCTCACGGCATCAAGTGCAGGAAGCCACCCCTGCAGCCCCGCCCAAAGCACCCCCCAAGAAAAGGAAATAAATGTGCAGTTGTTACTTCAGAACATGTCCATGTCTGTGTTTTATTCAGATGATACAGTTAGAGGAGCAGAGTTGTCTCCAATGCATTGCAAAGCTATGCATTGAACACAACTCATACACATCTAACATGGGTGTCAAGTAATGAGTTGTCTCCAATGCATTGCAAAGCTATGCAGTGAACACAACTCATACACATCTAACATGGGTGTCAAGTAATGAGTTGTCTCCAATGCATTGCAAAGCTATGAAGTGAACACAACTCATGCACGTTGAATGGCGTCACAAGCTTTTACAGCAGGGGTGAGCACACACAGCACATACAGACATGTTTGTCCAAGTTCAACTCACAGACATCTGAAAGCCAAACAACATCAGGTTGTTGTTCCATGATGTGACTTGAACTTAAACAACATGAACACATTAGATATCTCAACAGATCAACCACATGATCACAATTAAGGGGATAGTAATGCTTAGGATGTGTCAAGACATATGTTGTTGGGTTCACCCCCCTGATTGGAACAAGGGAACTCCCACTGCTGAAAGGTGTTTCATTCCAAGGTTATCCCAGCTCAAAGCATGAAGTCATAGATCAAATATCACAGTGGCCTGAAGGTGTCAAATGGCACTGTGGCTACATCATCCTATGGGGATCCATGGTGCAGGGACCGGAGCTGTCCATAGGATGGTGTAGTAACAGCGCCATTTGACACTTTCAGGCCACTGTGATATTCAATCTATGAATGTAAACTTTGAACTGGAACAACTTTGGAATCAAACACCTGTCAGCAGTGGGAGTTCACTTGTTTCACTCAGGGTGATGAACTCTACTGCATGGATTTTCAAACATTCAATGTATTACTATCATCTTTTCAAAAAACATGAAGAGGGAGAAGTAATCAATGACACAAGATAGATAGTCATATACGATCATATGTTTTATTGACAACAACACTAACAAACAGATGATCCTCATGGACGTGGAGGAAACATGTCACCAGAACAACCTTCTGGAACATGAGGAATCATGCCATGGATGCCTGCAGAGAGAGGAAACAAGATTAGAAGGTGCACTATGAACACAACAGTCATGCTATTGCTTTACCATCATCATGCCCTTGATGTACACAACACATTGCTCAACAATGCTTTGGAGACCTTACTGGCACTCCACAGGGAGGCTTTGTTATGTGACAGAGTGAACAGTCCGTTGCTTGTCAAGGTGTTGTCTAGCCATCATGACCTTATGGTTTTAGTATCTGCCATCCCACTGCTGCAACACAGGTCCCTGTGGCAGCTGGGGGTGTCCTGTTGTTGCAGCTGGGGTGCTGTTAGAAGGTGCTGTCCTCCAGGTGGGGATGGCTCTTCAGCTGGAGCATGAACAGTTGCAGGAGGTGATGGCTGTTGGACAGAGGTGCTTGGCAGAGGATGGTGAGCCCCAGCCCTCTCACGCCTTTGCCTCCTCTGTCGTCTAGGGTAAAAGTATGTGTACATACTGCTGTTGGCTGCGTGGGCTGTCACTTTTGAACAGCAATGGGGTGTTCTCCATGAACAGTCATGTGATCATAATGGACTAATGGTAAGGTGTGTGTTATCCAGGTAATTGTTTTCTGGTGTGTGTGTGTGTGTGGTTAGTGGTGTGATGTGTTGTAATTGGTATGTACCTGTCAGGTGTTTGTTTTGTCTCCATGGACTGCTGAGGTTACATAGGTGAGCTTCATTTGTTGTTGGAGTGACAGGTGTGCATGTGGTATTGTATGTTAACCCCTGTTGGTCAGAGGTGTTTTGGGATGGCTTATGTTGTGCTGCTTTGTGTTCCCCTTGTCCCTGTGAGGTTGCTTGATTCTTATCGTTTGTCTGTGTAGGCCAGTGGTTCCCAACCAGGGTGTCATGTGATGTTGGTGCACCATGTGCACCAGCTCAGGGTGCGTCACTTTTCCCATGTTGCTATGTTCTGCATTGGTGATTGGTAATTTTCATTTTACACATTTTTGGGACATTTGAAGCACTATTCCTCCTCATTGCCATTGACACAGTGGGACCTGATGCTGGCCATATGTTTTTTTTATTTGGGTATTCCCTTGTGCCCTCTGGAGGTGCCCTGGAAGCGGGTGGTAGGCTTGTATTTGCTGCCCGTTTCCTCCGATACCTCTCCTCTCGCGTTGGCATTGTGCCCATGCGTCGGCGAATTGTAGAATGCGCGACACCAGGCAGGGGACAATGCCGAATCGTGGGCACAATGCCAACGCGTGAGGAGAGGAGAGGTATCGGAGGAAGTGGGCAGCAAATACAAGCCTGCCACCTGCTTCCTCCGATGTCTCTGTCCCCTCCATCCTCTTCCTCCAATGCCTCTGGTCCTCTTCAATGCCCCCAGCCAGCAGTACAGCATTTTTATGAAGTAACTGAAGGGCGCGCTGGAGAAAGCTTCTTCAGCAATGGTTTATGAATGAGATTCATTCATTCATAATGTCCTATGTAATGTGTCTCATTGCTATTAATACTTTTGCTCCACTCTCCATTTGAAGGAGAGTGGAGCAAAAGTACTAATAGAAATGGGACACAGGAGGTAGGGCATTATAAATGAATGAATCTAAGTCAATATACGTTTATTAATTATATTTTAATAAAAAAAAGTATTAAAACACACACACACACACACACACACACACACACACACACACACACACACATATATACAGGCAAGGTATGTAGTCCATACCTTGCCTATTAACACTTTGGGTACCAGAGGGCTAGGAAATATGCTAAGCAATGCTTTCCTACCTCTCTGGTAGTCAAAGGATTAATTGTGGAATGAAAGACAGATTTGTCCACTACATGGAAGTCCATGTAGTGGATGTGGATGGGGTTAGTATCACGGTGCCCGTGACTGCTGCATTTCTGTGTCTATTATCTATAGGGGGCTGTCTGCCTTTAGCCCGCCTCACATTGCCTATTTAAAATGGGTCTGGGCACCCTCTGGTTGCCCTTTCGCGGTGTCTCTGACTGCATCCACTTCCATTATGCTACAGATGCTTATTGGGCCTTTTTGCTGTGTTCCTGGGTTCCTGACTTCGTTCTGTTCCTGAGCCTCCTGTCTGCTGTGCTGGTTCCAGTGCCTGTTCCGGTTGAGTCTTCAGAAGTTGTTGTTTCCTGCTGCCAGTCTTCGTTGCTGTTCCTGATCCAGTTGACCGTCCTTGCTGGTTCCTGTTCGTCTCCGGTGTCCGGTTCCTGTGTCTGTGGCGACTTTGTTCTTCGGTCGCTTCGGCGACATTCTCATTGTTGGTTCCCAGCGTTCGGACGCTGGTTCGCTCCACAGCCTTGTGGCTATACACTATTAGTTGTTGGTTACCAGAGTGCGGGCGCTGGTTCGCTCCTTTGCCTCACGGCATTATACACTGATATCTGTTGGCTTCCAGCGTGCGGACGCTGGTTCGCGTCACAAGCCTTGCGGTTATACTATACTAGACTGTTGGTTAACAGCGTGCGGACGCTGGTTCGCTCCTTGGCCTTACGGCTTTACACACAGCTCGGTTGGTTCCCAGTGTGCGGACGCTGGTTCGCTCCACAGCCTTGTGGCTATACACTATTAGTTGTTGGTTACCAGCGTGCGGGCGCTGGTTCGCTCCCTTGCCTCACGGCATTATACACTGATATCTGTTGGTTCCCAGCGTGCAGACGCTGGTTCGCTCCACCGCTTTGTAGCTGTACACTATAGCTTGTAGGATACCAGCGCGCGGGCGTTGGTTCGCTCCATGACTTGTGGGTTAATCTATATCCTGCTTGATGATTCCCAACGTGAGGGCGCTGGTTTACTTCCTTGTCTCTTTACGCATGTAGTCTGATGGTTCCCTGTGCGCTGTCCAGTCCTAGACAGCTAGTTATTCCTGCAGTACACGGGTACTGCAGTGTGCAGACTACAAGGTGATACCACTGGACCTTGCAGCCTACCGTTTACATCTAGACTGTCATTGCCATCTGACAGTTATTAAGGTCTTTGTGGTTGACACCTTCTCTTTTGGGCTGCCTTGCCCGGTATATTGGTAAGGCCGGTAGAACCTTACATTATTCCATCCTGAGGTTGCCTTACCCGGTATTGGCAAGGCCGGTAGAGCCTACTACCTTGGTATTCCTTTAGGCTGCCTTGCCCGGTATATAGGTAAGGTCGTTAGAACCTTACGTTATCCCATCCTGAGGTTGCCTTACCCGGTATTGGCCAGGCCGGTAGAGCCTACAATATGGTTATTCTGTTTGGCTGCCTTGCCCAGTATATTGGTCAGGCCGGTAGAACCTTTTATTATTCCATCCTGAGGTTGCCTTACCCGGTATTGGCAAGGCCGGTAGAGCCTACTACTTTGGGTTTCCGTTAGGTTGCCTTGCCCGGTATATTGGCAGGGCCGGTAGAGCCATCTATTCCTTACTCGCCCAGGCTGCCTTGTCCTGTATATTGGCAAGGCCGGTAAAGTCTGTATTGCTATAGTCCTACTATCTGCCTATTCTATGTATTGCATGTATGTGTTTAAAATCCTATGGGATTATCTTAATCTTTTCAATAAAGTTGTGTTTTTACCTAACCTTGCGTCTGAGAGTCTTAACAAACCGTGATAGTATGTCCCATATATGCAATATATGTGACATACTAAGGGGGGGGGGTCAATGGGGGGCATTGTGTAGTGCTTGGTGTACTACTTTTCATTATTGTAACCCTTTGAATGCCACAGCGGTGAGCAGTGCACATCCCTATGGCATTCAAAGCTGTCCATGGTGCTGAAAGTCATCTCTGTGTTCCCCTAGTGGCTGGGTAGGGAAAAGCACAGAGAATACTGTTCAGAACTGGCGACGGTGTTTTTTTTACTCTGCCTCCTGTGCTGTTCTCCAAAAAAAATAGATGTTGGATTTCTGGAGAGAAATGTTGCAATTTAACACGCGTTAGCCCTAACTCCAACATTTGAATAGCTTTTGGCGTCGCTTGTACATTATCCTCTATGGGTGAGATCTTGCTGTTCTGGCGATGGGCGACTTGTGTTTCAGAACTGGCGTCGCTTGTTACTAGTGAAACATTTGCATTGCTCAGTTGACGTTAAAACCAGCATTGCCAGTTTTTTCTGGCGATGCCAACATTTGAATCAAGCCCAAAGTCCTTCCCTTCTCCTAAAGGCTCTCTCCTCGAAAGCCGAATCACACCCACCATCCTAGGTTCGCCACTCTCAGAGACCAGATCAGGAGGCATGGGAGGTGAGGGAGGATAGGGTGGGTTAGAATCCTGAGAAGATGTCTCCCCTTGAGGCCTCAGCAAGCGCTCAGCAACCGAGGGTCTCACCCTGACTGTGGCATCTACCTGCATAGGTTCGGTATCTTCTGACATAAGCCCAGGAGGCATGGAAGGAGAGGGAGGACAGGGTGGGCCAAAATAACGAGAAGACATTCTGTTTGAGGACCTCCGCAGGTACTCCTTAAATGAGGGTCTCTCTCTGATTCTGGTATCCATCAGAATACAAAAGTCAATCAGCCTGTCCAAATCATTAGGTAGATCGCGTGCAGTGATTTCATCTTTCATTGTGTCACAGAGTCCTTGGAAAAACATGGCCATCAGAGCTTCATTATTCCAGTCTACCTCGGCTGCTTGGGTACGGAACTCTATAGCATAATCGGCCAGTGTGCGAGTACCCTGACATAGGGTCATAAGGTGCTTGGATGCCAAGGCCACGCGGCCTGGCCTATCAAAGACTTGCTTAAACAATCTCAGAAATTCCGTAAAATCGTGAACAATAGGTTTGTTTGTTTCCCATAACAGATTGGCCCATGCCAGCGCCCTTCCTGTCAGAAGGGATATAAGGAAACCGACCTTACTGCGCTCATTAGGAAATGCATATGGTACCAACTCGAAATATATGCCCAGCTGGTTAAGGAAGCTACAGCAACCATCAGGATCCCCACCATACTGCTGTGGGAGCTGAGCGGAACCTGTCAACCTCTTGACCATGCCTGCGTCAGGACAGGTGGGAACTACTGGTGCCTGGGAGGGCTCGGGAGGGGCCACCAGTTGATTACTGATTTTTTCAAGGCTCACAGTGCGCTGTGAAACCGTTTGCATGGCTAAAGATAACTGATCCAGTCTCTGACTCAGTGTCTCCATCCTTTCTAGGATGCTTTGAAAAACTGCATTACTATCACCGTCTGAACTCATGGCCTTTGCGTACTGTCACGGTTACCCAGAGAAGTTCAGGAGTCAGTACAGTATGGTTAATGCAGTTTATTAGCGAAAATGAAATACAGAAATATATACAATAATACAATAGAAATTAGCAAGGAGTACAAGCCAGCAAGCCTGCTATCAGGAATAATAGGTTGTGCGGCTTAACCACCGAGCTGGAGACTAGTCCTTATCCACTGGTAGTCTCAACAGGAATCAGGAGCAGGAACAGGAACCCAGGATCTTGATCTGAAGAGAGAGTGTACTGACTCAAGCCTGCAGTCAGTTAGAGGTAACACTGACTCCCACCTGCAGTCAGTAGGGAGCGAATACTGACTCAAGCCTGCAGTCAGTAGGGAGCGAGCACTGACTCACGCCTGCAGTCAGCTATAAGGCAAGTCTACCAGAGCCCCAGGTCTGCACAAGATTGGGTGTCTGCTAAGGTAGGAGGAATACACGTAAGAGTAGTCAGACAGAGCCACAAGTCAGCACCAGAGGGGGTAGTCAGACAAGCCGGGTCATACACAGTTCAGGTAGTCAGCCAGAGCCACAGGTCTGCACCAGGTTGGGTGTCCAATATTAGGGGAGTAGCAAAAGAATAGTCAGACAGAGCCACAGGTCAGCACCAGGATGGATGACTAGCCAGGTCATAATCACGGTGCCCGTGATTGCTGGCTTTTTCTGTCAGTCAGCTGTAAGGGCTCTCCATTGGTTGCCTGTGATTAGTCTGCCCAGTATTGCCTATATAGACTGGGTGTCACGGTTTATTATGACTCTCAGACACAAATTTTAGGTAAAAATCAATTTTATTGAAATAATAAATTGATAACGTAGGATGGCAATCACATACATACAGATATATTCAGAATATAACAAGACAGAAGGCAGACTCTACCGGTCCTGTCAATATACCGGACAGGACAGTCTGAAGTAATAGAATGTTAGGCTCTACCGGCCTTGCCAATACCGGGTAAGGCAACCTGCAGATGGAATCGCATAACGGTTCTACCGGCCTTACCAATTTACCGGGCAAGGCAGCCTCAATAGATTCATAATGTAGGCTCTACCGGCCCTGCCAATACCGGGTAAGGCAACCTCAGATGGAATGTGGCAAAAGGTTCTACCGGCCTTACCAATACCGGGCAGGGCAGCCCTGAGATAGTAGCAGCAGTCAGCCGGTAATGGCAAATTGACAGAATCGTAAAGCCGCAAGGCTTTGGAGCAAACCAACGTCCGCACGCTGGGACCAACACTGAATAGTATAGCCGATAGGCTTAGGAGCAAACCAGTGACCGCACACTGGTGTAACAAGCGAGTTAGTATAGCCGTAAGGCTTAGGAGCAAACCAGCATCCGCATACTGGTGTAACAAGTGAGTTTGTATAGCCGCAAGGCTTTGGAGCAAACCAGCGTCCACACGCTGGGACCAACACAGGATAGTACAGCCGATAGGCTTTGGAGCAAACCAGTGACCGAACACTGGTGTAACAAGCGAGTTTGTATAGCCGCAAGGCTTTGGAGCAAACCAGCGTCCACACGCTGGGACCAACACAGGATAGTACAGCCGATAGGCTTTGGAGCAAACCAGTGACCGCACACTGGTGTAACAAGCGAGTTTGTATAGCCGCAAGGCTTTGGAGCAAACCAGCGCCCGCACGCTGGGACTAACACAGGATTGTATAGCCGATAGGCTTTGGAGCAAACCAGTGACCGCACACTGGTGTAACAAGCGAGTTTGTATAGCCGCAAGGCTTTGGAGCAAACCAGCGTCCGCACGCTGGGACCAACACAGGATGGTACAGCCGATAGGCTGTGGAGCAAACCAGTGACCGCACACTGGTGTAACAAGCGAGTTTGTATAGCCGCAAGGCTTTGGAGCAAACCAGCGTCTGCACGCTGAGACTAACACAGAATTGTATAGCTGATAGGCTTTGGAGCAAACCAGTGACCGCACACTGGTGTAACAAGCGAGTTTGTATAGCCGCAAGGCTTAGGAGCAAACCAGCGTCCGCATACTGGTGTAACAAGCGAGTCGCCGACGTGACCAGGCAGGAGGTCGCCAGGATACAGGAGACAGGCGATGCGATGACAGGAACCAACAACGATCAGTCAGGTCAGGAAACAGCAGAGAAGAAGTTCAGCAGGAACTGCAACACCAGAGACTAGGCCGGAACCAGGACTGGAAGTACTTCAGCATGCAGGAAACACTGGAACAGTAGAGATCAGGAACTCAGGAACACATGAGATCAGGAACTCAGGAACACTGGAACAGAGGCCCAGCTATCACTAGCATAGGGATAGCAAGAAGGTCAGAAACAACACGAAAGGGCACTCAAAGGGTGCCCAATCCAGGTTTAAATAGGCAATAAGAGGCGGGCTATCTGCAGACAGCCAATAGAAGCCCCCTACTGGTGACAGACAAGGAACTGCAGCAATCACGGGCACCGTGATAGTACCCCCCCTTCAAAGACCCCCTCTCCTAGAATAGGGTCTAGGTTTCTGTGGGTAATTGGCATGAAAGACCCTAGTTAGCCTAGGTGCATGAAGGTCCGTACTATCCACCCATGATCGATCCTCAGGACCATACCCTTTCCAATGTACCAGGTACTGTACCCTTCCTCTAAGCCTACGGGAATCAATAATGCTCTGAACCTCGTACTCCTCCTGGCCCTCGACCTCAACAGGTCCTGGCACCACAGGTGTGGTAGTATAGTGATTGCAAACCAGAGGCTTAAGAAGGGACACATGAAACACATTATGGATACGCATGGATGCAGGTAGGTCTAGTGCATAGGAGACAGGGTTAATTTTGCGAATAACTCTGTATGGACCAATAAACCGAGGAGCCAACTTATTAGACGGAACCTGCAGCTTGAGATTTCTGGAGGAAAGCCATACTCTATCCCCAACCTGAAAGGAAACCGCTGGAAGCCTTCTGCGATTAGCATGGCGCTGATGACGCTGAAATGACTGACCAAGTGCCCTCTGAACTTGTGCCCATGTGGAACGGAGTTGCTCGATATGCTCATCCAGAGCTGGAATCTGTTGCGTCTGAAATGAGTCTGGAAGCAAACAGGGCTGGAACCCATAATTAATCAGAAATGGAGAGCTCCCAGATGAAGAATTGACCGCACAGCTCCTGGCGAACTCTGCCCAAGGCAACAAGTCGGACCAATTATCATGATGGTCAGTAACGAAACAACGGAGAAATTGTTCCAAGCCCTGATTAGCTCGTTCAGCAGCTCCATTGGTCTGGGGATGGTAGACAGAGGAGAAGGACAGCTGTATGCCCATCTGTTGGCAAAATGCCCTCCAAAATCTAGACACAAACTGGCTCCCCCTGTCAGACACCAGTACCCTAGGCACTCCATGCAACCGGAATACTTCTCTGGCGAACACCATTGCCAATTCCTTCGCTGAAGGAAGACCACGGAGGGGCACGAAATGAGCCATTTTAGAAAACCTGTCCACCACCATGAATATTAAGGAGTACCCCTTGGACATAGGCAACTCTCCCATAAAATCAATGGAAACATGAGACCAGGGGCGTTCGCCATTAGGCACCGGTTGAAGCAAGCCCACAGGGAGATGTCTCGGGGTCTTAGCGCGGGCACAGGTGGCACAGGCATTCGTAAATTCGGCACAATCGTTTCTCATGGAGGGCCACCAAAATAACTGAGAAAGGGACCATAACAATTGGTCTCTACCAATATGTCCCGCAGCCTTAGAGGAATGGTAGGTTTCAAGCAGCCTAGTACGAAATGGTTCATCGACAAAACATTTGCCCACTGGAGTTTCATGGGGAGCGGACCCCTGAGAGGCCAGGATCTCCTCCCCTAAAGGAGAAGTGATACTCGTGCGTATAGTAGCCAGTATTCTATCAGGTTGGATGATGGGTGCTGGTGCTTCCACTCTGTCACTGTCGGCCTCAAATTGTCTTGACAGTGCATCAGCCCTGATATTCTTTGACCCCGGTAAGTATGATACAATGAAATTAAATCGAGACAGGAACAGTGCCCACCTGGCCTGACGGGAGGACAATCTCTTGGCCTCCGAGAGATAAGTCAGATTTTTATGATCTGTTAGGATTAATACGGGAGTCTAGGTACCTTCAAGCAAATGACACCACTCCTTAAGAGCGAGGATAATGGCCAATAATTCTTTGTCACCTATCTCATAGTGGCCTTGAGTGACAGTCAACTTCTTAGAGAAAAACCCACAAGGTCTGAGAGTACCACCTTTCTCGTGTCGTTGCGAAAGTACTGCCCCAACCCCAATATCTGAGGCATCCACCTCTAACGTAAATGGAAGTAGAGGATTGGGGTGGGATAACACAGGAGCCGCAGCAAATGCCAGCTTCAAATTCTCAAAGGCATTCTCAGCAGATACCGGCCAACAAGAAGGATTAGCGCCCTTGTGCGTAAGATCGGACAAAGGTTTAACAATGGAAGAAAAGTTCTTAATAAACCGCCTATAATAATTAGCAAAACCCAGGAAATGCTGTATGGCTTTAAGCCCCTTGGGTTTTGGCCATTGTAAGACAGCTGACAACTTATCCTTGTCCATGGCAATGCCATCATTGCCAATTATGAACCCCAAGAATGGCACACTGGTTCTATGAAAGTCACATTTTTCCAGTTTACAAAATAATTTGTTCTCACGGAGTCGTAGCAATACTGCGGAAACATCTTTGATGTGCTGTGCCATGTCTTGAGAGTAAATCAATATATCGTCCAGATAAACCACAACACATGTCTGTAACATATCTCTCAGCACATCGTTTATCAGTTCCTGGAAAACTGCGGGGGCATTACATAGCCCAAATGGCATTACAAGATACTCGTAGTGCCCAGCTCGAGTATTAAAGGCAGTTTTCCACTCATCACCTGCTCGAATGCGCACCAGATTGTAAGCGGCCCGTAGGTCCAATTTGGTAAAAATCGAAGCGCCCTTAAGCCTGTCAAAAAGCTCGGTGATGAGTGGTATTGGGTATGCGTTTTTTGCCATTAGTTTATTCAAGCCCCGGTAGTCAATGCATGGTCTTAATTCGCCATTTTTCTTTTTTACAAAAAAGAACCCAGCCCCAGCTGGAGAGGTAGATTTTCGTATGATCCCTCTAGCAAGGGCATCAGAAATGTAATCCTCCATAGCCTTATTTTCCTCACAAGATAATGGATAAGTGCGTCCTTTCGGAGGTACTGCCCCAGGCTGCAATTCGATGCAACAATCATAAGGTCTATGCTGAGGTAGCAAACTGGCCTCTCCTTTGCTAAAAACATCGCCAAACTGTTGGTACACATCCGGTATAGCCGAGGAGGTGCACAGAACCTTAACAGGCTGGATGACGCACTTGTCCATACAAAACTGGGACCAAGCAGCAATTTCACACTTTTTCCAATCAAATTGTGGGTTATGTAACTGTAACCACGGAAAGCCCAATATTACCGCATGGTGCGGAGAATTAATCAGTTGAAACTGCTGCTCTTCTCTGTGAAGTGCCCCAATAGTCATAGACAGTGGCATAGTTTCAAACATAACCTGAGGCGGTTCTAAGGGTCTGCCATCAATCGCTTCAATAGTCAAGGGATTTTCTCTTTCAATGCGTGGAACTCCGTGCAATTCAGCAAAGGTATTATCCATAAAATACCCTGCTGCACCAGAGTCAACCAAGGCCAAAACCTCCACAGAGCGTTGTGCCCAAGATAATACCACCTGTATGGTGGGTTTCATTGTGCCCGACACTGGGGACGATTGTACACCACCTAGGGCCTGTCCCCCAAGGTACCCTAGGTGTGTGCGTTTCCCGGACATACCGGACAGGAATTTAGCAAATGCCCTTTTTTACCGCAGTATAAACACAACCCTTGTCTTCTGCGATAAAGTCTCTCAGCCTTGGTTAGTCTAGTGAAGCCTATTTGCATAGGTTCACTTGTCTCCCGTACAGGTTCACTAGACTTCAATGCCAGGGGAGGGATGGGTGGGCAAAACATGCCACTAGGCTCATTATTCTTTGACCGTAACTTACGATCTCTGGCAATTGATCTCTCACGTATTCTGGAGTCAATTATCATAACATATTCAATGTAGTCATCTAGATCAATAGGTAGATCTTTAGCAGCGATTTCGTCCTTAATGTGGTCATTCAGGCCTTGAGAAAAAGCTGCCAATAATGCCTCGTTATTCCAACCTACCTCTGCTGCCAATGTGCGGAATTCGATGGCGTAGTCGCCTACTGTACGCCTGCCCTGATGTATCTCCATAAGGCGTTTGGCAGCAGAGGTGGTTCTACCAGGAGGCTCAAACACTCTTCGAAAGGATTGCACAAATTCTCTAAAGTTTTTAGTACAAGGTTTAGCATTCTCCCACAAGGGGTTAGCCCAAGCCAAAGCTCTGCCAGTGAGCAAAGATATTGTAAACCCCACCTTACTACGATCATTGGGAAATGCGTGTGCCGTCAATTCCATAAAAATCTCGAGTTGGTTGATGAACCCTCTGCAGAGACTAGGGTCACCATCGTATCTTAGCGGCAAGGGTGCAGAAGCCGTTAACCCTTTAACAGTGCCCCCTAGGGGTCTGGTATCACTCTCCGGTGTCTGACTTGGCGAGACCACCGGGCTAGAGCTAGATTTGTCAGCAAGTACCGTGCGTTCAAGGATCGTTTGAATTGCAACTGCCAACTGATCCAAACGTTGCTCGTGCACATCCATCCTCCAATGGATATTCTGTGCATTACCTTCACCTTTGCTGTCTGAGGTCATGGCCCTTTCGTACTGTCACGGTTTATTATGACTCTCAGACACAAGTTTTAGTAAAAATCAATTTTATTGAAATAATAAATTGATAACGTAGGATGGCAATCACATACATACAGATATATTCAGAATATAACAAGACAGAAGGCAGACTCTACCGGTCCTGTCAATATACCGGACAGGACAGTCTGAAGTAATAGAATGTTAGGCTCTACCGGCCTTGCCAATACCGGGTAAGGCAACCTGCAGATGGAATCGCATAACGGTTCTACCGGCCTTACCAATTTACCGGGCAAGGCAGCCTCAATAGATTCATAATGTAGGCTCTACCGGCCCTGCCAATACCGGGTAAGGCAACCTCAGATGGAATGTGGCAAAAGGTTCTACCGGCCTTACCAATACCGGGCAGGGCAGCCCTGAGATAGTAGCAGCAGTCAGCCGGTAATGGCAAATTGACAGAATCGTAAAGCCGCAAGGCTTTGGAGCAAACCAGCGTCCGCACGCTGGGACCAACACTGAATAGTATAGCCGATAGGCTTAGGAGCAAACCAGTGACCGCACACTGGTGTAACAAGCGAGTTAGTATAGCCGTAAGGCTTAGGAGCAAACCAGCATCCGCATACTGGTGTAACAAGTGAGTTTGTATAGCCGCAAGGCTTTGGAGCAAACCAGCGTCCACACGCTGGGACCAACACAGGATAGTACAGCCGATAGGCTTTGGAGCAAACCAGTGACCGAACACTGGTGTAACAAGCAAGTTTGTATAGCCGCAAGGCTTTGGAGCAAACCAGCGTCCGCACGCTGGGACCAACACAGGATGGTACAGACGATAGGCTGTGGAGCAAACCAGTGACCGCACACTGGTGTAACAAGCGAGTTTGTATAGCCGCAAGGCTTTGGAGCAAACCAGCGTCCGCACGCTGGGACTAACACAGAATTGTATAGCTGATAGGCTTTGGAGCAAACCAGTGACCGCACACTGGTGTAACAAGCGAGTTTGTATAGCCGCAAGGCTTAGGAGCAAACCAGCGTCCGCATACTGGTGTAACAAGCGAGTCGCCGACGCGACCAGGCAGGAGGTCGCCAGGATACAGGAGACAGGCGATGCGATGACAGGAACCAACAACGATCAGTCAGGTCAGGAAACAGCAGAGAAGAAGTTCAGCAGGAACTGCAACACCAGAGACTAGGCCGGAACCAGGACTGGAAGTACTTCAGCATGCAGGAAACACTGGAACAGTAGAGATCAGGAACTCAGGAACACATGAGATCAGGAACTCAGGAACACTGGAACAGAGGCCCAGCTATCACTAGCATAGGGATAGCAAGAAGGTCAGAAACAACACGAAAGGGCACTCAAAGGGTGCCCAATCCAGGTTTAAATAGGCAATAAGAGGCGGGCTATCTGCAGACAGCCAATAGAAGCCCCCTACTGGTGACAGACAAGGAACTGCAGCAATCACGGGCACCGTGATACTGGGCTCCTGCACCCTTTGAGTGCCCTTTCGTGGTGTCTCTATGTCAGTGATCACCTGCCTATGGATTCCTGTGTTTACTGGGCCTTGCTTGAATCCTCTACTACTCCAGTATCAGTGTACCTACCTAGACAGCCTGTATACATTGAAGAAGTGGTTCCTGCCTCTGTTCCTGATCCGGTTGGGCTGACGTTCCTGCTTCTGTTCCTGATCCGGTTGGGCTGACGTTCCTGCTTCTGTTCCTGATCCGGTTGGCTGAAGTGGCTGTCCTGGCCTGGCTGTCGCTCCTGGATCCTAATTGGAATTCTTCCCCTTGACTTGGTCTCCTGGCCGACATTCTGACTACTGGGTTTCTTCGTTTGGTGACACCTCTGATACTAGGCTTCTGGCCTTGTGTTGTCCAGTACGCGGTACTGGTTTGCTCCACTATTACACCGGTTGCTTGCTGCCTCCGTTACAGCACCGGTAGGGCTTCCGTGTTGTCCAATACGTGGTACTGGTTTACTCCAATATTACACCGGTTGCTTTCTGCCTCCGTTACAGCACCGGTAGGGCCTCCGTGTTGTCCAGGACACGGTACTGGTTTACTCCAATGTCCACCGGTTGCTTGCTGCCTCCGTTACAGCACCGGTAGGGCTTCCATGTTGTCCAGTACGCGGTACTGGTTTACTCCAATATTCACCGGTTGCTTGCTGCCTCCGTTACAGCACCGGTAGGGCTTCCGTGTTGTCCAGTACGAGGTGCTGGTTTACTCCAATTTTCTCCGGTTGCTTGCTGCCTCCACTATGCACCGGTAGGGCTTCCGTGTTGTCCAGTACACGGTACTGGTTTGCTCCAATATCACACCGGTTGCTTGCTGCCTCCGTTACAGCACCAGTAGGGCTTCCGTGTTGTCCAGTATGCGGTGCTGGTTTACTCCAATTTACACCGGTTGCTTGCTGCCTCCACTATGCACCGGTAGGGCTTCCGTGTTGTCCAGTACGCGGTACTGGTTTGCTTCGATACTACACCGGTTGCTTGCTGCGTCCGTTACAGCACCGGTAGGGCCTCCGTGTTGTCCAGGACACGATACTGGTTTGCTCCACCTTTACACCGGTTGCTTGTATTACCAACTCTATAGCACCGGTAGGGCCTCCCCGGTTGTTCAGTACGAGGTACTGGTTTACTCCAATATTACACCGGTTGCTTGCTGCCTCCTCCACAGCACCGATAGGGCCTCTGTGTTGTCCAGTACGTGGTACTGGTTTGCTCCACCTCTACTCCGGTTGCTTGTATTAACAACCTTACAGCACCGTCAGGGCCTCCTAGTTTGTCCAGTACAGGTTACTGGTTCGCTCCACACTATCACTGGTTGCTGAGGCTACTTCCGTTACAGTACCTGTGTGGTCTCCATACTCTGTGTTACCTTGTTAGGCTGCCTTACCTGGTATTTTGGTAAGGCCGGTAGAGCCTACTATATCTCGTTTTGTCAGTCTCTAGGCTGCCTTGCCCGGTAGATTGGCAAGGTCGGTAGAGCCAATATTCACCGGTTGCTTGCTGCCTCCGTTACAGCACCGGTCGGGCTTCCGTGTTGTCCAGTACGAGGTGCTGGTTTACTCCAATTTACACCGGTTGCTTGCTGCCTCCACTATGCACCGGTAGGGCTTCCGTGTTGTCCAGTACGCGGTACTGGTTTGCTTCGATACTACACCGGTTGCTTGCTGCGTCTGTTACAGCACCGGTAGGGCCTCCGTGTTGTCCAGGACACAATACTGATTTGCTCCACCTTTACACCAGTTGCTAGTATTACCAACTCTATAGCACCGGTAGGGCCTCCCCGGTTGTCCAGTACGAGGTACTGGTTTGCTCCAATATTACACCGGTTGCTTGCTGCCTCCTCCACAGCACCTGTAGGGCTTCTGTGTTGTCCAGTATGCGGTACTGGTTTACTCCAATATTACACCGGTTGCTTGCTGCCTCCGTTTCAGCACCGGTAGGGCCTCTGTGTTGTCCAGTACGTGGTACTGGTTTGCTCCACCTCTACTCCGGTTGCTTGTATTAACAACCTTACAGCACCGTCAGGGCCTCCCTGTTTGCCCAGTACAGGTTACTGGTTCGCTCCACACTATCACCGGTTGCTGAGGCTACCTCCGTTACAGTACCTGTGTGGTCTCCATACTCTGTGTTACCTTGTTAGGCTGCCTTACCCGGTATTTTGGTAAGGCCGGTAGAGCCTACTATATCTCGTTTTGCCAGTCTCTAGGCTGCCTTGCCCGGTAGATTGGCAAGGTCAGTAGAGCCTACTTCATCTCGTTATACCAGTCTCCAGGCTGCCTTGCCCGGTATTTTGGCAAGGCCGGTAGAGCCTACTTCATCTCGTTATGCCAGTCTCCAGGCTGCCTTGCCCGGTATTTTGGCAAGGCCGGTAGAGCCTACTTTATCTCATAATGCCAGTCTCCAGGCTGCCTTGCCCGGTATATTGGTAAGGCCGGTAGAGCCTATGTTATCTCATTGTGCCAGTCTCCAGGCTGCCTTACCCGGTATTTGGCAAGGCCGGTAGAGCCTATATATATTGTACTATTGTTTACTACCTCTCTTGAACTTGTTGTGTGTCTGTAACATATGTATATGTCAGGACCTGTGAGGGTTCTTATTAACTTTTCAATAAAGTTGTGTTTTTATCTTAACTCTGTGTCTGAGAGTCAAAACAAACCGTGACAGTCATACACGGAGCCCAAGGTAACAGAACTGCCATGCACAACAACAGAAGGACAACTGAGTCAGGACTCAGTCTGCCTTTTAAACCCTTCCACAGGAAGTAGGTAGGCGGTGCAGCTCAGAGGGAGGAAGTAGGTAGAAGGAAGTAGGTAGGAGGAGACTATAGGAAGCACACACATAAAACAGAGGCCTGCTGCACGCTTGAAACCTCGCGCATGTAGATGATGCTGAAACTAAGGTACGCTGTAACGGCATGTCTTGGAACAGTTGGGTGACCATGCCATGACTTTGGCCCTTGCCCAATTGAATGTGGGATTGTGTTCGCACAACCATGGATAACCCAGGACCACAGGATAGTGAGGAGAGTGGATCACCTGGAATTGTAAGGTTTCATGATGAAGAGCTTCTACAGCCATAGAAAAAGGAATGGTTTTGTGGGTAACCTACGACGGCTGTAGGGGTCTACCATCAATCGCCTCAATGGCAAGTGGAGTGGTATGGAGCTGCAATGGAACAGAGTGCTTCTGGATGAAGGCACTGTTGATAAAGAGGCCCGCTGCACCCGACTCAGTAAGTGCCTCTGTAATAATGGAACACTCTCCCCAAGAGAGCCCAACGGAGACTAGAGGTTTATCCTTCTGGATAGCCGGGGATGCTGAGACACCACCTAAGGTCTGCCCCCTATAGGACCTTAGGTGCGGGGAATTTTCCGGACATGTGCGGCAAGTTCGCAGCATATGCCCTGCCTTACTGCAGTAAAGGCATAGGCCCTCCCTCCCCCTAAAGGCCCTTTCAGCAACCGAAAGGTGAGTGAACCCAAGCTGTATGGGCTCCACCTCGCCTGAGGTCTCCAGACTAGGAGGAGAGGGAGGCACGGGTGGGGACGAAAAGCTCAGGGCTAAACAGATGGGATGCCTCTGTAGGCGCTCCCAGAAGGAAGGTCTCTCACGGATACGAGAGTAAATCAAGATGCAATATGAGACCAGTTCCGCCAAATCTCTGGGGAGGTCCTGGTCTGCAATCTCATCTTTAACTGTATCCGAGAAAGCAGCCACGAGAGCCTCATTATTCCAATCAACCTTGGCTTCCAGGGTACAAAACTCTATGACATAATCTGAAACCATCCTTGTACTCTGCTGGATGGACATTAGTTGCTTGGCAGCCGAGGTGGAGCGGCCCGGCGCATCAAATACCCTTTTAAAGGATGCCACAAACTCAGAGTAATTGTACACTATGGGTTTCTGCATCTCCCAAAGGGGGTTAGCCCATGCCAAAGCCCTGTCAAAGAGTAAGGAAATCACAAGGTGTCACGGTTTGTTAAGACTCTCAGACGCAAGGTTAGGTAAAAACACAACTTTATTGAAAAGATTAAGATAATCCCATAGGATTTTAAACACATACATGCAATACATAGAATAGTCAGATAGTAGGACTATAGCAATACAGACTCTACCGGCCTTGCCAATATACCGGGCAAGGCAGCCTGGGCGAGTAAGGAATAGATGGCTCTACCGGCCCTGCCAATATACCGGGCAAGGCAGCCTAACAGAAACCCAAAGTAGTAGGCTCTACCAGCCTTGCCAATACCGGGTAAGGCAACCTCAGGATGGAATAATAAAAGGTTCTACTGACCTTACCAATATACCGGGCAAGGCAGCCAAACAGAATAACCATATAGTAGGCTCTACCGACCTTGCCAATACCGGGTAAGGCAACCTCAAGATGGGATAACGGAAGGTTCTACCGGCCTTACCTATATACCGGCCAAGGCAGCCTGAAGGAATACCAAGGTAGTAGGCTCTACCGGCCTTGCCAATACCAGGTAAGACAACCTCAGGATGAAATAATGTAAGGTTCTACCGGCCTTACCAATATACCGGGCAAGGCAGCCCAAAAGAGAAGGTGTCAACCACAAAGACCTTAATAACTGTCAGATGGCAATGACAGTCTAGGTGTAAACGGTAGGCTGCAAGGTCCAGTGGTATCACCTTGTAGTCTGCACACTGCAGTACCCGTGTACTGCAGGAATAACTAGCTGTCTAGGACTGGACAGCGCACAGGGAACCATCAGGCTACATGCGTAAAGAGACAAGGAAGTAAACCAGCACCCTCACGTTGGGAATCATCAAGCAGGATATAGATTAACCCACAAGTCATGGAGCGAACCAACGCCCGCGCGCTGGTATCCTACAAGCTATAGTGTATAGCTACAAAGCGGTGGAGCGAACCAGCGTCCGCACTCTGGGAACCAACAGATATCAGTGTATAATGCCGTGAGGCAAAGGAGCGAACCAGCGCCCGCACGCTGGTAACCAACAACTAATAGTGTATAGCCACAAGGCTGTGGAGCGAACCAGTGTCCGCACGCTGGGAACCAACAATGAGAATGTCGCCGAAGCGACCGAAGAACAAAGTCGCCACAGACGCAGGAACCGGACACCGGAGACAAACAGGAACCAGCAAGGGCGGTCAACCGGATCAGGAACGGCAACGAAGACTCGCAGCAAGAAACCGCAACTTCTGAAGACTCAACCGGAACAGGCACTGGATACGATTGTCCAGTACGCGGTACTGGTTTACTCCCATTCACCGGTGGCTGATCCCGCTAGTATAGAACCGGTTGGGTGCTTCTGTTGTCCAGTACGCGGTACTGGTTTGCTCTACATTCACCGGTTGTTGATTCCTCCATTATAGAACCGGTTGGGTGTTTCTGTCATAAGCTTTTGTTTCACATTTGACTCTTCTTCTGTCTTCTAAGCATCTCTCACCCGCTAAACAGAACACTGTATTGTGGGTTACTCTCATATGATGATCATACTGCCCTTCTCCTGATGTTATTCAAAGTGATTTACCACACATGCCACTTAAAGACAAACTGAGTTATTGTAGCTTTTGTTATTAGTCATGAATTAGCAGGACTTTCCAACATTAAATTGGACCTGTCACCTTGAATTTTTTTTACAAATTTGAAAACTTAATTTAAAACTGCCCATGAATCATGTTAACCAAAAGTCCAGGCAATGTATAGTTTAGGAAGTATTCACACTATTATTCCTGGGAAAAGTGAAAGTCTCCTTGTGCAGCACAGAACTTCATTAGCATAGGAAATGTCACTGAAACGCATAATTAGCATATCCAATATAATAGAAACCTTCATTAGCCTATGAAACATCACTGAAAAGCTTAGTTTGCATATGAAATAGAACTGGTATTGCATGGGTACCACAATTAACATACAATAACATATGGTATGAATATCTCCTTAACTGTACATTTGATGGTCTTTTGGCTATCATAAGCAGTTTTTAATGAAGTTTTCAAATATGCATACTTGAATCAAGGTTACAGGGCCACTTTAAATATTATAGCTGAGCACACCAAGCTAGAGAATCAGCTTATGTCTCTGGAAACCCAGTAATTTAACCTGAAAACCATAGTCTTCGGGGCATACCCAGAGATTTCCCAGGTATGCACTGGTTTAACTACACAGCTGATACTTACTATTTGCAGCAACAGTCACGAGCAGTTTGACAGCACTTCCCTATCGCTTGCAGCCAGTATTTATTGCCACTGCCTTACCAAAATGCCCAATTGTAGTAAAAAGAAAAAGGGAAATTTACTCACCGATATTTTCTTTTCCTCTGTGTCTGTCCACGGCAGGAAATCAATGGGGTTAGCTCCGCCTTCCAGCTGGTAGGACCAATCAACAAAATTCTTAAAAGAGGCTCCTGGGAGAGAGGATTCAGTTAAACTTTTGTCCAAGTTGTAAAAGAAAAATAAGGTTATTATAAAAGCAGATCAAATATTCTCTCCAGGGTCATCTATATGTATGTGTATATATATATATATATATATATATATATATATATATATATATATATATATATATATAAATATACACACACACACACACACATGCACATAAATATAAAATAATAAATAGTAATTAAAAATGGGAGGGTGTGCCGTGGACAGACACAGAGGAAAACAAAATATCGGTGAGTAAATTTACCTTTTTCCTCTGTGTCCTTACCACAGCAGGAAATCAATGGGGATTTCCCCAAGCAGTATCAACAAGGGAGGGATACCAAACCTTAAACAGGCACTATCGCCTGTAAAACCTTTCTGCCAAACTTGGCATCAGCTGAAGCCTGGACGTCAAGTCTGTAGTGCTTGATAAAAGTTGACAGGGAGGACCAGGTTGCTGCTTTGCATATTTCCTATGGCGAGGCAACCGCCTTTTGAGCCCAAGAGGTGGAAACTGCCCTAGTGGAATGGGCTTTTATACCTAACGGAGGATCCTGACCAGCAGAAACATATGCCAATCTGATGCATCTCTGATTCATCTAGAAATGGAAGGCTTACAGGCAGAAGAGCCCTTGAACCTTCCAAAAAAGTGAACAAACAAGGCTTCTGATTTACGAAAGGACTTAGTCCTTTCGAGATAAATAGATAGGCACCTAACTAAATCCAGGTTATGGAAAGCTTTTTCTTTAGGATGTTTAGGATCAGGACAAAAGGAAGGTAAAACAATTTCCTGACTAAGATGAAACTCGGATGATACTTTGCATCTGAAGGATGGTCTAGTCCTAAGGACCACTTTGTCCTGATGGAACACAGTGTATGGAGGAGAACAGGAAAGGGCATGCAACTCACTGACTCTTCTGGCTGAGGTGATAGCGGTTAGGAAAGCCATTTTAAGGGTCAAATTCTTTAAAGATATTGACTGAAGAGGCTCAAATGATTCATAGGATGCAAGCTGAGTAAGAACCAGATTAAGATCCCAGGCTGAAATGATTTCTCTCATAGTAGGCTTGATTTTGGAAATAGCTGTAATACATCTTTTAACAATGTATTCGTCCTCAAAGGGAGTGGCTAAGACTGCAGAAATGGCAAAGAGTTGTACTTTTAACGAAGAAGGTTTCAGCCCTTTCTGAAACCCTTCATGAAGGAAATCCAGAATTACACTGGAGGAAATATCCTTCCTTGAAAAATGCTTCGTAAGGCACCACTTTTGAAAAATAGTCCAAATCCTATAGTAAATCTTGGAAGAGGTGGATCGTCTCCCTGAGATGATAGTATTTGCGACTTGAGATGAGATGTTTTTCAGACTGAGCGATCTCTGCTCAGCCTCCAGCTTCAAGAATGTCGGATTGGAGTGAAGGATTGGACCCTGAGACAGCAAGTCTGGAACTTGACGAAGAGGATAAGGAGGTAGAATGGACATCCTTACTAGATCTGTGGACCAGATCTTCCTGGGCCAGTCTGGTGCGAGCAGAATTATTTGTGCTCTGTCCCTCCTGATCTTCCTTACTACTTCTAGGAGGAGAGGAATTGGAGGGAATATGTAGGACAACTGGAATGTCCAGGGGAATTTGAGAGCATCCTGCCCTAGGGCTTTGTGGTTCTTCCAACTGGAGTAAAACAGGTGAGGTTTGGTATTGTTTTCTGAAGCCATCAGATTCACAACTGGATCTCCCATGATGGAGACTATGGTCTGAAAAACGCTCTCTTTCAGGGACCACTCTCCTGGATCCAGCATTTGATGGCTGTGGAAGTCTGCCTGGATGTTTAGAACACCTGATAGGTGAGATACTGATAGGTGAATTAAATTGAGTTGAGCCCAATTTAGGATCTTTGCAGCTAGAGCATTCAGGGTGCGACTTCTTGTCCCCCCTTGATGCGAGATGTAACTTACTGCGGTTGAATTGTCTGACCTGATCCAGACCGCTTGACCCTTTAAGTCTGGGCTGAAGTGCTTGAGTGTTTTCCAGATGGCTTCTAGTTCCAGAATGTTGATATGGAGCTTTACTTCTTTCTGAGTCCAGAGACCATAAACTGTTTTTTGTTTGTAAATGCCTCCCCATCCTGTGCTGCTGGCATCTGAAGTGACTATGTGCCATATGGGATTCAACATATTTTTTCATTTTTCTAAGTTCTGGTACTTGAGCCACCAGGAGAGTTCTATTTCCATGGCATGTTGTAACCAGATTATCTGGGAAAAATCTCCTGGATGTTTTCTCCAGCTTAGTAGAAAGTTCTCCTGAGTTTTCCGGATGTGAAACCTGGCCCAAGGAACAATGTGAACTGCTGATGTTAGGTTGCCTAGGAGCTTGGAGAATTCTCTCGCTGTGTGTTGTCTTTTTCGGAGAAAGGATTGTACTCTGGATCTGATTCTGACCTGTCTTCGGATAGGCAGGCCAGGCCTAGCTGGGTGTTGAGCTGGATGCCTAGGAACACCAAGTTCTGGGACGGAATCAGCTGGCTTTTCCAGTCACTGATGATCCAACCTAGATGTGATAGAAACTGAAGACAGCGTTCTGTACTTTGAAGAGCTTTTTTTCTGGTTTCCTCTATCAATAAAATGTCAATGAGATAAGGTATTATCTGCATACCTTGCCTTCTTAGGGCTGCCATGACCGGGGCTAGAACCTTTGTAAAAACTCTGAGGGCTGAGGCAAGCCCGAACGGAAGAGTCCTGTACTGGTAATGTTTTCCAAAAATTGAAATCTCAAAAACTTTCCGTGGGATGATAGAATATGGATATGATGATAATCATCCTTTAAATCTATCTTCGCAAGAAATGCTTGAGGAGGAATTGCCCGAATCACAGATGATGGAGTCTCCATCTGGAACCGCTTCGTCTTGATGAAGGAGTTGATCCATTTGAGTTCTAGGATCATCCTTAAACCACCTGAAGACTTCTTCACTGGAAAAAGAACGGAATAAATCCCAGAACCCTTCTGGTCCAGAGGGACTTCTTCTATGACTTGGTCAGTCAGAAGATCTTTGATCATTTGAAGATCTTTGGACCTGAGACTCCTGTTCATCACTTGCGAGGTCATAAGTCTTGATACCTTTGGGACAGTGCAAAATTCCAAAGGGTATCCCATCTCTATTATCCTCAGAACCCATTGGTCTGGCTGGATTGCTCGCCAAGAATCCAGGAACTGTCCCAGCCTGCTCCGAACAGGGAATAGAGATGGGACTCTGGTCATTTCATTGAGAGGTTTTTGGGAACTGACCCTTTCTAGGGAATTCCCTTCTGGCTCCTCCTCTGGGAGTTTGGACAGAACCTCTTTTCTTCTGATCATAGTTCCAGCCAGGCCTGTATTTGCTTGCTTCCCGAAAGGACTGCCTGCGAAAGTTGGAAGACCTGGAAGGAGAGGATCTAGTTTTCCTATTTTGTGGTAAGAAGGTACTCTTTCCTCCCGAGGACCTCTTGATAATGTCCAGAAGATGATCTCTGAACAAGATTTGACCTGTAAAGGGTATGGATACTAGTCGGTTCTTCGAAGAGGCATCTGCCTCCCATGCTCTGATCCACAGAGCTCTTCGATTCGCAACTGATAAGGCTGATGATCTGGCAAGTAATTTGATAACATCCAAGGATGCGTTGCACGAATAGTTAACCACGTCCTTGATAGAAGCTACCTCTTTTAGAAGCCTGGAGCAGGACACAGAGGAATCAATTTTTTCTTCTAATTCTGTAAGCCAAATTCAAAGAGTACGGAAGACGCAGGCTAGGGCAGTGGCTGATTTTAAATTATTCCCAATTGTTGAGAACTGCTTTTTCAATGCACTGTCGGTACTTTTGTCCATGGTGTCTCTTAAGGTAGCCCCATCCTCCAGAAGAATGGTGGTTTGTCTTGAGATTTGAGTGATGGCCACATCAATTTTGGGAGGAGAGGTCCAAGAGGCAGTATCTTCCTCTGAAAAGGGAAACATTCTTACAAAACATCTGGACATAGCTGATTTTCTGTCAGTCAGTCTCCATTCACCTTTGATGGTGTCCTGGATAGATTTGTGCACTGGAAACACAAGCAAAGGCTTATTGTGGCCTATGAAAGCAGTGTCCATGATGTTGAGTTCTTTCTGGATATCAGAAAGTCCCAATGTCTTCCTCATGGCCCTAAGAAAGGAGCCACTCTCTTCAGTCAACTCATCTTCCTCAACCGATGATGCAACGGAGTCTAGGTCCATAAAACTACCTTCTTCCTCCAATTCATGCATAGTGGATGTCCCTTCATCAGGGTCAGATGCTCTGTGCCCTTTCCTGGAGGATTTCTGCATGGCAGAAAAGGTCTCCTGCATGGAAGACCTCATCCAGCCCAGGAAGTCCTGAAATTGGGAAGGAATCTCAGTGTTGGCCACTTTTTTCAGGCAAGTCAGGCATAGTTTGGCTGAGTCAGTGGCAGAAAGCTTAGAGTCACAGCCTGCACAAGTCTTAGACTTGGTGGGAAGCTTGTCTTCCTTGGGAGGCACTGAATCTGAAGCAGGCTTAGGTTTATCTGCAGAGGATGATTTTGCAGCAGAAGACATGGCAGCAAATACAAAGAAACAGAACAGAGAAGCTGGAAGGCGAAGCTAACCCCATTGATTTCCTGCCATGGTAAGGACACAGAGGAAAAACCCTTATTTCTGTATGGTTTGGCAGGATGGAGGTTGTGGTGAGTCTTCTCTCCTCTGTGCACTCTACCCACACATCCACATAGTACAGTGGTTGTCAGTGGACTCATGTAATTTCTCACCACACAAATGCGCCTGTAGGCACTTTAAACAGGCCCTGTCCTAGACAAGGGTGGGTAAGATGTAAAGATTTTATCCATTCTGCACACATCTTCTAATTTTATGTTGAGGTTAAATAAAATTGATAAACTGTTCAAACTTTTTCCTCAAAAAGCCCATCCAAGAAAATAAGTTAATGGAAGGCATATAAATATGAAGAATGATATAAGTCTTATCTCTCAAACCTTTATGGTTTATGAGATATTCACAAGCAAAGTTCCCCCTCCCGCCCCTTTTACCTAGTTTAAGCCATCTCTTCTCAGATGGGGATCTGGTTGTAAGACCAGACAGATAACAGCAGGGGACATTCTTCTTCCTATCAGAACAATGAAAGCCCTTCCCCCCTTGACAAGTTTTTCAGCTTTTTCCATTATCTTAATTTAAGATTGTCCCTCTCTGCAGTCTACCTGGGCACCTCCCTTCTGAACTGGCTGAACAGGGGGGGATACTTTGTTTGTGAATATCTCTTAAACCATAAAGGTTTGAGAGATAAGACTTATATCGTTCTTCATGTTTTTTTTAATGCCTACAAAATAAAATAAAGATAAAACAAAGTATTACTATCCCTTTAAAATCAATTGCTAATCATTAAATGTCTGCTTAATTTTAGGGGTTAATAACCCTTTATTTTGAATTTACATATTCTGCAAATGTATCCTATATATAGTTAAATTGCATACACCTTTTTATTTTTTTCATCCTCACTTATTTTTTAACACTTTCAGATTCCTGATAGTGAGCTCTGTGGATCTCTATTTCCAGAGAGCTTTCTGTCAAGTGCTGTGAGTAGGGTTACCAGATCCGGTATCCTGTTTGATTGATGTTGCCTAAATGGCGACTGTCTAAAGGGAGACATCATAATGTCACCTGCATCAAAAGGGCGCTATTGTTGGGATGGTTGGTTCCACATTACAGGCTGGGGTTCAGTAATACATGAGTGTATTATGTTATCTTCTGTTGAATAAAAATGTCTAAATGGAGACATCATCATGTCACCTGTGTCAAAAGGGCATTATTTTTTAGATGGTTGGTTCCACTTCAATGGCTGGGGTTCTCTAAAACACGTGTGTAGTACTGTTCTCTTCTGTTGAATAAAATTGTCCCCTCGTTACCCGTAGAGATGGTCAATTACACCTCACAGGCAGGTGTTTGGTCACACTCGGGTGAGGTATTGTTATCTGCTGTTGAATAAAAATGCTGCTTCATTACCCGTATCCCTGATCTCATGGAGAGGTATGCAGCCACTGCTTCACATTCAAGATCCCTCAGCTCTTTAATGATCCGCACCAGTTAACACTGGGTGGACTACAGTATGCTGATGGGGCGAGCTGGTGCTGTCTGTGGCTTTTGAGTTAGCTGTCACATGCACGGTGGCATGCTGTAAGAGTACGTTGGAGGATTTGCCATCTGCATGTTTTTTTCCCCCATGCCCCTCAAATTTCTTATCATGTATCACCATGTTCTCCAGGAAAGAGAGGGCCAGTGAGCAGACTTTGTCAAAAGGTGAATAGAGGGTACTGCAGAGAAAGGTGATGGAACTGTGTGGAATACAGCAGATATCAGAGGTCTTTAGGAAGGGTAGCTCTCCCTTAGTGGTAAGATAGGGATATGTTATGCAGGGATGTATAACTAGCACATCAGTGGATCTATCACCTTACCTAAGGTAGCCTTACATGTAGATAACACTCCTGTATTACTGCTGTTCCCAAAAACACACCGCAGGAGACAAGCATAGTCTAAAAGGTAAATGGTGAGACTGGAGGTATATAATGCAGGGATCAACTACATTTTAAATAGCAAAATGTTGAGGTCACTTTTGACTCTAGCAACATTTTGACCCTGGCAATGGTATGAAATCTCTCTTTTGATGCTCAATGTTACCATGGCAGCATTTTCATAGTAAACCACCAGATCCTACCTTTAAAGGGATAGTAATACTTCGTTTTAACTTTATTTTATTTTGTAGGCATTAAAAAAACATGAAGAATGATATAAGTCTTATCTCTCAAACCTTTATGGTTTATGAGATATTCACAAGCAAAGTTCCCCTCCCAGCCCCTTTTACCTAGTGTAAGCCATCTCTTCTCAGATGTGAGTCTGGTTGTATGACCAGACAGATAACAGAAGGGGACAATTTTCTTTGTATGAAAACAATGAAAGCCCTTCCCCCCTTGACAAGTTTTTCAGCTTTTTCCCTTATCTTAATTGAAGATTGTCCCTCTCTGCAGTCTACCTGGGCATCTCCCTTCTGATCTGGTTGAACAGGGGGGGGATAGTTTCTTTGTGAATATCTCTTAAACCATAAAGGTTTCAGAGATAAGACGTATATCATTCTTCATGTTTTTTTAATGCCTACAAAATAAAATAAAGATAAAACGAAGTATTACTATCCCTTTAAAGTGACCTGACTCTGCTGTAATGCTATGAAGTTAGTTCTGCAGGGTTGCTTTGGAATAATCCTGCAGCATGTGTTTTCCAGAAGGTCCTACATTAATATGGATGTCAGGTCACTACTTTTGTTCATTCCTTAACCCTATTGCCAGAGGGTTGCACATTACCATCCCTTTAACCGCTTGACTTCTAGAAAGAAGTATTCAAACCACATATGGGAGGAACCAGGGCAGCACTGCAGCGTGTGCATGAAATAGGGTTACAATGCATTCCACACACTCCTCCAACACCCATATGGTTAAAATACAGACCATTCCATGCATAAAGTAGTGACAGTCCTTTATTTTCTTGTTGGAAGTCTGACATTTTGCATCCACTGCTAAAGAACGAATCCATTGATTGAATGCAGCATTAAACAGTACTGATAAGACGAGTGAAAGCAGTACAGATTGCATTTATCAGCGAGAGTTCTGCAATGCCTGTGTTATCAATCATGCAATACACCTGCTAGTAATCAGCAGGCATCCGGATGATCATGTGTATGCCTGGTGGCTAGGTTAGCTCCGCCTTTTGGGTGTAGTTTACGCTCAGTGCTGCAGAAAGTCTTGTAGTGTTGCTGCAGTCGGCGATTAGCTGTATGGATGTGTTTGAGGTAAGTGTAAGCAATAGGGTTATGTTTAATACTCTGTTGAGTGTTAAAGTGATTGTTTCTGTCAGTTCCTTCCTTGGAGCTTCTAATATTATTAAAGGCATTTAGTTGGTTTCAGATTTGAGCATCCATGTTGCGTTTTATTAGATATGCAGTATATGGATTTTATCACCCCCCCAAAAAAAACAAAAACGTTTTAGATTACATGTGTGGTAATTTTACTCTGACTATGGCCAGGCTTAGTTGACCTCGCTGCTTTCTATTCCGGAAGGTTGGATTTACCGTTTTGAAGGATTAAAACCGCAATGTGCCCTACACACGATCTGAAATTGTACAACTGTGACCTAATTTCCGCGGGAGAGCTCTTTATTCTGTAATAAAGTGTAAATTTGTTAATATTATAAAATCGCCAATCTCTTAACACGCAACCTGTGTTTTTACATAATGTTACACGGGCAGTCCGAAAGGGGGTAGCAATTGCTTAAAGTCCCCATCTCTTCGTTTCCTTTTACCCCTAACAGATCAGAGAGGCTGCAATTTTTAGCACCCCAGTAATGTGAAGTGTTTGCTCCCGTTGGATATTTTTACTATACCAGGAGCAACCCTTAGCTGTAGTCGAATAATTTCCATCATCATAGTGGCTGAGGATGATGGAAGTTGTAGTACAACAACAGCTGGAGAGACTTGGGGTGCTCACAGTGACAATCAGGCTCCTTCCTAACTGCAAATGCACATTAAAATATCGGTCGCTGTGTAACTTAAAAAAAAAAAATAGGTCTCTCTCTCACATGAAACACTTCTGTCTCTAACAGGGACTTAACTGAAAACGTTTTCAGGGAGCATTGTCAGGAACTGTGAAAGCAGGGATAATGAAACAATGTTACGCCATACATGCAGCTCTGAGTGCTTTAAGATGTTGTGGAGGCATGTGTTGTGTGTGGGGTGTTTTTTTTTTTTTTCTGCAGGCATTTGCAACATTGTAACTGTGTCTGTTTTCACAGTCCCTGACAGAAGTCTTCTTTCAAACAGAAATTCAGGGACCTACCTGTGAGAGACATAAACACTTAGAAAATATGACTTTACATATTGTGCACTTGCAGAATATATAACATAAGAGGCTAATTTTCTCTTTAAATTCTAGAGACCCAAGCACCATGTAAAAAGTTTGAGAACTGTTCTGCATGCACCTACTGTATATAGTGAGGGTTGTTCAAAATAGATGTGTATGTAAACAAACATTCTGAAATGTTGTACTGAGTGTGAGAAATGTGCAAAGGTCAGTTACTGTCACTCACAACTGTTGTCTTGTGTGCTACTTATTGGCCAGGCTACAAAGGTGAAGTTATGGGGTAAACCAGCTGCCCCATGGGGGTAAATGAAAATGTCCCATTGGCTTAAATATCTATGTGCTAAAAGTCTCTGCATTCACTCCCAATATGAGTTTGTTTCAGAAATGCATCTTTATAGCCTGGCCAGTAAGTTGTGACCCCTATATTGCAGAGCTTGTTTATTGAATGTATCACTTGATTGTAAAACTGTTTAATTTAGGGTATGTTCACTTGCAGTATGATTGCTGCTAAATGCCAGGTAACAGAACACATTAGACTTTGCTCCAAAAAAGGAACCCATTCAGTTTATATAATAATCTGCACCATAAGGGGGGAAATAGTCTCCAAATCCTGCTGTTGTACAGGGAGCTTTTAACCCACTGATTGCTAGAGAAGTCTCCAAATTATTGCTTGACAATTCGGTTAAAAGCGCATTTTAAACAATTTAGGAACTTTTATTTTTTGTTTTGTTTTTTCAAAAGATATTAACATAGATACAGAAAGAACAGAGCAGCATACAACTCAATATGTAATACAGATGTGAGAGCAACATTATACAGTCCCTGATGCCCCAAGTAGTAAGGAATGCAGAGCCCAGGCTGAGCCCGTTAAGAGCCAGCTCAAATCCAACAGGAACGTCCTAGTCAGAGACAGCAAAAGGGCGAGGCCCAAGGTTGGTAGGGCCAGCCAACTCGAAGAGGAAAGAACTAGGAAAGAAGGGGGAAGGTATAAGGGGTCCCATGTGATCACAACTCCCATGAAAGAAATAGAGAACATAGCGGTCACATCAAGCATTACTCCAATCTCGGTCAGAAGGTGTCACTCTCCAAAAATTCAGTCCAATGAAACCATCTGGTATCATGAGCCAAACCCCTACCCTCAGCTGTATAAAGTAAGTCCTCCGCGGAGCGCCTCAACGGAGGCAATCCACTCTCGAAATGAGGGGGGCGTGGGGGCTCTTCCAATGTTGGGAAATCACCACCTAAGCCGCATTGAGCAAACACACTGTGAGTGAGTATATTTGTGGGTGGGATGAGGGGTATGGTGTAAAAGAAGGGTCAAATGGTCTCTAGAAAGCTTAGGGTCCGCTACCTCTCAAATTGTGTCAACAACAGCTGTCCAAAAAGGTTTCAATCTAGGGCAAGACCACCAAATATGTAAATAATCTCCGACATGCGATTTGCACCTCCAGCACCTGTCAGACAGTGGGATAGCATTTGTGGAGCAGGGCAGGGACCCTGTACCATCTAGTCAAGATTTTATAGGAGTTTTCCTGGATATGTGTGGATTGGGAACATTTGTGTCAGTAGCGCTATCTTGGACCACTGAGTGTCCGTGAGCTCAACATTGCAGTCAGTTTCCCAGCTTCTAATAAAATGAGGTTTGGTGGCTTGGGTGGAAGAGAGTAAAAGCTTTTGCAGGGTAGAAACTAGTCTACCTGGCGGAGCATCTAGGAGGCAAAGATCCTCTAGAGGGGTGTGGGTATCATATTGCGAGGGACTGTATACAGAGAGCCCAAGAAGTGGAGCAGCTGGTTATAAAAGTAGGGGAGGGAAGGATGACAAGTCCTATCCCCCAAGAACTCCAGTAGAGGTTTAAGCCGAGCGGGTTGGGTATTGCCTGCAACATCACGCAATCTAGGGGAAGGAACCGCCAGAGGCCCTGTTCCACCTGTACCCACTGCTTCTCAGATTCCAACACTCTAGCGAGGATGACTGCATTGTGATATGTCTCCAAGTCCGGGAGGCCGACGCCCCCAAACTCTTTGCGTTGAATAAGATAAGAGTCGTTGCACAGTCCAGAAAAAAAAAAAAGACCTGGGAATGAAGATAGAAAGGGTCTGCAGGATATATAAATATTGTGGCAGAATGTTCATCTTGACCGTTGCCATCTCACCGAACCAAGAAAGATGAAGTTTGGACCAACGGTCTAAGTCGGCCTTCAGTGCCGAGCGAAAGAGGACATAATTGGCTTCAAACAGGGAAGCAGGATGGGAGGTGAGGAATATACACAGATATTTCACCCAGTCGGGGGCCCCACTGAAATGAAATGTAGCCTGGAGGTGTTCTCTAGAACAGTTATTTAACAAAATATTAAGGGCCACTGATTTGTCCATGTTAATTTTAAAATGGGAGAGGCCACCATACGTCTCCAGTTCACACAGTAAGTTAGGTAGAGATATCAAGTGTTGGGTAAGGGTAAACAGCAGATCGTCTACAAAGGCAGACACCTTTATACGAGCGGGTAGAGACTGCAACACTATGTATGGAGGGGTTAAAATGAACTGAGTTAAGGAGAGGCTCTAGAGCCAGAATAAAAAGGAGGGATGACAGAGGGCATCCCTTCCGAGTACTGTTCGACAGTGAGAGTGGTCCCTATAGCACCCCATTCACCCTGACACGGGCAGCAGGAGAATGATACAGAGGTAATCCAGCAAAACATCTGAGATCCCAGACAGACGTGACGCAGAACCTGTCCTAAATAGCCTTAGACAGGGTGAGCTGGCCCTTTTCTCTGCGTCCGTGGACAGAAGCAATGCAGGGATTCACCAGGATCTAGAGGAATGGATGAGGTTAATCGCTTTTACAGTATTATCCCTTGTCTCGTGGCTGGGGACAAATCCCACCTGATCCGAGTGACTCAAATGGGGAAGGACAGCCTGCAATCGGAGACTCGGGATTTTTGTGACCAACTTCACATCCGTATTCAGGAGAGAGACAGGGCGATGGCTCGGGATCCCTACCCCGCTTTGGAGCAACTGCAATAGCCGCATCAAATGAGCGTGCTGCTAGAGTGTCATCAGGTTGTAAGAACCGCGGGAAAAGAACGTCCTGAAAGGTTTTATAGTAAACTAGGGTAAGACCGTCCAGGCCCGGGCTCTTTCTGGGGGCGGGGGCTTAAGGGCCAGCAACAATTCTTCCTGCGTGATAGAGGCGTCCAGGGACTCTGTGATCTGAGGAGAAAGTTTCGACAGCATAAATCGTGCAAGATACGATGAAATGGCAGGAGATTAATCATGAGGAGATGGGAGTGGGGATTTCCCTGCAATGTTGTACAGAGAGTGGTAATAAGTGGGGAAGGATTCTGCAATCTCGTCTGTGCAGTGCGCCAATTCATGGGAAGCCGAATGAATGTGATTAATGAAGGAATGCGTCTGCTTAAGTTTGAGTCCTAGCTAGGGATCTGCCCAGTTTTATTCCCATGGGCATAGTAGGAACTACGGGTCAATTGGCAGACACGGTGCATCTGGGTGTTGCATAGGGAGGCAAGGTCAGCCCTTAAACTTGTCAAGTCCTGGTACACCACAGGGTATAGATTCAATTTATGAGTGGTTTCGATATCAGAAATATGGCGCAGGATGGACAACATCCTAGCCGATTTACATAGTTTCTAGAAGGTCCCCAGGCTAATCAGGTGGCCGTGAATAACAGCTTTATGGGCTTCCCAGGTGACCTGCAGGGAAACGTCCTAGGAAGTATTGTCAGGAAAGTAGTCCTCCAAGGTCTTCTGTAACTTAGCGCAATCGGTAGGGTCTTTTTCAATGTCTCGTTCACTCACCAGGAAGCCTGTTGGCGCGGGAGGGAAGGGATCAGAAGACTGAGACACAGGAAAGTTATCACTTGGAGTGATCACGATCTTAGCGGAGTGATCCAAGTGTAGATGCCGATGTGATAGAAAAAGACAGTCTATCCTAGAGTATTTAGTGTGTGGGTGAGAAGAATGTGTAGTCTTTACTAGTCGGGTGGTGGATTCTCCAGACGTCAGCTAATTGAGCGTAGTACAAAGCCACCTTTTACCCTCTTAATTTTGGAATATCAGAGAGTGGATGCCTCCGTCGGGGTCCATTAGCGGATTCAAAGGTTAATGTTGCCACCCACTATCACTATACCCTCCGAAGGACTCTAAATCTCGTAGTATAGAACACAGAAATAAATGTTGATCCTTGTTTGGAGCATATACACTGGCTGTAGTGATCTGTTCCTGTCCAAGGGAACCTTTCAAAAAGAGATCCCTACCATCATGGTCCGAACAAGTATCAGAGACTACCAGTGGTAAAGATCTGGCCAGGAAAATGGCCACCCCTTTAGTTTTTTGGAAAGGGGAGTGAGAGTAGTAAGCTGTGGGAAAGAGATTTGGAACATGCAGGGGCACAATCCCTGCGGAAGTGAGTCTCCTGCACCATTCCAATATCAGCCCCACCCAATCTCAGCTCACGAAACAATCTATACCTTTTCTCTGGGGCATTGAGCTCTTTAGAGTTGATAGAAACTACATGCAGGGCAAAAACGCCCATCTCAGAGTTAAACACAGAGCAAGGGGACATAACCGCATGCTATATGTAGGAAATCTAAGCCCCTGCCGTGGCTGGCAACGACAAGGGAGAACTTCCAGATGAGACCCAAGGGAGGAGGTGGGTAAGAGATGGGGAAGAGTCAGAAGGGAGAAGCTGTGAGAGAAGGAGAACAGAGGTCAAGAAATTAAGATAAATCTGATCTCTTAACGGACAGTGTGAAAGAACATAACAGGGAGAAGCCCTGTATCGCAAGTATGTCTAGGAGACACGCTACCTCCGAAGAGGAGGTCAAAAAGCGCATGTTCTGAAATACAATGACATTTAATGCATTTAGGGAAAGCGTCAGCAAAGATGTGGGAGCGCATGAAAGAGGGAAAAAAAACAAAAAAAACTCCATCTTCAAGAGGAGCACAAACACTGTTAACATTAACAACATAACAAACCAAGACAGCATTATTATTGGCCATCACAATAGCACATATATAAACCACCCGTAACCCCACGGGAGAGAGCATTAGAGGTTACGTGGGGGCCTAGGGTTGGGCATGTAAACTTCCTAGGTAATACCCCAGGCGGGGGGGGGGGCAGGACGGCAGGACGGCACATGGAACCACTGCGGTACTGTCACTGTGCCCATGCTTTCACTGGTGACATTATGTCTGGGCTACTTCCTGATTCTCTTTTATTGGCTATTGAAGATTGTCTCTGCCCAGCTCTAGACTTTTTATACTGAGCCCTGTCACTTCAGCGCTGCCCTTTCATGGTGTTCCAGTTGCCAGTGATTGATCCTGTTTGTGTGAATCCTGTGTATGACCCGGACTGCCTGATAAGTTCCTGCTCTGTGTATCAACCCGGCTTGGCTGATGGTCCTGCTCTGTGTACATCCCGGTACTATTATCCACCCGGTTGCCTTCCATTCGGAGGTCCTTCCTCCGTTACGGTCTCTGACAGTCACTGTTACCTCCATCTAGCACTACGTGCAGCTCTGCTCTGTGACCCTGTGTCTCTACCTTGCGCTGTTATCCTTTCACTTCGGTGTTAGGAGTTGGCTGCACCCGGTACACTTGACCTGTATGTTCTTACCACCGAGGTTGGGTTATCTCTGGGCGCCTCGGTTAGCCTCCAATGCCAGGCAGTCTTGTCCAGGTCTGAGCATCCGTTCACCTTTTACTTTTTGGTGCTTCAGGGTCACAGCTCTGCTTCTGTCGTCTGGGAATTTCCCATGAGACTCAGTATGTCCGTACTGGCAGTCCGCCTTTTGCCTACTGTACCCTACAGTCTGTAGCCTTCCTTAAGACTGTCAAGGCATTTGTCCACTGGTCTCCTGAGCCTACATTTGTTTCGCTTGCCTAGTCTCTCTCTTACTGTCCTGTGGGACAGTAGTGGCCTCCTCTGTCACCTACTGGTGGCTTATCGTTTGGGCTCACTCCCTGCGTAGGGAGTCTCCGCTGTCCGTTGCACTACTAGGGCCTGCTGGCATTCCTGGCCTAGTAATGTCTTTGCTCATCTGCTTTACCAGATTCACACAAACTGTGACCTGACCTGTGTCAGTATAGTACCTTTGGTACCTGCTGGTCCTGAGTGGGTTACTGTGTTCCTTGTGACCTGACCTGTGTCAGTATTGTACCCTTGGTACCTGCTGGGCCTGAGTGGGTTACTGTTATTCTTGCGACCTGACCTGTGTCAGTATTATAACATCTGGACCTTTGTGGGTTACTGTTCTTTCCTGTAGCCTGACCTGTGGCAGTAGTGTGTATTTGTATTTGTATGTACTGGACCCACGTGGGTCACATTATCCTTGTGCTCTTAATAAAAACCAAACCTTCTGTGACTGAGTGTCCTTAAAACCATTACAGGAACCCATGCAGCCACCTCCCCCCCCCCCCCCCCCCCCCAAACCCGTGCGGGACCCAAACTAAGCCGCAGCAAAGGAAAGGCCGTGGGCTGGGAAAAGGGGCCATCTCCCTGGGTGGCTGCTATAAACTGTGACTGGCAGCATGCACCTCGCATTTTAACATTACAAGATCTATCTGTAACATAGGAGTGGGGGTAAGTTCGGTGCATGCCAACAATACTTTCAGGGTCGGGTGGCAGGGCATGGGAAGGAGTAGGACGAGCACCCCGGTACCCCAAGACAGGGAGTAGAGTGTTAAGGGCCGGGGGAGGATAGAGAACCATGCAATCCCAATAACACCATAGGGCCAGGTGTAGGGTATTGCCCCCAAGGGAAGAGGGCCAAATGGACAACAATTAATGGCACCCAGGGGGACCAAGACAACAACGGGTCGGGGATGCCAACCGCCCTCAAAGGCCACTGCAGGGGAGAGTCTCCATGACCAGCGACCGTTTGCAAATGTATCAGTTATTTACTACATGATCCCCCAACTAGGAGTGAGGAAGAGCAATAAACACAAGTTCTGAAGACCCGACCAGGATCGGGCCGCGAGTTGTGAGGTGACAGCTGAGATTGAGGAGGAGGGCCGTCCCCTAGCGGCCAAAGGTCGAGGGTCAGCAAAGCAAGGTGTCCCCAGATATCAATGACTGTCTGTCATCCAGTGGCCAAAAGCGGGTGAAAGAGCCAACAAGTACGCAGGGTGGTCATCCAGGGAAATCAAGGCCCAACATGCTTCTAAGATTTCCATGCCCCATTCAGGGCCTCAAGGTCCACCCGGTCTCCGCCATCCTTTGCAGGGTCAGGTTGGTTGGATCTACAGCGTCTCTGCCGCTGGGGCCTGCTGAGCCACAGCGGGTTTTGAAGTGCTAAGAACTGCGCCAGCCACAAAAGACTGCCAATCTGTCAGAGCCAGAGCCTCACAAAGAACAGGGACATTGCTTGGATGCTTGACCACATAAGTGGTGGTATCGCAGCACAATGTGAGTGACAGTGGGAAGCCCCAGCGATAGGGGATCTCTGCACCCCGGAGTAGGTCAGTCAGGGACCTCATCAGCTTTCTAATTTGCAGTGTCGTCCAAGCGACATCAGGGAGGATCCGAATGTTCGAGCCCTTGTATTCAATGGTGCGGCGCCTCCTTGACGCTTGAAGTATCTTTTTTTTTTTTTTTTTTTTTTTTTTTTCAGGCCATATGAATGGATGCAGCAAATTATGTCCCTGGGAACTCCTCCTGACAGATCCTTGAGGAGTAGTGTGCTCTATGGGCCCGGTATAGCACCATAGTCGCTGAAGGGTCTCTGCTTAGAACAAAGTTTAAAGTTTGATTGCCTGTTGGCGGGTATCTCCAGCTCAGGTAGGCCCCGAATCCTCAAGCTGTTTCGCCTCCCACAGTTATCGAGGTCCATTACGTGTTGGGCTAGTTGGGAAGTCCTTTCGTCGTGCCACAGATTTTTTATCCAAAGCCTGAAAGACATGTAAGGAGCACTGATCCTGTTCACACTTGCAATCTATGTCCCTGTTTAGGTCCTCCCTGACCTTTGACGGTGTCACGGTTTATTATGACTCTCAGACACAAGTTTTAGGTAAAAATCAATTTTATTGAAATAATAAATTGATAATGTAGGATGGCATTCACATACATACAGATATATGCAGAATATAACAAAGACAGAAGGCAGACTCTACCGGTCCTGTCAATATACCAGACAGGACAGTCTGAAGTAATAGAATGTTAGGCTCTACCGGCCTTGCCAATACCGGGTAAGGCAACCTGCAGATGGAATAGCATAACGGTTCTACCGGCCTTACCAATACCAGGCAAGGCAGCCTCAATAGATTTACAATGTAGGCTCTACCGGCCCTGCCAATACCGGGTAAGGCAACCTCAGATGGAATGTGGCAAACGGTTCTACCGGCCTTACCAATACCGGGCAGGGCCGCCCAGAGATAGTAGCAGCAGTCAGATGGTAATGGCAAATTGACAGGATCGTAAGCAACCCAGTGTACACACACTGAGACCAACTGGGGAATCGTAAAGTCGCAAGACTTTGGAGCAAACCAGCGTCCGCACGCTGGGACAAACACAGAATTGTATAGCCGCAAGGCTTTGGAGCAAACCAGTGACAGCACACTGGTGTAACAAGCAAGTTTGTATAGCCGCAAGGCTTAGGAGCAAACCAGCGTCTGCACACTGGGACCAACACAGGATTGTATAGCCGATAGGCTTTGGAGCAAACCAGTGACCGCACACTGGTGTAACAAGCAAGTTCGTATAGCCGCAAGGCTTAGGAGCAAACCAGCGTCCGCACGCTGGGACAAACACAGAATTGTATAGCCAATAGGCTTTGGAGCAAACCAGTGACCGCACGCTGGTGTAACAAGCAATGTCGCCGACGCAACCAGGCACGAGGTCGCCAGGATACAGGAGACAGGCGATGAGAACACAGGAACCAGCAACGATCAGTCAGGTCAGGAAACAGCAGAGAAGAAGTTCAGCAGGAACTGCAACACCAGAGACTAGGCCGGAACCAGGACTGGAAGTACTCGGCATGCAGGAAACACTGGAACAGCAGAGATCAGGAACACATGAGATCAGGAACACTGGAACAGAGGCCCAGCTATCACTGGCATAGTGATAGCAAGAAGGTCAGAAACAACACGAAAGGGCACCCAAAGGGTGCCCAATCCAGGTTTAAATAGGCAATGAAAGGCGGCCTATCTGCAGACCGCCAATAGCAGCCCCCTACTGGTGACAGACAAGGAACTGCAGCAATCACGGGCACCGTGATAGACTGCTCATCACGAACAGTCGCTCGAACGTGGTCCACTACTGATGCCAAGTCCTTCCCTTTTTTTTTTTTTTTTTTTTATTTGGAGTGAAGGCTGCAAAGTCTGCCTTCATAACCACACCTAGACTGGTTGGAGGGGAGCCTGTTGCAACATCCTCTTCCTCAATATCGCCGTTGGAGGAGCAAGGTGAGCACTCCACCCGAAGGTGCGTTGGTGTCAGGTCTCGCTTGGAGCGGAGTAAAGTAGTTGTGCATGGGCTGGCACCCTGCCCTGGATTCCTTCATTGCTCCAGGGTTCTTAGAAGACTTCTTAGTCTATTAATTCTTCTCCCAAGATGAGAAAATAAACAGTTTGCTAGCGATTTTCGTGCTCGTGGAGTGGGAGCTATCCTAACATGCGTCTGTCTCCATCAAGCACTCGCCCCGCCCCCGTTAGGAACGTTATTTTATTCCCTTTGTGTTGGCTGGCTTCAGAATTTCTCCTCTGCAGGTTATCTAACCCTTTGAGTGCCAGTCATTCATTGCACACCTCTCTGGCACTCAAATGGCTTAATACAGCCCATTGCACATCTTAGACTGTAACTTCCATCCCTCCATACTTTAGCTCTGCTGAATTCCTCTGTGCTAAATCTGATTGGCGGATTATAGAGTTTGGTGTAGATGGCTTTCGGTCTACAGTGACTGGCTGACCCTTGTTATGACTCCCCAGTGAGATTGTATGGGGCATTCAGTACAGGGCAGGTAAGCTGGAAATATTAATAGCTATATCTCTGTGCACATCGCCAGTGTGACAGTGCGTAAAGAGAGAACGGCAGATGTACTACCGCAGCACTACACCTCCCATCATTCTGTGCGTTCGGGCAGTGTCTACTGCGCATGAGTGCGTCGGACTGCGTTTGGACAGTCTTTACTGTGCATGACTGCGTCAGACAAACATACATATATGGATATATATATGGAGATTATATATAATAATATATATTCTCTTTGACAACTGTTGTCATGGATTTGCAAATAAGCTTCCTTCTCCCCCCCCCCTTCATATTGTTGCACGGGGGAAACCTAGCTGTCCAGTATAGATACTGAGATTGGACTGGAGTAGTTATAGTCGGTACAGCTGGTACTCATGGACTACAATTCCCATCAGCAGCCAATGGCTGCTTGGGGATGGTGGGAGTTGTAGTTCTTAACAGCTGGAGGTCCGACAGTTGACCTCCTAATTTAGAGAATTTCTCTCTAGCACTTAATCTGAAGAGAGACTTTTAGCTATTTTCTTATAGTATGAGATTGCTAAACCCTTTGAATGCTAGAAGAGTCTGCAGAGTAAGGCAAAGCAATTTACTGACAACTCGTCCAAAGTGTTAAAGAAACATTTGCATTAAATAACAATTACATGATGGACTGTAAAGGAACAGCCACAGATCTATGGAAACTCTAAATAGGAGAGGCACTCATTTCTTCTAGCTTGACTGGTTATTAAGCTTACGGTGTTTGAGCAGGGTCCGTCTTCATCACCACGCATATCTGTAATGTTATTTGTTGTGCACAGATGCGATTTGTTTATAAATTATAGGCTTGAGCTGTGCTTAGGGCTATGTGTGTGTGTTATGTTGAGTGCCTTTTCCATAGGCTTTACTACTCATTTTGAATGAGAGAAGCAATTTTTCTTTACATGTCTTTACTAGAAAGAAAATCACACAGCTTTGCACCTTGACATTAGGATATGGTAAGTGCAAGGAAAAGTTCCTTCCCTCTGCCTGCAAAGGCAGTGATATCTATTATGGTGTGGAATCTTAAAAAATTCTGACTGTTATAGCATAGTCTCTTGCAAATTAATTGTGTGTGTGGTGTGTTTTAAATATATAATATTTCTGTTGGTGTAGTCTAAGAGGTGAGTTTAGAGGAAAGCTGCTTCCTCAGCCTGCTCAGAAACATCAAATATTATACTTTTCCTTTAACTTTATATCAACTTGGATATGTCTGCGTGTGACTGCTACTATATATGACTTCACATAATAGTATTTTTAGCTTGTATGTACACCAGAATAATCTGATGGGTAGTCCTGTTGATCAAGAGCCACATGGCTGCCTTCTGTGTGTATTTTATGGGGGTTGTTGGTGACCTTTTGGCTGCAGGTCAGTTAGAGCAGGATGAGCCACATCTGGTGGTGGACATGCTCACTATAATATCTTGCAATTTACAGGAAAGGAATGTTTTTGACTATATGTAGTGTTTTAACACCTTAAGAACTTGATGATTTTCATCTTTATGACCTTAAACTTCAGGTTTCTGTTTTAAACATAGTGTACCTTGTATAACTTTAAAGGTACCTAACTCACTACAATACGTTGGCTAATTCTTTAAAGGGTTAGTAATGTATTTTTAGATATTACAAAAATAAACTAAATTATCAAAGTCCTGTCTTCGAGAGATGTGCAATGCTAATGTTCCCCACCCTCTCCCTCCTCTTTCACAGACGTCTGACTCTAGCTGACATCGTGAGATCCCGGTCCTGGGACCGGCCGGCATCTCTCCAGCAGAGCCGAAATACACCATCTAAAAAGAAATACTTCACTGGAACGGTCTACAAAGTGTGCTTGCAAGCCAGGCACACTTTGTTGACCGTTCCAATTACTTTTTTATTTTTAGACAGCGGTGTTTCAGCTCTGCTGGAGAGCTGACGTAGAGTCGCACAACTCAACTCTCCTTCTGTGAGCTTTACAGCGGATGTCTCTGAAAGGGGAGGGAGGGGGCAAGTTTAGCATCGTAGATCTCTATAAAGGTTAGAGAGACACAGGACTTGGATCATTTTAGTTTCTCGTTGTAACATCTACAGTATTACAATACTCTCTATTATTTTAGAAGATGCATTACTATCCTTTTCAGTACGCAGAGAGATAAGGATTACAGACTGTAATAACTGCCTGACCCCTTTTAATCTGGGATATGTCCATTTAAACGTGTACTCCATGACACTGGATCAGGGTGCACCTTGATTTTTTTTTTTCCTCGATAGGTGTGTGGATGTGTCACTTTAATGGGATAGTAATGTTCATAATGTAAAACAAAGGTACTCCCACTGCTGAAGGCGTTTTATTCAAAAACGTTATTACGGCTGAAACCTGAAGGGGAAAAAAAAAAAAATTATAATATTTTGGTGTGTGTTCTCGCAGTATCACAGTGGCCTGAAATCGTGCAGTGATGCTGTTGCTGCCTAAAGTTCGAGCTGTAAAAACTTCTTTTTTTTTTTTTGGAATAACATTTCAGCAGAGGGAGCACCCTCGTTTTACTCGGGGATAAACCCTAACATATATGCATTATTCTTGCTATTCTTGCAGGCAGGGTGCCTTTCCAGGGCATTGGGGCATACTATCCTTTCTTCTTTGTGGTTGCCCATGCAATCCTCTGGATTACAATGGGTTAACAAAAAAAAAAATTTTTTGAAGACAGGCTGCAGAAAGTCTACAGACACTGCAGTGCCCTTTGTATATGAGGCCTTTAAGGTTAGTATTTCAGGGATGTACAAACAAAAATGACAAACCTGGAAGCAAAAACACTTTTAAGGAGTCTGTTAAGTGTTGCATTTATATAAACCCAAAAAAAGTCCAGTTTTAGGAGCCTGTGCTCATGGGACTTTTTCATTGCTGTTCATAATGCTGGAATTGGCACTCATAGATCAATATTAAATTTCAGTGCAGTGTGCAGCAAATAATTTAAACAAAAAAACAGGCCACACACACATACTTCATATCAAAATACAAATGATCACAAAGGTCCCTATTTGAGGGCCAAAACTTTGCTTATTTATATTTTGATATAAAGTATTGCTGAATGTGCAGCATGGTTTGTTCATATAACACACACACATGCTTTGGAAAGGTGCTATGGATTGGTGAACTTTCTATTTTGAACACAAGGTTTTAACATCTATTTGGTTAATGTAGTTAAAAATTGATGTGGCTAGTAATGGACCCAGATAGCAACAACTCTACAAAACCAGTGCAGAACAATCTATGGCAGTATATTATTTGTCGTACTCTGCTTCCCTTTAGGTTAAATTAGAAAAAAATGACAGTTCCCACTGATATTTCTGTTCTAACTGGCATCCAGTAAATCAAGTGGCACGTATTGCAGCTCTCTACTAATGTTGGATTGTATCTTTTCCTCAAACATTGCTTATCTGTCTCTGCTATTGGGGTAAAACATTATAGCAATATGGCCTTCTGGTATTCCATTTTAACAATGTAGTATTTGTATATTCTTAAATCTTTGAAATATTTATTGATCTGTTGGAAACCTGTGTCCATTGAGTGAGTGTAAGTACCTCCATATTGATGCTTTGGTGTACTGAAACCTTTTTTGCAATTGAATGGGAAATATACAGTAATATTGTGAAAGAAGATCCTTGGGTTCTCTCTCCATTGGGAGGAACTGTTGCAGTTAACTGCAGCAAGCGAATTGAGCCAGTGGACAAAAGCTCTTGTAACTGCCTGGGCGCTCCAGTAGAAAAGACGCAAGTAGGCGTAGTGGTGATTTTAGATCTTTCTCTAGGTGTGTTGCCTGTAGCATGTGCCCTAGGACAATAGCAAAAAAACTGATCCAGGTAGTGTACACATGTTATAAACTATAGGACAAAAGGATTACATATGCATAATTGCATTACAAACAGTTAACTAAACAAATGGTGAGGCTTGAGAGTGCACCTAATCTTGGGTGTTAGAAATGTCCAGCTATAGTAACAGTGAATGTGTTGTCCAATCATGTGGCAGGGGTGTGCCTTTGTGCCTCGGAAATATAATAGGGCATCCCCTTCATTATCTTTGCTTGTGGTAGTTCGGTAGCCAATAGGAAGAGCTCTTATTTTCTCCATTCATCTGATATTTCACCAATCCCCAAACAGCCTACTTTTCTATCCATGTTAATCAGTGGGGACAGTGCTTTCTTCTCTGGAGAGACTGAAAACCCCATCAGTTCTTCTAGCATTCCCTTTCAGTAGGCCAAATGCAACAATGGAATGCATTGCAGTAACCTTCCCTCCCCCTCAATGATACTTTGTAGTAACAAATGTAAGCCTCGCAGAGCAAGTATAGCTCACACATTGTAATGTTTTATGGCAAATGGAGTGCACAGGTCATTGCCTATTTTAGTGTATACCACTGTTCATAGTAAACTGCCAGCCCTATTAGCACTGGAGAGTGGGTTCAGGCCTAGGCTTTTACCTTTTAATATCTTAATGACATGTCTTGCTAGTTATCATGGTGCCCGTGCTTCTCTTGCTACTTTGTCAGTCTGCCCAGTAAGGCCTTTATATACTGGGCTCTGGCACCCCTCTAGTGCCCTTTCGTGGTGTTCCTGTACCAGTGCTTGTTTCTGCTCATTGATTCCCAGTGTACTGACTTGGCCTGCCTGACTACTCTGCATCTCGTCTCCTGCCTGTGTACCGACCTGGATTGCCTAACCATTCTTCTGCTCCTACTCCTGTGTACCGACCCGGCTTGGCTGACGTTCATGCTCCTGTGTACCGACCCGGCTTGGCTGACGTTCATGCCTTGGCGACATTCCTATCCATCAGGCATTTTGAGGTGCTTCCGATTGGTTACGACCTCAGGGTGAGTTGCTCGGTTGCCCAGTCAGTCCGGTCACGGCAGTGTTCAGTTGTCTCCGTTACTGCTCCTGCAGAGCGCAAGTGGCCTTGTCTCCGTTTACTGCTATGGCAGTGTGCCATTGGCCTTGTCTCCGTTTACTGCTACGGCAGTGTCATATGTTGCTCAGTTCCTGATATTACTCTGGCAGTTCACGTTTGTTCTGCTAACCTGTTTCTGGCGTTACGTATCCTTAAGCTCTCTATATTGAGTGTGCTCCATCACAGACCTCTTCACATGGGACTGTTTACACTCATTGAAGACCATTAATCCATGCAGTACCTTTCTCCTGGGAACTCATCGTATTCTGCCTGACCTGTGTCAGTATATGCTGTTATGGACTCTATGGTTATACTGGACCTGTGTAGGCATATGTATATGTAACCTGTCGTGTGTCTATTATTCTGCTTAAATACTACAGGACCTGTGAGGGTTTATATTACTGTGATTTCAATAAAACTGTTTTTATCCTAAACCACTGTGTCTGTGTCGAACAAACTGTTACACTAGGACCGTCACTCTGGTCAGGAAGGTAAAGACCAGTGACGGTCCTGGAACGACATGGAATTCTGGGATTCGTCCCTGAATGCTTTGGGGGGAAATGCTGTGGTTCTCTAGGGTCACACACACACCGGGGTCAATCATTGGCAGTTTCACTCCTGTTCCTATTTTTTTACTGGTTGCCTAGGTAACCGGCACCCACACTCATTCAGCTAATTGTAGTTTATAGTATAAGAACACTGACGTTGCTCGTTCTGTTTGCTTCACCCCACTAGTATGATCTGTCCTGCTTGATTAACTGGATTTTGACTCTGTTTCTGATTTCTTTGCTAAGTTCCAGACTGCTGATCGTGTCCTCCGTCTTGCCGATATTCTATCGACCCTGGCTTTGTTTGATGACTCCTTCTCCTATGCTACAACTGTCCAACTGTCTTCCCATGTCATGTTCTGGGAAGTGACCTACCTCCTTTCCTTAGCTTGCAGCTAGCCAATCCCCATCCAGTAAGATTTGTTCCTTGGTCAAGGCAAGAGTACAGTTCTGCTATAGTTTTAGCGTTATTTTTGTTAGATATGGAATACAATCACTGACAACTCCCATCACCCAAATGTGGATAGCTCAGTTTAACAGGTGCTTTTGTGGACCTAAGCCCTGGGGGGAAAATCTTGGCTGCAAGTTCTTTCCCCAGGGGTTGCCCACTGAGGCTTGTTCTTGATATATGGTAATCTGAAGACAGAAGATCTGCTGAAAAAGGGGAGCACCCTTTGAGTGCTGAGGTCCACATGTCCCATGCTTCCCCTCCACACAGGGGTCTCATTTTGAGTTCCTATTACATACTCATGCACTCAGTGGGTTTATCTGTATGTCTGTAAGGTGTTTGGAGCAAGTTTCTGTGGTAACGTAACCCTTTTGCTGCTGGTTAGCATCTTTTGGGGGCGTTGTGGGCACTTTGCCTACTGGGACTAGTGTTTTATTGGGTCTGCTGACTTGTTCTAGTGGGCTTTTTGAGTGGCTTCACATTTTGGTATTCACCTTGTTAACTTTGTTCCATTTACCTCATAGATGCCATTGCTCCATTCACTTCTATGGGACTTTACAGTTTGGGACGTATCTCTGCAACTGCTCCATGTAGCGAGGTCACAGATGACTCATTTGGTTGGTCTGCCCTTGCTCTGTTATCCGGCCAATGTTCTGGGCACTGTTGGGGTACTTTTATCAGTGAAACTACAATTTGGCTCCCACAGTGGCAGCCATTTTGTTCCTTCACTGATCAAGTATCCTACGCAGGGCTTGGGCGCTCCTTCTCTCTCCAGCAGTTTAACCCTTCGCATACCAGATAAGTCTATTTTAGTGTTTCTGGTGTGATTTTGTTTATCATACACACTATTTTGTGGGTGTTTCTCATACTTTGACTGTGACTCTGTGAGAATCTCTACTCCATTAGACCTTGGGGCTAGGCCCAAGACTAAGGATACTGGGGCATCTGTGTCCCCCATTGCTCACTGCTCCTTATGTCACTCAGGGTTACCTAGAGAATACTCGGGTCATGTTTGCCCAGCATGCGCTGCTGCCCTTGAATCCCCTGCAGGGGCCTCCAGCCATGCACTAGAGCCAGTTTGGATGCAAGAGTTTAAGGCTACTACCAAGGACCTCCAGTCCACCTTACAACTCCTTCCATCCACCTTGCAGGGGGTCTTCCACTCATGGCAGGCCCCCACCCCTATCAGATCTTCCCTGCCTAAACCCCCAGGTGTACTTGATGTGTCTGATTCCTCTGAAGAGGAATTATTGGTGGATTCTGATGCTGAAGACTGTTCCCCTTCCTCTCAGTTTTTTGGGATCCCTTTGAGGCTGATCCTGTCCCCTCAGCTGAGAGCCTGACCAGGGCTGTGTTGAACACCCTGAACATTCCCTTGGTACAGGAGGATTCTTCTAATCCCTCCTATGTGTCTCAGGAGCCTGTTAGGCTCCATACTTGGGTTCCACCTAACCCCAACCTTGACCTCTTGATGTCTGAGGAGTGGAAGTTTCCAGACAGGAAACAGTCTGTCTCCGGGAAATTTGCTAAGCTTTATCCATTCTCTGAAGCGGCCCTAGCTCAGTGGGTTCATGCCCCTGTCTCCAGGTTTCCTAAGTCCACTGCCTTGCCTGTGGCTGCCTTGCCTGTGGACTGCCAAAAAGGTTGAGACCTCTCTCAAGGCCATTTTTTGCGATGGATGGTTCTGCCCTGCATTTGCTGCGGCGTGGGTGAATAGAGCCATGACTGTTTGGATTGAGCAGCTCACTTCAGCTGTCCGTCAGGGAGCTCCTATTACTGACTATATGTTGTGGCTTCTCACCAACATCTCTGAGGCTCAGCATTATGTTTCTGCTGCCCTGTTTGATGCTGTGCACATAGTAGCCAGGGTATCAACTATGTTTGGTAGCCAGACGGGCTCTTTGGCTCAAGATCTGGTCTGCTGACACTGCCTCCAAGAGTGCTTTCCTGTCTTTGCCCTTTCAGGGCACCGCACTGTTTGGACCTGATCAGTGAAGCCACTGGAGGGAAAAGTACTCGCCTGACAGTGGTCCAGAGGAAGAAGGCGCCTGTCAAAAGGAATCTGTTTTTTCATCCCTTTCAGGCTGACTCATGCCAGGCAACCCAAGCAGTGCCTCAGGCACTCATCAAAGCCTAAGCAACAATGGACGTCTAAGTCCTCCGCTAAGCCCAAGGCTTCCAAACTTCCCTCTGCATGACTCTCCGAATCCGGGTCCCCACCCGCAGGTAGGTGGCTGCTTATGCCACTAGCTCTTTGCTTGGGAGGCCTCTGTGGAGGACCCGTGGGTCTTGCAGGTGGTGGCTACAGGGTACAGGATCCCCTTCACCTCCCTTCTTCCTTCTCGGACCTTCTCTTCTCGCTCTCCTCTGGGAGCAGAAAAGTGCCACCTTTTCAAGGAAGCCATTCAGACCCTTCTGGACAAGGCAGTCTTGGAACCTGTTCCTCCTCAGGAATGGGGGTTGGCTGCTGTCCTATTTTGGATTTGAAGGATCTAAACTCCTTTTGTGGTCCAGTCCCAGTTCCGCCAGGAGTCATTCCTTATGGTGATAGCTGCCATGTCCCTGGAGAATTTCTGGCCTCGGTGGATCTTCAGGATGCTTATCTGTACATCACCATTCATCCAGAGTCGGCAATTTGTTCTCTTTTCCCCTTTGGCCTGACCACGTCTCCTCAAGTCTTCAGCATAGTCCTGGGAGCATTGATTTCCGTCCTCCATCGGGATGGCATCAAAATTACCCCATACATGGATGACCTCCTTCTGAAGGCATCGTCTCTGGAACTCCCTCATCAGCAGGTGCAAGATTGCATTCATGCTCTGTCCCGTCACGGGTGGATCATCAATCTGGACAAGTCAGACCTTTGTTCCCTTTGCAGAGGATGGTGTTTCTGGGCCTCCTTTTAGACACCCAGAGCAGAGAGGGGTTGTGTTTATGGCCAAGAAGTGGCTCGTCAGATAGCACTGAAGGTCCAAGCTGTCCTGTCTCAGGATCCAATTCCAGCCAAGAAGTTGTCGTCCCTGGTGGGGAAGTTCATTTCCACCATAGAAGCGGTTCCATTTGCCATGGCTCATACCAGGGAACTTCAGAGGCTTCTAATCCTGGCATGCAGGGATTGACTGGATCTTCTGGAGAGGTCCCTATCTCTCCCTCTTCACATGGAGCTGAGCCTCTCGTGGGGGCTCAACCTGAACAATCTCCTGAAACGCAGGTCCTTCATGGTGCCATTCTGGAGAACAGTGACAACAGATGCCAGCCTCTCAGGATGGGGAGTGGTCCTGGGGTGCTTGAATGCTCAGGGACTGTGGTCCCAAGAGGAATCTCTCTCCTTCCCATCAATGTCCTGGAGCTTCGGACTATTTTTTTTTTTTTTTTTCTTTTTCTTATGCCCTGTGATATTGGACAAGACACGGGATTGCCCGGTCAGGGTACAGTCGGACAATGCCACAGAGGTAGCCTACATCAACAAACAAGGCGGCACAAGAAGTCTTGCGATTTGGCTAGTGGTCAAGGCTATTCTGTCCTGGGCAGAGGAGCATGTCCCTACCATTTCCACTGTTCATATTCCTGGCGTAGACAACGTTCTGGCAGAATTCCTCAGTCGACACACAGTGGACAGCGGAGAGTGGCAACTGCATCAAGAGTTGTTAAACCTCATTGTCCAGCTGTGGGGTGTCTTGTGCATCGACCTGGTGGCAACAAGACACAACAGGAAGGTGCCATCATTTTGCTCTCGCTGGGCAGAGTGGATGCCTTGTTGATTCCGTGGAATTTCCCTCTGGCATACAACTTTGGGTAGGCAATCTGCCCCTTTAAGTAGGCAGGAACAATTCTAGAATTCCCTCCTTGGCTACAGCAAGCCAACCAGCTCCAGAAAGATTTGTTCCTTGGTGAAGACGCAGGCAAGAGAACAGTTCTGCTATAGTTTTTAGAATTTTTTTTATTTTTCTGTTAATCTTACCTTTAGTTTCAGCGTCCTACAGGAGCGAGGCTTCAGGCATGTGTTTTCTTCCTGTAGTTTCCTCCTACCTGCTCCTCCTACCTACTTCCTGTGGAGGGGTTTAAAAGGCATACTGAGTCCTGACTCGGTTGCCCTTGCATCGTTGTGCTTAGCGGTTCTCTTAACTTGGGCTCTTGGCCTCTGTATAACTTGGCTAGTCTTCCATCCAACATGGTGCTGACCTGTGGCTCTGTCTGACTATTTTGCGTATTCCTATTAGTGGACATCCAACATGGTGCAGACCTGTGTCTCTGGCTGACTACCTGAACTGTGCATGACCTGGCTTGTCCGACTACCCCCTCTGGTGCTGACTTGTGGCTCTGTCTACTCTTATGTTTGCTCCCTTTACCTAGCAGACACCCAACCTAGTGCGGACCTGGGGCTCTGGTAGACCAGATCTGATGCTGACTGCAGGCTTGAGTCAGTTATCTACTCCCTCTCTGACTGCAGGCTGAGTCAGAGTTCTCTCCTTACTGACAGCAGGCGTGCGTCAGTACATCTCCTACTTCGGATAAAGATCCTGTGTTCCTGTTCCTAACCCCGTTCCTAACCCCGTTCCTGCTCCTGTTCTCTATTGGAATTAGAAACAGACTACCAGTGGCTGAGGACTTGTCTCTAGCATTGTGGTCAAGTTTGGCAACCTATTATTTCTGATAACTGTGCTTGTTGGCTTGTAACCCTCTGCTTGTTCCTTTGTATATATTTGCCTACTTCCTATTGTATATATTTGCCTACCACTACTATTAATAAACTGCATTCAACTATACCGTACTGACTCGTGAACTTCTCTGGGAACCATGACATTCTGTTAGAAATGGAATACCACCATTAAGCGAATTGCCGTAACTGACAATGCCCTTAGATGTGGCTAGCTCAGTATCCAGGTGCTTTTTTTTTTTTGGACTTGAACCCAAGATTTTCCCACAAGGGCTTAAAGTTCTTTTCTGAGGAGCTGCCCACAGAGGCTTCTTTTTACTACATGGTAATCTGAAGACAGAAGATTTGCAGGAAAGGTGAGCAACCCAAATGTCCCACAGTGCCCCTCGCACAGGTTTTTTTTTTTTTTTTTCTCCCCTTCCCTTTTGGAGTTCCTATTGCACACTTCTGCACTTATTGGGTCTATCTGTATGTCTGCTGGGTGTTTGGATCAGGGTTATGTAGGAATTAACCCTTTTACTGCTGGTTTTGCATCTTTTGCGGGGAGGGTTCTGAAACTCTCCCTACTGGTTGTGTTTTTTGGGTCTCCCAACAGGTTCTAGTTATGTTTCATGTATTTTTGTTTTACTGTTTCAACTTTGTAAAATCTGAGTTTGCTTTACAGCATGGGTGCCATTGCTCCATTCACTCCTATGGGACTGTACAGTTTGGGACATATCTCTGCAACCGCTCTAACTAGCGACTTCAGAGATGGCTCATTTTTATTATCTGCCCTTGCTCTATCATCCAGTTCATGTTTATAGTGTGTTAGGGGGCTCAGGGGGTTTTGGGTACTTTTTCTGGGAAAACTACACTTCCCATGAGCAGTTGGTTCGCGCTCGTTTCTGATTGGCTCCAGCCACGGCAGCCATTTTGTGCCATTTCCAGAACAAGTATCCTACGCAGGGCTTGGAATCTCCTCTCCTCTGCTGATTAACCCTTCACCTTCCAGATAAGTCTGTTTTTAGCAATTTATTTTATTTTTTTCTGGTGTGAAACTTTAATCCTACACACTGTAATTGGGTATTTCTTATACAGTAAGGTTATTTAACACTGTGAGAATGTCTGTCTAATCCATTGGAGCTTGGGGCCAGACCCAAGCCTAAGGATGCTGGGGTCTCTGTATCCCCTATTGCGCATTGCTCTTCCTGTCATTCAGGGTTACCTAGACAATTCTCAGGTCATTTTATGCCCAGCATGTTCTGATGTCCCTGAGAGTCTTCCAGGGACCTTCAGCCATGCATTAGAGCCAGTTTGGGTGCAAGAGTTCAAGGCTGCTACTAGGGACCTTTACGTCTACATTGCAACTCTTTCCATCCCAGTTACAGGGGGTCTTCCATTCTTGGCAGACCCTCTCTTCCATCAAGTCTTCCCTGCCAACTCCGCAGGGAGTATCTGACTTATCAGATTCCTCTGAGGAGGAACTGCTGGTGGACTTAGATGTTGAGGAATGTTCTGCTGTGGGCTCCTCTCAGTTTTTTGGGGACCTAATTTGAGGCTGTTCCTGAGCCCTCTGCTGAGGGCCTGATCACGGCTGTCTTGACTACCCTAAACATTCCCTTAGTTCAGGAGGTTTCTTCAGATCCTTCTGATGTTTCAGGAGCCTAAAAAGACCCTTACTTGTTTTCCACCTAACCCCACTGTAGACCGCCTTTTGTCTAAAGAGCGGGAATCTCTGGACAGGAAACCTTCTGTTTCCAAGAAATTTGCCAAGCTTTACCCCTTCTGAGGCGGTACTTACTCAGTTGGTTCATCCCCCCCCCTCCCCCAAAGTGGATGCTCCTATTTCCAGGGTATCTAGGTCTACTGCCTTGCCAGTTTCTGATGCCTCCGCTGTGAAAGACTGGACTGACAAGAAACTTGGTTTCCCTCAAGTCCATTTTTGCCACTGCTGATACTGCCATGCGTCCCACATTCGCTGCGGCATGGGTTAACTGGGCCATTGCGGTCTGGACTGAACAACTCACCCTGGCTACTTCGGATATGTTGCGACTTCTCGCCAACTTTTGAGGCCCAGTACTGTTTTTGATGCCATCTGTTTGGTGGGTAGGGTTTCCACTATGTCTGTGGTTGCCAGATGAGCTCTTTGGCTCAAGATCTGGTCTGCTGACACTTCTTCCAGGAAAGCCTTGCTCTCCTTGCCTTTTCAAGGCACTTCATTGTTTGGGCCAGATCTTAAGGATCTGATTAGTGAGGCCACAGGGGGTAAAAGTACACGTTTGACTTTGGTCCCCAGAAAGAAAGTGCCTCTCAATCGTAATAGTTTGTTTCGTTCCTTTCAGACTGAGACACGTCTGGTGAACCAGGCGGTTCCCTCAGCTCCACGGGACTCCTCCAAGCCCAAACAGCAGTGGAAGCCCAAGGCTTCCAAGCCGCCTTTGGCATGACTGACCGAACCCAGGTCCCCACTCTGCTGTGGGTGGCTGTCACGGTTTTTGATGAACTCAGAACAGTAAGGTAAAAATGACTTTATTGAGTAAAGTGCATACAAGTAATGAGGCCTCAGGCCCATAACACGAAACAACACTATATAATGGATATATAGTCAATAAGCAATGACTGTGAACAGAATGATTGAGAGGAGATACAGGCACAGGAGGTATCAAAGGCAGGCAATCCTCCTCTAGAGAACCTGAAGGGATCAGGCTACTGGACCCCAGCTGACAGCAGGACAGAGGATGGCAGCAAGTCCTGGAGATGGTAATGGGTACGAGACCCAGACGCCTGGTTGGCACAGAACCCGAAGAGGCAACACTGACCACAGTACCGAGGTTCCAGGGTGATCAAAGCCATCACTTACAAAAGGTAAACCCTAGAGCGCCAGGGGTGGATTGAAGTTAACACGAAGGCCTCAGGTGTCCCTTCACAGGACAATGGAACAAGCGCAAATGCTGGCTCTAGGCCTGCTGGCCACTGGACAGGAATAAGACCTAAGGGTCTCCACACACCAGGTAGTGCATGCCAGTGCAAGTGCTGGCCCTCACCCAGGCACTGCAATACGAAGGAGCACAAGGATTGCCTAGACAGTCTAGCACTGAACTAGTTAACAGGAGATGCCTAGAGATACACAGGAACTCCCACAGGGAGTGAGCCCAGCAATTAGCGCAGAGGGAGACCGAGTTCACAGTAACTCGGTCAGCACTTGCTAGCACTGTACCAGTACTTCGCATGTACACACTGCCACAGGCAGTAGGAGTAAGTGGCTATAGCACGAATGCTATGCCTACGGTCGACAAAATAAGATTAGCGCCACGTGGCGCACCCCAACAAGGCAACCGGAATCCGGTGAATGTAATACCGGCAAGCAGGAAAACGGAGGAGGCACAGCCAGCATGGCAACGGAACAGTGGCTCAGCCAGGACTGGTTACAAACAAACGGAAAGTACACACTGGTCAGATACACCACGAAAGGGCCCCTTAGAATAGATGTGACCGGATATAAAAAGGCAAGCCCTGGGTGGAGCAAGGATGACAGACCAATGGGAAGGCATCATGGAAATTATGCATAGGAACAATGTCGCCGTCAGTGCAGGAACACTGGCACCGTGATAGTGGCCGTCTGCGTCACTACCACAGCATCTGGGAGGATTCAGTGGTGGACCCGTGGGTTTTGCAGGTGGTGATGGAAGGGGTACAGGATCCATCTTGTTTCTTCCTCCTTTTTCTATTCTTTCCTTCTCATACACCTCAGGGCGCAGAGAAACAATGTCTGTTCAACTGCGCTATTCAGGCTCTTCTGGACAAGGATGTTCTAGTTCAGGATAGAGGTATGTGTTTTTACTCAAACCTCTTTGTGGTCTCCAAGGACAGCAGTTGTTGTCCCATTTTGTACTTGAAGGATCTCAATTCCTTTGTGATCCGGACTCCTTATCACCAGGAGTCCCTAAGGATGGTGGTTGCTGCTATGCCTCCAAGGGAATTCCTTGCCTCTCTGGATCTTCAGGACGCGTACCTTCATATTGCCATTCATCCAGAGAGCAGGCAGTATCTCAGATTTGCCTATGACCAAGGGCACATTCAGTTTTCAGCTCTTCCCTTTGGTCTGACTATAGCTTCTCAAGTCTTCAACCGTGTCCTGGGAGCCTTAGTGTCCGTACTCCACCGGGACGGCATCGGTTACCCCGTACATGGACGACCTGCTTTTGAAAGCCCGTTTTGCGGAACTTCATCGGCAAGTTCAGAACTGCATTCATGCTCCCACTCATCAACATGGACAAATCAGACCTTGTTCCATCCCAGTGTCTGGTCTTACTGGGCCTTCTCCTCGACCCAGAAGAGCATGGTGTTTCTCACAGACAAGGTGGCTCACCAGATTGCCCACATGGCTTCTTCTGCTCTGGCTCAAAATCCAGTTCCAGCCAAGAAGCTGGAACTCTCTAGTGGGGGAAATTCATCTCCACCATAGAATCAGTCCCGTTTGCCATGGCTCACACCAGGGAACTCCAGTGGTTTGTGATCCAGGTGTGCAGGGGTCAGCCGGACCTTCTGAGGACTTCCGTATCCCTTTTCATGTGGAACTGAGTCTGTTGTGATGGCTCGACCCCTCCAGTCTGCTGAAGGTAAAGTCTTTCCTGGTATCCTTCTGGACCACAGTGATGATGGATGCCAGCCTCTCCTGCTGGGCAGCGGTCCTGGGTCTCCTGAGTGCTCAGGGTCGGTGGTCTCCAGAGGAATCTCTCCTTCCCATCAACGTGTTGGAGCTTCGTGCGATATTTCATGGACATCTCCGCTGGAAGACTGTCCAGTCCGGGTACAATCCGACAACGCCGTGGCTTACATCAACAAGCAGGGCGGAACAAGAAGTCTCGCTGCTTGGTTAGAAGTTAAGGCTATTTTGTCCTGGGCAGAAGAGCACATACCTGGCATAGACAACGTCATGGCAAACTTCCTCATTCGACACAGTGGGGAGTGGGAGCTGCACCCATAGGTGTTCAACCTCCTTGTTCAGAAATGGGGTCTTCCTTACATCAACCTGATGGTGACAAGACACAACAGGGAGGTTCTGCTCTCGGTAGAGGGACCCTCTAGCTCTGGCGTTGGATGCAATGCCCATTCCTTGGTTATTCCCTCGGGCCTACATCTTTCCCCCCTCCCCATGTTGCATAGGGTGTTAAGGAAATTACGACTGGCGCGCTGTCCAGTCATTCTGATTGCTTCGTACTGGCCTTGCCAAGCTTGGTTTCTGAAGCTTCTGGATCTGTCAGTGGCGGAGCCATTCCAGCTCCCTTGCCGTCTGGATCTTCTACAATGATACCTGTGGAAGGACGACATTCATCGGCTAGCCTTGATGGCTTGGAAATTGAATCCTCAATATTGAAGAAGTGTTTTCTTCTGGTGTGGTGGCTATGCTCAGTGCCCGCAAACCTGTTTCTTCCAAGATCTACAATCGCGTCTGGTCGACTTTTCTGTCTTGGTGTGCTGATTAAGGACCTGTCTCAGGAATTTGATCTGCGGACGGTGTGGATAAGGGCCTCAGTTTGAGTTCCCTTAAGGTTCAGACTTCTGCCCTCTGTTTTCTTTCAGAGACTCATTGTCATCCTTCCCGATGTCATGGTTTTCTTCCAGGGCATTGCTCATACTGTCCTGCTCCTCCGTGGGATCTTAACTTGGTTTTGGGCGTTCTTCAGTGCCCTCCCTTTGAGTCCTTGGCTACTATTCCTCTACGCCTTTTGACATGGAAAATGGCCTTTCTGCTGGCAATTTATTTCCGTTCACCATGAAGCGGAGTTGCATGCTTCGTCCTTTTAAACCACCCTATTTGGTGTTTCCCAAGGACAAGGTGGTGCTTCGCACTTCTCAGGAGTTTCTTCCGAAGGTGGTTTCAGAGTTCCACATCAATCCAGGAGATTGTTACCTTCTTTCTGCCCTAACCCCTCCTCTGACAAGGAGAGAGAGATCCACTTGTTAGACGTGGTGCATTGTCTCAAGTTTTATGTACATCGCACGGAGTCTCTCAGGCAATCTGACGTGCTGTTCGTCATTCCTGAGGGTCTCAGGGCAGGAAGATCTGTATTCCTAAGTGACTGTTACGTCTTGGATTGAGTCCACTGTTTGTAAGGCTTATGAGCTGCGGAAGAAGCCTGTCCCCTTTTGGGTCATGGCTCATTCTACTAGATCTATTGGGGCTTCTTGGGCTTACAAGAATCAGGCCTCCACTGATCAGTTGTGCAAGGCTGCCACTTGGTCGTCTGTGCACACCTTTTTGAAGCATTACCGTGTTGATGTGCTGACATCGGCTGACGCCAGTTTTGTGAGGAAGATCCTGGAGGCAATCTTGCCTGTCTAGTATCCCCTTCGGTTCTTGGTTCCTCCTCCTCTAGAGCCAACAGGGCTCAAAAGTTCAGTGTGCTGTGTAACAGTTTGGGGTACTGTTACCCCTGTTCAGTGTCCGTTGACACTTCAGTTGTTTTGTTGGGCTATCTCTCTGATCTGATGGTTCATATATGCTCTGGTGATTTTGGGGGCCTTGTGCCTGGTCCTTGCCTTACTTCCCGCCTCTGGGGAAACTCAATGGTTGGACATCCCAGGGCAGGGAAACCTGCTTCCAAGGTAACCATTGCTTCTTAGCTCAAGTCCACTATTCGTAAGGCTTATGAACTTTGGAAGAAGCCTGTTCCCTTTAGGGTCATGGCTTATTCTAGGTCTATTGTGGCATCGTTGTGCAAGGCGGCCACTTAGTTGTCTGTGCTTACCTTCTCGAAACACTAATGTGTGTATGTGCTGGCATCGGCTGATGGCAGTTTTGGGAGGAAGATCCTGGAGGCAGCGTTACCTGTCTAGGATCTCATTGGTCTTAGTACTCCTTTCACTTTTGTGCTGTTGGCTCTAGTTCAGTGTGCTGTGCAACAGTTAATGGGGATTGTTTTACCTCTGTTCAGTGTCCATTGACAGTTTGCGGTTAGTGTTGAGCTATTTATGATCTGTAGGGTTATTGGTTCTCTGAAGACTTTGGGGTCTGCGCCTGGTACTTGCCTTTCTTCCCGCCCTGAGGAACTTAATGTTTGGACATCCCGAAGTTACCAGTAACTTGTATTGGACGACAGAGAAAAAAGGATTTTAGTCTTACCTGGTCTCCCACCCTGTCAAGGGTCCATGCTTGGCTCTCCTGTGGCAGATTGTGGGGGTCCTTTTGGGGTCATGCTCACAGGAGTCTTCTTTCTCTTCCACTATCTAGTTAAGTGTCCCAAATCTTTCTGGAGCTGGTTGGCTAGCTGCAGCCAAGGAGGGAAGGTAGGCTCCACCCCCTGCAGTAATTTCTACAATTGTTCCTGCCTACTTAAAGGGGCGGATTGCCTACACAAAGTTACCAGTAACCTGTATGGAGTAAGAGAATAGGATTTAACAGGTAAGACTAAAATACTCTTCTCTGATTGGCTCTCGCTGCGGACGCCATTTTCTTTCCCTTCACAAATATCTTACGCAGGGCTTGGATTCTTCCCCTCTCCTCAGCATAATACCCCTTCACTTGCCAGTTAAGTGCAACTATTTCTGGGGTGATATTTTAATGAGACACAGTATTTGGTTTATTCCTTATACTTTCCTATGCCTTATATCCTGTTAGGATGTCAGACCAGTTTGGACCTGGGGCTTAGACCTAAGACTAAAGATACTAGGGGGTCTATGACCCCCTTTGTGCATTGCTCCTCATGTCATTCAGGGCTTCCTAGAGAATTCTCAGGTCATTTATGCTCTTCATGTGCTGCAGCCCCTGCTTCTCCTCCAGGGCCTTGCATCCACGGTGGCTCTACAACATGCCTGGAAGTGCTAAAGTAGTCTTTAGCTCCTCTTTCTACACACTTACAGAAGGCCATCCAGGCTTGGAACACCCTGCTTTATTCAGGTCTTCAGAGCCCAAACCTCAGGGTGTACCTGATGTGTCAGATTCCTCTGAGGATAAATTGTTGGTGGATTCAGATGTGGGTGAATGCTCTGATGGGGGTTTGCTCCCAATTTTTGGGGACCCTTTTGATCCTGACCATGAACCCTCTGCTGAGAGCCTTTATCAAGGCAGTCCTCAATGCCCTGAACATTCCCCCTGTTTCTGAGTATCCTAAGGATGCTTCTGACATCTTCCAAAGGCCTAAGAAGCCGTGCACATTTTTTCTCCACCTAATCCCACTCTAAACCAAGTAGTCATAGATGAGTGGAGAAAACCCCTGACAAACATTTATCCTTGCATAAGAAGTTTGTGACTCTGTTCCCCCTTCTCTGAGGCAGCATTATCTCAGGGGGCTCATCCCCCTAAAGTGGATGCCCTTATCTCCAGGCTTTCCAAAACCACGGCTCTGCCTGTGGCTGATGCTTCTGCTCACAAGGATTTGACTGACAGGAAACTTGAGGCTTTTCTAAAAGCCATTTTTGCAACTATAGGCGCATCCCTGCGACCCATTTTTGCTTCCATTTGGGTAAACAGGGCCATTGCTGTATGGACTGAACAACTCACTGATGCTGTCTGTCAGGGTGCCTCCACAGCTGAATTGCTGCGGCTCTTGGCCAACATTTTCGAGGCTCAGCATTTTTACTGAAACTAAGGTTTCAGCCATGTCTGTAGCAGCCAGGTGTGCCCTCTGGCTTAAAATCTGGTCTGCAGATTCCATTTCAAAGAAATCCTTGATTTCTCTTCCCTTTTTGGGCACCTCCTTATTTGGGCTGGAGTTGAAAAGTCTCATCAGTGAGGCTACTGGAGGCAAGAGCACTTTGTTGCTCTTGGTCTCCAAGAAAAAGCCTCAAGTCCGAAGGCACTGTCTTTTTCGTTCCTTCCAGACTGAGGCACGTGGAGTGGTTCCTCAGGCTACTCATTACTCCTCCAAGCCCAAACCGCAGTGGAAGTCCAAGCAGTTGTCCACCAAACATTCTTGCACATGACTTGCCAAACTCTGGACCTCACGCACCAGTGGGTGGCCGACTATGCCATTTATTCAGTGTCTGGACACACACAGTGGTTGATCCGTGGGTTTTACTGGTGATTTTCCGAAGGGTACAGGATTCCCTTCACCTCTCTCCCTCCCTTCAGGTCCTTCCTTTTTTCACACTCCTTAGGGACTAGAAAGGAATTGTCTTTTCAATGGTGCCATCCAGACTCTGTTGGACGAAGTTCTGGAACTGGTTCCCGACCAGGAAACGGTTTGTCTTCTATTCCATCCTATTTGTAGTTTCCAAAAAGGATGTCGGCTGTCGTCCCTTCCTAGACGTCAAGGATCTAAATTCCTTTGTGGTCAAGAGTCCTTAAGATCAGTGATTGTGGCGATGTGCCCTGGATCTCCAAGATTCCTATCTGCACATAGCCATTCATTCAGGGAGCAGTCAGTACTTCCAGGTTCGCTTGCGACATGGGGCACTTCCAGTTTTCTGCTCTCCCCTTTGGTCTAACCACAGCCCCCCAGGTGCATTAAATTCTGTTATGCACGAGAGACACATCCAAGTCACTCCGTACATGGACAACTTGCTCTTGAAGGCCCCGTCTTCGGAACTACTCCAACAGCAGGTCCAGTACTGTATCCACACTCTCCCACCATGGGTAGATCCTGAATATGGACAAGTCAGACCTGATCCCATCTCAGAGGCTGGTATTTGTAGGTCTTCTGTTCGACACCCTGAAAGGCATGATATTTCTAAAGTATGAAGTAGTTCACCAGATCACCGACAAGGTTTCCTCCGTCCTGGCTTGCGATCCCATTCCAGCCAAGAAGTTGACCTCTCTAGTGGGGAAGTTAATATCCACCATAGAGTTGGTACAGTTTGCAATAGCTCACACAAGGAACATCAGAGTTTTGTGATCCAGGTTTGCAAAGGGAACCCAGATCTCCTGAAGCTGTCTTTCTTTCCCCTTACATGTGGAGCTTTCTCTGTGGCAAGAACTCTATAACCTGAGGAAGGGCAGACCCTTCCTAGTACCATTCTGGACCACGGTGGCAACTGATGCCAGCCTATCCGGCTGGGGAGCAATCCTGGGTCACCTTGAATGTACAGGGTCAATGGTCAGCGGAGGAGTCTCTCCTACCCGTCAATATCCTGGAACTTTGGGAAATAGGACCAGCATCTGAGAGCGTGTAATATCATCGCTAAGGCTGTCCAGTTCACGTCCAGTCAGACAACGCCAGGGCTGTGGCTTGCATCAACAAGCGGGGTGGAACAAGAAGTCTTACAGGTTGGTTGGAGGTCAAGACTATTTTAACCTGGGAAGAACATGTCCCTACCATCTCCACAATTCACATTCCATGAGTAGACAACGTTTTAGCCGACTTCTTAAGTCTACACACGGTAGACAACAGAGAATGGGAACTCCACCAGGAGGTGTTAGACCTCATCGTCTGGAAATGGGGGTTCCCCTGGATCGATCTGATGGAAATCAGACACAACAGGAAAGTTCCACCTAAGGTCTTTGAAGGTCCAGACATCTGCTCTTTTAGTCTTTTCTCAAAGGTGCATCAATGTCTTTCCAGATGTCAAGGTTTTCTTCAAAGGGGTTGCTCATACTTACCCTGCCGTTAAGCGTCCCACTCCTTAGTGCGATCTTAACCTGGTTCTGGGTGTCTTTCAGCTCCCTCCCTTTTGAGTCCTTGGCCACCATGCTGCTTCATCTCCTGGCTTGGAAACTTGCCGCCTTCTTAGCAATTGTTGCTGAACTGCAGCCGTCCTTCCTGGTGTTTCACAAGGACAAGGTGGTTCTTCGCACTTACAAGGAATTTCTTCCTAAAGGTGGTCTCTGAGTTCCACATCAATCAGGAGATTGTAGTGTCTTCATTTTGTCTTTACCCTAAATCTGACAAGGAGAGGGATCTCCACCTGTTAGATGTGGTGAGCTTCCTTAAGTTCTATGTGCACGGCACTGAGTCTGTTTGCCAGGCTGATGTGCTTTTTGTCATCCCTGAGGGTCCAAGGGCTGGTAAGTTTGCATCCAAAGTGATTATTGCTTCGTGGATCAAGTCTACCATTCATAAGGCCTAGGCACTCAAGAAGAAGCCTGTTCCCTTTCGTATGACTCATTTCACCAGGTCTGTTGGGGCCTCTGGTGCCTATAAAAATCAGGTCTCTCCTGATCAGCTGCGCAAGGCGACTACTTGGTCATCTGTGCACACTTTTGCTAAACACTATCGTGTTGATGTGCTGGCCACGGCTGACACCAGCTTTGGTAGGAAAGCCTGCCTCCAGGACTTTTCTATCTAGGACTTTGAGAGAAAAGAAAGATAGGAGGCGCTCCTAGTGCAAGACATTCAGAGGACGAGATCACCAACCACCACAAGAAAATGAATCACAAGATGAATAGCTGAATCAAACACGTGTTATTCAGCGGTAAAGACGTTAGGGGTATAATTGTCACTGCTCCCCTCAGACAGTATCCATAGGCATATCCACTCTTGACAACACTTATCCACCGACAAAGGAGTAGATATATACAGGAAAGTAGAAAAAAACGGATTGGCGCCCCTCTATATATTTTTTTTTTCTCCTTTCCTGCATAGATCTAAGACTTTTGCTCCTTGCGTCTTTTCTTTGACTGGTCAGCCCGGCTGGCTCTAGTTCAGTGTGTTTATATTCCAGTTCCATGTCCATTGAAACTTTCTTGTTTAGGGCTAGCCGATCTGATATTAGTCCATATGAGCTCTGGCAACATTGGAGACAGACGCCTGGTCCTTGCTGCCTTTCCCACCACTGGGAAACTCAATCTTGGTACATCCCAGAGTTGCCTGTAAGCTATATTGGATGACAGCGAAAAGTGCCTGTTAAATCCTCTTCTCTTAGTCCATATAGCTTACTGGTCTCTCACCCTGTCAAGGGACCATGCTCTGTTCTCCTGTGACCGAACATGGGAGTCCTTTCGGGTGCATGCTCACAGGAGTTAGCTGTAAGTTATATGGACTAAGAGATTCAACAGGTAAGCGTAAAATCCTCTTTCATAACCATACAAGAGGGTTTGGTTTTTTTTTTTTTATTTTTTATTATTTTGAGATATACATATATATGTATATACACTGCTCAAAAAAATAAAGGGAACACTAAGATTACACATCCTAGATCTGAATGAACTGACAACAAAATCGCACAAAAATTCTCAATGGAAATCAAATTTATCAACCCATGGAGGTCTGGATATGGAGTCACACTCAAAATCAAAATGGAAAACCACACTACAGGCTGATCCAACTTTGATGTAATGTCCTTAAAACAAGTCAAAATGAGGCTCAGTAGTGTGTGTGTGGCCTCCACGTGCCCGTATGACCTCCCTACAAGCCTGGGCATGCTCCTGATGAGGTTGCGGATGGTCTCCTGAGGGATGTCCTCCCAGACCTGGACTAAAGCATCCGCCAACTCCTGGACAGTCTGTGGTGCAACGTGGCGTTGGTGGATGGAGCGAGACATGATGTGCTCAATCGGATTCAGGTCTGGGGAACGGGCGGGCCAGTCCATAGCATCAATGCCTTCCTCTTGCAGGAACTGCTGACACACTCCAGCCACATGAGATCTAGCATTGTCTTGCATTAGGAGGAACCCAGGGCCAACTGCACCAGCATATGGTCTCACAAGGGGTCTGAGGATCTAATCTCTGTACCTAATGACAGTCGGGCTACCTCTGGCAAGCACATGGAGGGCTGTGCGGCCCCCAAAGAATGCCACCCCACACAATTACTGACCCACCGCCAAAACGGCCATGCTGGAGGATGTTGCAGGCAGCAGAATGTTCTCCACAGCGTCTCCAGACTCTGTCACGTCTGTCACATGTGCTCAGTGTGAACCTGCTTTCATCTGTGAAGAGCACAGGGCGCCAGTGGCGTATTTGCCAATCTTGGTGTTCTCTGGCAAATGCCAAACATCCTGCACGGTGTTGGGCTGTAAGCACAACCCCCACCTGTGGACGTCGGGCCCTCATACCACCCTCATGGAGTCTGTTTCTGACCGTTTGAGTGGACACATATACATTTTGTGGCCTGCTGGAGGTCATTTTGCAGGGCTCTGGCAGTGCTCTTCCTGCTCCTCCTTGCACAAAGGCGGAGATAGCGGTCCTACGGCCTCCTCCACGTCTCCTGATGTACTGGCCTGTCTCCTGGTAGCGCCTCCATGCTCTGGACACTACGCTGACACACAGCAAACCACCTTGCCACAGCTCACATTGATGTGCCATCCTGGATGAGCTGCACTACCTGAGCCACTTGTGTGGGTTGTAGACTCCGTCTCATGCTACCACTAGAGTGAAAGCACCGCCAGCATTCAAAAGTGACCAAAACATCAGCCAGGAAGCATAGGAACTGAGAAGTGGTCTGTGGTAATTGCCTATAATTTCCACCTGTTGTCTGTTCCATTTGCACAACAGCATGTGGAATTGATTGTCAATCAGTGTTGCTTCCTGAGTGGACAGTGTGATTTCACAGAAGTGTGATTGACTTTGAATTTTAGAATTTTTTTGAATTTAGAATTTTGTATAGCTGTGGTGTTTGGTTATATATTTTTTTTTTTTGTGCCACAGGGTATAACACTATTGGGATCTGTGTTTAGAATATATCTGTATCTGGGACATATTGAAGTAAATACAATGGTGCTCTCCCATAAATATAGCTTTTTGTGTGTGGGGCTTGAGAGACTGGGATAGAAGAAAGTTGGATAGAGGTCTACCCATATAATGGTGTGGGGGGAGGGGGAGCAAAAAACACAAACGACAAACACTAATTTTATGTTTCATTCCCCCCTTCAACCTAACTTACTGTGTAACACATATATGTTAAATATTTGACCTCGCTTGTGGTATTCAGCTCTCCATGCAACCACTGGAAGTTGATGGCATGGTTTTTCACAGTATTGACAGAGGGCAGCATACCCTGCCTGGCCACTCCTGTGAATCTTGCTGCTTCAGTTGTGACAGGAGTAGCCATGGGGGCTGGCCACTCTTGTCACAATTACTGCCTATGGCAGTCTGCTGGTGTACTGCAAACCCTTCCACCCTGGGAAGTGGCAAACTGTGAGCTAGAAACATTTTTTGTTTTGTGGTTTTTACCCCCATCCCTTAACATTTAAGGACCTCCATATTCCTTGAAGGGATAACATGCTTGTAGTACTTAACTTGGGTCTTTCTAGGAGGCCCTGCCCCTCTTAAATCAAAGGTAGGTCTTTGGAAAGGGGTGGGGGGAGATCAACCAGTCCTGATTTCAGGCTAGTTATCGATTTTTATACCTGCACTTCAGGCTTTGGCCCTAAATTTGGCTTTCTTGCACATACTGGCAACAGTTTGTATTTCTCCATTCAGGGTATTATGAAAGCTGGAAGCTGACCTCAATGGAAACCTCTGTTTTTGGAATTTTGCCAGCCTTCCTTATCAAAACATTGTGTCGTTATTAGTATGACATTGCCCTCATTGTCCTTGACGGGAAAAATACCAAGTGCTTTAACTTTCTGTGCACTTTTTAAAATGTTAATTCAGGTCTGTTACTTATTATTTAAACTAAACTTGCTTTTTCAATAATTAATTTGGCTAAGTACTCTGGTAATTGGCACCAAAAATCTAGAGGGGGGGAGAAATTGGATTCCAAAGGGCTGCATCTAGGTCAGGCGTTATTGTTGCTTGCATATAGCCAGGCCACATGAACAGCACAGCTAATTTGTGGAATACATTTTGTGCACTTCTGTAAAATTGGTGTGTGTGTGTGTGTGTGTGTGTGTGTGTGCTAATTTTCAAGGGTAGCAAAACAATTAGGTGGCTGGAGAGCATATGTATAATATATACTATCTTTCAGTGCAGCAGTTCTCAACTAGGGTGCGGTGGCACTTTGCTGTACCCTAGGAACCAGCTTATGGTTCCACACACGTCTTTGAAGACTGACATAAATGGAAATATTTAAGTTTGTATAATTATGGGAATTGTTATGCCAAATATACTTATCTGTCATTATTATGGTGAGACTTTGAAATAACTGTAAATTGGGCATTTGTACCCCTTATTACACCAATGACACCTACCCTAAAAGGTCAGGAGTGCCCTGAAAACTCCAGATATCAAGTTAAGGGTGCCTTGGGGGTGAAGATGATTAAGAACCACTATTGGAATGTGTGTAAACTAAAGAAACCTGACTTAAGTTTCTAGTTCTGTACCTGCCACAAATCCCGCAGGCGTTAATCAAATTTTCTATGCCAAGAGCGTCAAATTGCATTCCCAAAGGGCAGAGAGTGCATGTTTCTGCGATATCTGACTTTGCACAGGTGTTTTAGGCAAACTGAATAAGCAGATTATTGCAAAATTAGGGATGTTCCAAGAACCTGCACGGTAAGCATTAGAGATGCACCAATACAGATTTTTTTTATTTTTTTTAAGACAGAGTATCGATACTTCTTTTTTAAAGTACTCGCCGATACCAATTACTCATACTTTTTTTTTTTTTTTTTTTTTTTTTTTCGGTCATTTGCCAGTTTTCCAAGTACCTATATGCTTTAGGTATCGGTGAGCACTCATTCTCCCCCTCTTGAACCCCTTTCTTTTGTCTTGGCTTTTTCTCTCCCTTTTGATCCCATCTTCTCCCCCTCCTTCTCCTTGACTCTTGATCCCACCCTTTTGTCTTTCTCTTTCTCTCTTTCGATTTCCCCCCCCCCCTCCTTTGCCTCCTTTTGCCTCACTCTCTGCCTCTTTCACCACCCGCTGCCCCATCTTGCCTCCCTTACCCTCTTCTGCCGGGTGCTCGCTGTTCTCTCATGAGCCCCGGCAGAGGTCCGCGTCAGAGCGTTGCCATGGTAACCTGCGGCAACGCTCCGCTGCAGGAGGGAGAGAGGTGACCGGGGAGCATTGTGAGCAGCTCCCTCTCTGCAGCACCGACCCTAACACAGGGTATCGGTGCTGGCATCGGCCGCATTTGTGCGAGTATAAGTACTCTCGCAAATGCTGGTATCGGCACAGATATCTGTATCGGTGCAACCCTAGTAAACATTTTTTAGGAATGACACCACTTTTCAAGGCAAAGTGCATAACTTATTGAGTTTAAACATGGGCAATATGTCACCCATAAAATGATTTCTATGTACACAGTACCATGGTAGGATACCTCTAAAAGACCAAGGTTGGCATCATCCTTGAGGTCAACCCCCCCCCCCCCACTAACTCCAGAATTCATTTGTCCCGCTAGAAGACCACTGGATGAGTTAACATCATGGTGCTTTGTGGACCCTTTCAGCTCTGTGGAGGGAATCTTTCTGCCAAGTTTTCCCTCAGTGTGTCTTGGGGCTCTGATAGTAACCAGAAGACTGGTGAGTAACCCATTGAATGCCTTGGTTCACTTACATCCGTTATGTTGCCTCTCCTTACAGGGGCTGTTATGAACTTTGGTAGGCTCGGGCACTTACTATGGCTGGGTGTTATCTCTGAGGGCTGTGGTTTAACCCTTTCTCTGCTGTTTTTTGGGGGGGTTTCATATTCTCTCCCCCCCCCCCCCCCCCCACACAATACTTATACCTTTTGTCTCCTGAGGGGGTGTCTGTTTTGCTCCTTTAAGAACGGAAGCCTGACGCTGCTATCTTGGCTACATTGACTCTGCACCCAGTTAAGACAATGGTCATATAGCTTTGCAGTCAACCTAGTGTTTATTATTATTATTATTATTATTAATAATAATAATATTATTTATTTATATTTTTTAGGAGGGATAGGGTTAATAAAAGGGTAGTGGATATGCCTATATGTGAAGCCTGTCTAAAACCTAGCATAAGGGAAGATATAAATGAATACACACGGGGGGCATACATAATAAAAAGATGTTAATGGAAATTTGCTACAGGCCACCTAATACTGGAGAGTTTGAAGAAGCCCAACTGTTACTGCAGAAGAGAATTGCTTCTTGGTCAGGAAATGTTATCCTAATGGGAAGCTTCAAGTATCCTGAAATTGACTGGAGAAATTTACTTCCAGCACAACAAACGGAAAATGTATTTATTTTTTGTATGTTTAACCCTTTGAGTGCTAGAGGTTTATACAACACATTGTAAAGTAATGCACTGTGTACCCCTCTGGCATTCAAAAGGTTAATGACCATTTCATGTCCCAACCAGAAGAGTCCTTGCTGGTCCTAGTGTTCTCAAACAATTCTGACGTTAAATGTCCCCTTACAGGAATACAGTTGATAGTAAACAGTGACCATGGTATCACTTGAAAAACCTATTGGCAAGGGTCTAACTAACTAAAACATTCAATTATAAAAAGGCTAATTTTACAGTGATAAAATCAGTATTAAAGGGATAGTAATGTTTCAAAATAAAAGCAGCTCCAGTTAATCTTAGTATTTGGGCCATGGAGAGTTATTTCAATACTGTCAGAGTTGTAGTTCAAGAGTAATTGAATGATAAAGCATACCCCTCCTGCCCCTTTTACCTAGTGTAAGCCACGTCCCCTCAGATGTGGAATCCAGTCCACAGACCAGACAGCTCACAGCGAGGGACAGTCTTCGTAATGTGAGTACAAGGAAAACCTTGCCCCCCTTGACAGGTCTTTCCCTTATGCTAATTGTCCCTCTCTGCAAGCCATCTGGACACCACCTTTCTGTTCTGAGGTGAGCAGTGTTACATCAGTAATAGGGGTGGGAGGGGATACTTTATCATTCAATTACTCTTGAAATAACACTCTCCATGGCCCAAATACTATGAAGATCAATTAGAGCTGCTTTTATTTTGAAACATTACTATCCCTTTAAAAGACCATTGGTGAATAAATAAAAGAGAACCCAATTATGATCAGTGTGGCTTAATAAAATGGCTTGCAGGGAAATATGAAACACACAGCAAGTGTTTTTAAGTCAGACAGGTCAGATGCACAATTTAAAAATCTAAATGAAGTATCTGCAAACAAGGAAAATTAATGAAAATGAAGCAAGAAAACAATTCTATAAGTATATAAAAGATTATGGTTGATACTGGTCCTCTTAAGGCTGACTGGTAATGATGATTGAGGCTAAGGCAGTGTCTGACATATTAAACGTGTGTTTTTGTTTTTTTGTATTACAAAGGAAGCAACAATGGCAGACTATGGACAAAATCACTATAATCAGTAAGACATGTACATGATGGAGGAAATCCAAGTAAGACTGGAAAAGGTTATGGTGTATAAAGTACCTTGACCTGATTGCATACACCCAAGGGTACTTGAAGATCTTGCTATTCCTGAACAACATTATATGTAATATTTATTGATTCTTTTTAACCCCTTAACGACAGGCCGTGCACGCACCTTGCGGTCCGTTAAGGACCACGGAGCTTTTTTTTTTTTTTTTTTTTTTTTTTTTTTTTGCAGCTGCGTTCCCATAATTCCATGACGGGCCAGTTCCGTCATGGGTCGTTAAGGGTATAACAACCCATGACGGAACAGGAATGTCATGGGTCCTTAAAGGGATAGTAACACTTCGTTTTAACTTTATTTTATTTTGTAGGCATTAAAAAAAAATGAAGAATGATATAAGTCTTATCGCTCAAACATTTATGGTTTATGAGATATTCACAAGCAAAGTTCCCCTCCCCGCCCCTTTTACCTAGTGTAAACAATCTCTTCTCAGATGTGAGTCTGGTTGTATGACAGTACAGATAACAGAAGGGGACAATTTTCTTTGTATGAAAACAATGAAAGCCCTTCCCCCCTTGATAAGTTTTTCAGCTTTTTCCATTATCTTAATTGAAGATTGTCCCTCTCTGCAGTCTACCTGGGCATCTCCCTTCTGATTTGGTTGAACAGGGGGGGGGATACTTTGTTTGTGAATATCTCTTAAACCATAAAGGTTTCAGAGATAAGACTTATATCATTATTCATGTTTTTTTAATGCCTACAAAATAAAATAAAGTTAAAATGAAGTATTACTATCCCTTTAAGGTGTTAATCAGGTATAGTGTTAGAAGGAAACATCATAGTTCTATGAAGAATATATCATGGAAAATGAATTTACTTCCATTCTAAGAGGGTAAGTAGTAGTTAGGAAAAGTGAGTTGCTGTTGATGTAGTATACTTGGATTTTGCAAAATACTTTGACACACTCTCACAACAGGTTACTGCATAAATTAAAAAGCTTTGGTTTGGGAGGTGATATCTATGCAAGGATAAGGAACTGGTTAAATGATGACAGAGTTGTTGTAAATGGAACCTTTTCAGGTTGCTCTAAAGTTGTAAGTGGGGTGCCACAGGGTACCGTCCTGGGTCCAATGCTTTTTAACTTGTTTAATGAATGAGGTGGGTATTGAAAGTAGTGTCTCAATCTTTGACACCAACCTGTATAAGGAAATGCATACAGAGCAGGATGTTTGCAGACTGAATTAGATAAATTTGCTTGGGGAAAAAAAAGTGGCAAATGACATTTAATGTAGACAAATGTAAGGCTATACATTGGGCTGTAGAAACAAACCTACTACATACACAATAAATGGGGAAAATACTTGGGGAATCCTCATTAGAGAAGCATTTAAGGGTACTGATGGACAATGGACTTTACAGCAATAGTCAGTCAGCTGCTGTAAGAGCAAACGGGCTACTATCCTGCATAAAAAGAAGTATAGATTCAAGGGGTGCAAATATAATAATTCTATGTAAGGCCTAATCTAGAATATGGAGTAAACTTCTGGGCACCAGTTCTTTAAAGAGATTATTGGACTGCAAAAGTGCAGATGTGCAACAAAACTGATAAAGGGATTGTAGCATCTGAGATATAAAGATAGACTAGCCAAACTGGATTCGATTAGTGAAGAGGTTTAAGGGGTGATATGATTACCATTTACAAATATTCAAGGTCAATACAAAGAACTATCCAATTATTTACTCAATGAGCTGAGCGAGAAACAAGAAGGGGAGTGGGGGTGAGATTCACGAAGCATTGATAAAGAGGAGATGACTTCTTAAAGGGGAACTACCACCCCGCAATAACTTAAGCTTCACTGATTGCTCATCTGGCGACTAGCTGCTTAGTAGCGCTAGTCGCCAGAAATATTACCCGGTTCAGCAGATATCGGCGTTTTACCGATGGTGACAGGAGCAGGAAGCACGGACGTCTCTTCACAGTGATGTCCGTGCGCCTGCGCTGTCAGTCCCTTTTGCACCGCGCGGTGCAAAAGGGACTGACAGCGCAGGTGCACGGACGTCACTGTGAAGAGACGTCCGTGCTTCCTGCTCCTGTCACCATCGGTAAAACGCCGATATCTGCTGAACCGGGTAATTCTGGCGACTAGCGCTACTAAGCAGCTAGTCACCAGATGAGCAATCAGTGAAGCTTAAGTTATTGCGGGGTGGTAGTTCCCCTTTAAGTGATATCACTTCTCCAGTTTCTGGTGAATGTCATCCATTAAGCCTAGAGGAAAGGCAATTTTGAGTAAAGGTAGGGATTTTTTTTTTTTTCCGTATGGACAGTAAAGTTGTGTTCCTCTTTGGGATGCTGTTCTTGCCGATACTGTAACTGCTTAAAAAAAATAAATAAAAAAAAATAAAATACTGACTGCCATTTGTAGGCAGAAAGAGAGTGCGTGCGCTGTACTAGATGGATGCATGTCTTTAATCAGCCTCTTCAGCTATATACCATCACAGCAGACTCCACCAGATTTGTGGGTGCTTACTGGATCTAGAAAAAAAGACTTCAGTGAAAGACCTGTGCAAGACTGCGACATGGTCATCCACACACACTTAACAAACATTACTGTGTGAATGTCGTGGCTGGAAGGTACTTTAGGCAGATTTGCCTGACTGAGGACCCTCTTTCCTTTTTAACCTACTGCCCAGTTATGCTCAATAGTTTTGAGTCCCGTTGGCACTTGGGTGGTTTGTTGTGCTAGTTCAATGTGCGTTGACACCTAAGGTTATACGGATCTGGTGTAGTTCTGTGGAATACTTGTATCGTCATAGGGGAAGAGGGAGTTTTTCTCCTTTTTTCCTCCCTGTAATCTTTGGGATGCTTGGTGTACACACAACATACTACTTCTCTGGGCAGAGAAGTCCTCTTGGGTTTTTAGCCTTTTCTTCTTGCTTGCATAGGTGCATGTGTGACAAGTGCCACCGAGTAAAGAATCTGGAATGTGGGGTGGTTGAGCTGGGGGAAGAGGGAGTCTCCTCCCCAAAGACCCTGTCTCTTCTCTTTAATAAAAAAAAAAAAAAAAAAAAGTGCCCTGCCATTCTGGTGTCAGAAGCCCAACCCCATGCTTCCTCTGATCCATATGGACTAAAGAGAAAAATATTTAACAGGAAGTTCACTAAAATCCTATTTTAAAATCTGGAAATTTCAGGAAATTTTGCTTGTCCCAAGTGGTTAGCTTAGTTTGCTCAAGAGTTGCATCTCTCGCTATCTTACTTATCAGAGTGCCACAGAGGTATGAAATGCATCACATGCCTCTGTGGCACTCTAAGAGTTAAGGCCTTAAGCATTAAGATAAACTAAACTGCATTGTATGGGGTATGTAAAATTCCCATATCCTGTTTTTAAAAGGATTAACTTGTAGTAGACCTATTGGTCCAGAGTTGGTCATATTTAGTCATATTAAAGGAGAGGAGGAAAAAAAAAAGATATCCTCAAAGTACTCATATCTTTGTATTTCATTTTAAACCCTTGCGTGATAGACTGGTAATCAACAAATACAAAGCATACCTTGCACACCCTTCTGCTCCTCTGTTACATAGGTGCAATTTTGAGGAACTTATTCCCTATTTTTACTGCACCTGCTATAGCTAAACAAGCAGTATGCACCCAGGGCCGGATTTACATCTCAGGAGCCCATAGGCACAGAAATCTGAAGCATCCAGCTCTGTATCAGTCACGGCGTGGGCAGTCTCTACTGCGCAAGACTGCAGCACGCGCAGCAATCTCTACTGCACACGACTGGGGCGTTACACATATTTTAGCGAATTATTATATAGGATGTGATTTCAAAACTTATCCGTGGTGGAGCCCTCTTTTGTTTACACACAATCTGTATGTAACATAATAATGGAGTCCTTTTAACCTTTTGTTGACTAGAATGGGCTCCAATACACTGCTTTGCAATAAGATGGAGACCTGGCATTCAAGTTGTTAACGGAGAATCACTTGAATGTATTGTAAAAGCAAGAATTCTATTTTGAGAGACAGGCGGCTTTACTGTTTTTTCATGCCATTATTTTAGCAGCATATATTCCAACTTGTATCACTTTTGTGACCTTTAATTTAACATGAGCAACATTTTAAAATTTGTGTTTTTTCTTATGGAAAACAAAGCTGTTGCTGTAATACTTGTAAATTAAGTAACAACTATTCTTTCTCAGCCTGATTTTGATGTTGAAATGTTTCACTTCCCTTTTACAGCTGAATAGTTTTCTGTGCACAGTGGTTTGGGGGATGTTAACTAATAAAAGCATGTTGTCTTTGTCACCAAAACCACATCTAGCAGAGCAGGTTCTACTTACATCTGGCCTAGACAACATAAGGCAGTCCAGCTGTTATGTTGATACTTGTAGTACACAACAGCTGAAGAGCCCCAGGTTGCCCAGCCCTGACCATGGTACTATATAGATCTCACGCCCTGCTCCTTTTAATTTTTTTAACCCTTTGAGTGCCAGAGGGGTACACAACGCATTGCTTAGTAAATAGTAAACCAAATTCTAATCTATCTGAATAAAATGGCCATGCATTCCTAACTACTGGTACTCTTGTACAATAGCTTGGGCTTTAATACTTACAAAGTCCGTTATTCACTGGATCTGCAGGGCTGGTTGAAGGCCTCATCAACTTAGTTTAATCTGCAACTGGTAAGTATGATGATTGATAAGGACAAACTTCCTGACCTCTTAAATACCATATTACTACTTTTGTTACCCAGAGCTGAAGTCAGGCACTTACCTGATCTTGTAGGGAATGTACTGGATCTGGTAAGCATGTGACGTAATATCCCCTGTTTACCAATCTGTTAGCAGTAGACAAAGACACAGGGCTATTGTTTTAGATTTGAAATTGTTTACACACACACACACACACACACACACCTCTATACATACACACACACACATCTCTCTCTCTCTCTCTCTCTCTCTCTCTCTCTCTCTCTCTCTCTCTCTCTCTCTCTCTCTCTCTCTCTCTCTCTCTCTCTCTCTCTCTCTCTCTCTCTCTCTCTCTCTCTCTCTCTCTCTCCCAACCAGTTTCAGAACTCCTGCTAGCGGGAACGGCGTTCCTGTACGTTTTCCATAGCAGGAACGCCGTTCTCATGCGTTCCTGCAGGGCTCGAGCCCTGCATGTTAGTGTGGTATCAAAAGAAAAAGCCCTGCTTGTTTGTGGAAAAACAGTATATAATGTGTGGCTGGAATAAAATACTTAGAGGTAAACTACTGTTGAACAAATATATAGATAGATATATACAAAATTGCTCCAGTCCTCAACTGCAAACCACCCAAAATTTTCCTGGTCCTTAATGGGTTAAGGAAATGTTTGGTATTGACACTCCACTGATAACAGTAACATATATATTATATATTAGTATTGTTCTTCCTATAATCGGTTGACCTTGGTGGGTTGGTCCTATAATGCTAGAGAATTATTGGTCTTAATGCACCAAAATGAAAATAATGAAGATGTTGTTCCCCTGAAATTATTCCTCTTCTGTGTGTGTGGCCCTGTATTGTTTATGGGACCATTATAAGAAATATTCCTAATTAACCCTTTAAGGACATGAGTTGCACACCACTCTGGTACTTAGGGGGTTAAATGGACACTATACTACTACCACTATGACCACCTAATAGCCTTCGATTTATTTTTCTTAAATTTGGTGGAAAATCCTAATGGAGACTGAAACAAGATAGTGGATTAATTGGTACTGGATAACGGGTGCACAGACCAACTTTTTTTTTTTTTTTTTTTTTTTTTTTTTTTTTTATTTTGCTAGCTTTGAGGAACCCACACCCTAGCCAATAAAGGCTTTGCCCTAAGGACAATTGTCTTCGCAACCAGGTCTGCCTCTGTGGACGTTATGTATACAGTACTTGTTAAAGATTTGGGTGATTCAGTCCACACACAGTTGATTGGTAGCTGCCATTAGGAACTGGTCCTGATTTAGGTACTTAAGAATGTAATATTAGGAGGTTCTGGCATTCCTTTAAATTGATTTTATATGCTAGACTTTAGTTTGTCTTGGTTAATACATTCTAGGTCTCCAAGTAAAGCCACAACACACAAACATGCATTGTACATTTTGTCATCTGACCTAGAAATAGGCGTGTAATTCAAATATGTTGCATTAAATTGGTACATTGTGTCTTTCTCCATGGTGAAGACTTTCTTCCTTTGTGGCAAGTTCATACGACATTTGATCACTGCGTACTGTCAAGTCTGAGTGTTACAAGCATCTTCATTGATTTGCTTTCCTGTGTGCTCTTCCGGATAATTTTGGTGACGGCATCAGTAGCTCTTGGCAGGAAGAAAAATACATTCTCTTTAGAGGAAGTGTCTACCATTAACTCTTAAGATAAGGCAATGACTGAATTTCTCTTCTGCTTCAGCTGTTGCATTGGCGAACAGCCCCAACCGGTGAGTGGAATTCTATCTTCTGTGAATGTTTTTGTTTCTTTATAATGGTTCTACATTTACTACTAATTTGTTATAGCACCAACTGTAATAGGGGTGTGTGGAGGTAGGGGAGGTTGCAAATTCAGATGGTGCCAGCTTTCCTTGAAACAATGTTCTAAGACCTCTAACACTCTTTATAGAATTAAAACCACTCTTCATAAATGTGAGTTTGGGCATCCTATATAATTTGCTAGGATGTTTGCCACGATGCAGTCTTTTGCAGTAAAGACTACCCGCGTTTGGGCAGTCTCTACTGTGCATGATTGCATCACATGAGTGAGGTGACGCAAGACTGCATCACTTGGAGCAGTGAGGTAGTGGCCGCTTAACCCTTTGAATGCCAGAGGCGTACGCAATGCATTGCAAAGCAATGCATTGCTTACCCCTCTGGCACTCAAAGGGTTAACATTACCCAGACCTTGACCCGTGTACACGGGCTTTTTATACTTTTTATATATATTCTGAGGTAAACTGCATCACAGGGTATGAATTAAAATCCAAATATTTGACTCTTAACCCCTTGAATGGTAGGTGTGGTCAATGCACTGCAAAAGACCTAGCATTAAAGGTGTTAAAATACCCATTTAAATCAGTGGGAATTTGGAGAGAGTGTTTGTGTTGTGCAGCTGGCTTGCTCCATTATTTAGCTTAGCACTGCAATGTGTTGTATACATATCTGTTTATCTACATTGTAAAATAACAGTTGATGAGACTGAAAAAAGACAAGCACCCATGTTCTGTGCTGGATAGGTCTCCATTACTTTTACTTCATCAGGTGGGAGCTAAAGGGTTGCTACACCTTTTTTCATTAAGAAAAGGTTGGGGTGGAGGAAGTTTCCTACTGAGTGAAACAAGGGTACTCCCACTGCTGGGATATGAATCTTTACAGCATAATAGTTGAACCTCTTAAGAACCAGACGTATCTGGGTATTTTTATCCTAAAGGTCCACACAGAGTACACTCTGGGAGCTGGAACATGTGTGATCACATGTAACGGCTTGCTGAAAGAGGCTGAATCTGACTGCTCTGGTCTTAGAGCAGTCAGTTTTAGAATACCTGCATGATCACAGTGCTCCCTCAGGAGCAATTTGAACAAAAAATGTATGACATGTACCAGGACCATCACTGATCCTTAATGCCTGGATAATTGTGCTGGTTCTGGCACATTGCTGGTCCTTCAGGGTTTAACCCCTTTGCATCCTGTGACGTACCCGGACCATCACGCTGGTCTGGCACTTAAGGACCAGTGACGGTCCTGGTACGTCACGTACTTTTACTCACCGCGCTCCTGCAGGAGCGCGGTGAGTAATACCGGGGACTGAACTTGATCGCTCCAAGACCGAAGCGATCTCTCTGTCCCTCGTTCGACGTGCCGGAACACGTGATCAGTCACGTGGGACGGCACGTAGAACTCTCCTGTCTGGTCCTTAAAGGACCAGACACACTGGGACCGCTGGTCCTTAAGGGGTTAAACTGGCTTGTGTTTAACAGTACCCTCTAGTTCCCAAATTTGACAGCTACTCTGTTTTTCTTTTTATGGAAGTTTAGTGACAACAGTTCTGCATTGAATGTGGTAGTAACTGCTTCATCACATCCTGTTAGTTTCAACTTTCAGGAAGTAATGAAGTTGTTGTTTCTCTTCTGACAGTGTGAACTGTTATAAGATTTGAATAAAATTGGTAGCAGTGGAAATACTCGTGTTTATCCCAGTAGAAATAGGTATATAACTCATTTATTTTTGTTTTTAAAAACCTAATGCTGTCCCTTTTGTTATTATGGACTCTATTGGCTTTATAATACCGTGAAAATTATTAATTTGATGCGAAGTATCTCATTCTCCACAGAGAATTAAATAATTAACTATAGTTTAATATTTGACTATATAAAATTCATTTTTACATTTCTTTAAATTTAGAAAAGACGACGGCGCATTGACCGAAGTATGATTGGAGAACCAATGAATTTTGTACACACTGCTCATGTAGGCTCAGGAGATGCAAATGCAGGATTTGCATTGGTAAGGGTTGTTTGCAAAGAAAGTGGAGCAGTTGTGAGGTAAGCCAGCTGCAACCTAGGAATGGAATAACATTTCTGTTGCTTTAAATGGGCTTTTAAAGCGAACTATCATGCGCACATAAGTTATGCCCAATTAATGGTTAGTATCTTGTTAATCATAGAAATGGCATAATAAAGTTCCTCAAGTGCCGGCATGAGTTGGAATCATAACTTCGTATGAAGCTTACTTCAACAGGACAGCGCAGGCATCTTGGTAAAGAGGGATCTGTGCACCTGCACTATTCGTCTTGTTTCCTCACTGATAGGTTTACCAACTGGGCTCTTCCATTGTACGGTACGGTACAGACAGGGATGGATAGCGCAGGTGCACAGATCCCCCTCTGCCAAGATGTTGGTGCTGTCCTATTGAATTAAGTTTAACCCTTTGAATGTCAGACTGGTACGCAATGCATTGCAGAGCAATGCGTAGCGTATCCCTCTGGCACTCAAATGGTTAATATGAAGTTATGATTTCAACTCATGCTAGCACTTGAGAAACTTTTACACTATTTACATGATTAACAAGATGCTAACAATTCATTGCGCGTAACGTATGTGTGCAAGATAGTTCCACTTTAACTCTGAGAACCAGATGGGGTATACAACACTGCAAAACAATGCAATACATAACAATCTGGCACCCAAAGGGTTAAGACTTTTTGAAAGGCATGTAACTCATTCCAGAGCACTGCATTGGTGAGCACCGTACCTTTCAAGGCCTATTTAAACCAATAGGGATATTGCCATCTATGATGCAGTTGGCTTGCCCCAGAATTGCCCTACAATAAGATAATGTGTTTATTTCCACTGCTCAGTATATTTAATCAATATGGTCTTTGCATTATAACATTTTAAATCTTTAAAGGGGGACTTCACCTCCCTTTTTTTTTTTTTTTTTTTATGTATATGGAAATATTAGATTCATAAAGACTTACCTTCTGACACAGTGGAGCCATCACTGCAGTACAGCTCCATACCATAGAGCTGTCCATCTTCCCTCCACCTTCGCTCTTGCACCTCTATATGGCATTGAGTGAGGGAGGACAGATCATGTGACCTAGAGGTCCGCTTGTCTCTGGGGCTATTTTACATCTGTAAGTGGACTGGCACTTGTTATATAGTGAGCGCGTAAAAGCACTCACTTTGCCTCCATGACCTGAATGAGCATTGGGGAGAGCATGTCAGGTAGCATGATTTGGGACGCACTGAGGGAGGAAGAGGGATTGAGGCACAAGAGGGGAGGTCATGGACAACCCTATGGTACTGAGCTGCACCAGAGCGATGGCCTTTAAGTCGGAAGGTAATTCCATACAATTTTTTTTTTTTTTTTTTTAAATTTAATATTAACTAACTGAAGCTTTATTGCACACCACAGTTTAAATATCAATACGTTTCTGGGAAGTGAGAGTTGCACTTTACGTGGTGGTCAGCCCATTGGCCCTCAGTTCATTGTGCAATTCTGGATCTCAACCCTTTGATTGTTAGAGGGGTATGTCTTGCACACCCTTTTAGCACTCAAAGGGTTAATGGGCATATACATAAATTATATATAAGTGCTCTGTATCATCTGATATTGTTAATGGACATATATCCTGTAATAGCAGTCAGTGTGTTTTTCAGGGTGACATCGCAGATCCTTATTGACAGTGACAGGTTGAGCATAACACTGCCTTATGCACAAAGAAAAAGAGCAGCAATTCTGGGCCAAACCAGACGCGTCATAGTGATGTAAATGGGGAATTGTAACCCCTTGAATGTCTCCAAAGTACTACGAAGCAATGCTCTTGTGACCTAGCATTCAATGGAATAAAAGCTCCACTTAAATCAGAGGACGACTTAATTTATTTATTATTTTTACCCTTGTGGTGCTATTGGTTTGCTCCAGAATTACTGTAATTGCCTTATGGATTTAATGTGGGATAAATAGTTTTTAAAGGGATAGTAACACTTAATAAACAGTACAGTTTATATTGGAATCTTTATCCTCCTGAGTACAACAGGGGTACTCCCACTGCCGAGACATATATTTTATTCAAATATTATAGCAGCTCAAACTTGAATTTTTTGGGGGTACAGTATCTCAATGGTCTGAAACTTTACAGTGCTATTGCTACACCATTCTATGGAGGCTTAGTCATTTGACCAGAACTTTCCATAGGATTATGTAGCAATAGCACCACTGTAAAATTTCAGGCCATTGAGATACTGTACCCCCCAAAAAATTCAAGTTTGTCATAGCAGTGGGAGTACTGTACTCAGGGGGATAAACCTTCTAATATAAAATTTAACTATATATATGAGGTGTCCCTATCCCTTTAAAGGGATAGTAATACTTCGTTTTATCTTAATTTTATTTTGTAGGCATTAAAAAAAAAAAACATGAACGATATAAGTCTTCTCTCAAACCTTTATGGTTTAAGAGAGATTCACAAGCAAAGTATCCCCCCCCCCGTTCAGCCAGATCAGAAGGGAGGTGCCCAGGTAGACTGCAGAGAGGGACAAGCTTCAATTAAGATATGGGAAAAACCTGAAAAACTTGTCAAGGGGGGCAGGGCTTTCATTGTTTTCATACAAAGAAGCTTGTCCCCTGCTGTTATCTGTCTGGTCTTACAACCAGATTCACATCTGAGAAGAGATGGTTTACACTAGGAAAAAGGGACTTTGCTTGTGAATATCTCTTAAACCATAAAGGTTCGAGAGATAAGACTTGTATCGTTCTTCATGTTTTTTTAATGCCTACAAAATAAAATAAAGAGAAAACGAAGTATTACTATCCCTTTAAAGACCATTATTACTTTTTTAATACATCTGTTTGTGAGAGCATCCCCAAAAGTCTCCTGCCCTCCATTCAGGGGAGGTCAGGCTGGAATACAACCAGGAAGTGTGTGTATCATCCACAAACCCCTGGGTTGTGTTTGTAGCCTCGATAGATCTAGACTTTGTCTCACACTGGGGTTCTGTGGTGACACCTTTTTTAGTTTTGCAGTTTAGTCTATTCTCACTGGGCCAACAAAGGGGCCTGGGGTCTCTTCTCTTCTGTATTCTGGTCTCCTGAGGCTCATAGTGAAGCCTTTGCTTCATCTGCAAGTCTGCTCCCAGGGGAGCAGATCTGCCAAAAGGACACTATCAACATGATGGCTTCCCTTTAACTCTGGTTCAAGTGAGAAATAACCGAGTATACTTGTGTTATTGCTATTACATATACTTCCTTACCTGAAGCATTAGAAGATGACTACTATCCTGGTACTTTCTTTGAAGAATCTCGTAATTTGAGAAGGGTGGCAAAACTAAAATGAGAAACCCAGGGGCTGCCTCTAGTGCAAATCAGACTGGTCACCTGTTGGCCACCTCCTGGGGTACTTCCAAATAGATACATACAAAAGTAGATGCTAGGCTATTGCATATGCAATTTCTAGATCAATTGCTTGTGTAAATGGATTCCAATCATTGTGTAGACTGCTCTCTCACAGTATGGCAATACATAGAAAACAAAGACAAAGTAGGTGCCCAATGGCATAATATAACCACACAATTGTATAAAAGAAAAGTGAAAATACTCAGATTCCCATTTGTTCAGAGTAGACTGGTATAACATGCATACAGAGATATTCCACTGTCTCTGGCCAGGGTATCATCAACTGCTTAACACACACATCCACACCTTCTGAATTTCAAAGTAAAATGCTGTTTGTGAGAGGGTGTGTGTGTTTATTTGTTTACTGTTTGTCTATTGTACAAAAAATAATTTGTCATCAAATATAGCTTGCAGGTAACTCGGGGAAGGCGACAGCCTCTTTAAGTAGGCAGGAACAATTCTTGAAAAGAAGTGCAGGGTGGAGTTTTCCTTCCCTCTTTAGCTGGTCACCACCCAATCCCCAACCAGTTAGATTTGTTCCTTGAACAGGAAAGGCAAGAGAACAGTTCTGCTTAGTTTTTAGTTATATTTCTTGTTTTCTGTTAGATATTGGATGTAGAAATCTCCCATTAGGTGGATTACCGTTACTGCCTTCCCAGTGGTGGATTTCTCAGGTACCAGGTGCTGTTTGTGGACCTTCCAGCCCTGATGGGGAATGATCTTGCATGCTAGGTTTTTTTTTTTTTTTCCCTAGTAGTAGCCCACTGAAGCTTCTTCTTTAACAATGGTAGTCTGAAGACCCAAGACCTGCAAAAAAGGGTGAACAACTGAGTGCTGAGGTCCACTTGTCCCACTGCTTTCCCTCCGTACAGGGGTCTCCTTTAGGAGTTCCTATTACATACTCTCATTGGGGTTTACATGTTTGACCGTTGGCTTACTGGAGCACTTGGGTTTCTGTGGTAATTTAACAGCTCGTTTGCCGAATTGAGCACCTTTTAAGGGTTTTGTCACACTTCCTTTTGGCCTTAAATGGCTATTTCTATGGTTTTCCAAACTTTGGACTGACTCTATTAGAATTCCGTTATTTTAAGTTCCGCACCTTTAAGGAGCGCTTTACCGCATAGATGCCATGCTCCATTCACCTATGAGACTTTTACTTATTGGGACATATCTCTGCAACCACTCCACGTAGGAAGTTCAGACACGGCTCATTTTACTTGTCTACCCCTGTCCTGTTTATCTGTTATGTTCTGAGTGTCTTGGGGGGCTCAGGGGGCTTCAGGCACTGTTTTAGGGTACTTGAAGAGAAACTGCGTTTCCCATGAGTGGCTGCTTCGTTGGCTATTCTCTGATTGGCTACTGAGCGGACTCCATTTTTCTAGCTTTCCCTTCACGAGTATCCTACGCAGAGCTTGGACTCTTCTTCTCTCCTCAGCAGATTAACCTTTCTCCTGCCAGTTAAGTGCATTTTTGCTAATTCTGGGGTGAATATTTACTTTCAGATGCAGTATTAGGATTTTTCCTCATACTATCAAACACTTTATTTCCTGTTAGGATGTCAGACCAGTTGGGACCTGAGGCTAGACCTAAGACTAAGGATACTGGGGAGTCTGTGTCCCCTGTTGCACATTGCTCCTCATGTCAAACAGGGCTTCCTAGAGAATACTCGGGTCATTTATACCCTTCTATTGCTGTCCCCTGCCTCTCTGCCAGGACCCTCCTGCCATGTTTTTGGAACCACCTTGGATGCAAGAGTTAGACTACTTTTCAACTACTTCCAATGCAATTGCAGGGGGTCACCAAGCTTGGGAACCCCCTGCGTTATTCAGGTCTTCTGTGCCCAAACCACAGGGTGTGCCTGACGTGTCAGACCTGGTCTGCAGATACCATTTCCAAGAAATCCTTGATTTCTTTGCCCTTTCTGGGCACTTCTTTATATGGGCCGGAACTGAAGAGGTTACTGGGGGCAAGAGCACTTTGTTGCCTTTGGTTCCCAAGAAGAAACCTTAAGTCTGACGACAACGTCTTTTTGTCCCTTCCAGGCTGAGACTAGTCCCATGGCCAGAACGGTTCCACAGGCTCCATGTTCCTCCTCCAAGCCCAAACAGCAGTGGAGGCCCAAACAGTCCTCCACTAAGACCAGTAAACCACCTTCAGCATGACTCGCCAAACCCCGGACCCGACAGCTCCATTTTCTAAGTGTCTGGACAGACACCGTGGTGGATCCGTGTGTTTTACAGGTGATTTCAGAAGGGTACAGGATTCCCTTCTCCTCTCTTCCTCCTTTCAGGTTCTTCCCTTCTCTCACTCCTGAGGGACTGGAGAGGTGTAGTCTTTTCAACAGCTCTATTCATACTCTACTGGACAAGGATGTTCTGGAACAGGTTCCTAACCTGGAAATCTGTTCCGGTTTCTATTACAACCTGTTTGTGGTCTCCAAGAAGGATGACAGCTGCCGTCCCATCCTGGACCTCAAGGATCTCCATTCCTTCGTAGTCATGACTCATTTATCACCAAGAGTTCTTAAGATCGGTGATTGTGGCAATGTGCCCTAGGGAATTTCTGGCTTCTTTGGACCTCCAGGATGCCTATCTGTATATAGCCATCCATCTGGAGAGCCATCAGTATCTCGGGTTTGCTTGCGACAGAGGACACTTCGTTTTCTGCTCTTTCCTTCGGTCTGACTACAGACCGCCCCCCCCCCCCCCCGCAGGTATTTACTCGTATCCTGGGTGCACTGATTTTCTGTCATGTACAAAGATGGCATCAGCCATTCTGTACATGGGCGACTTGCTCTTGAAGGCCCCGTGTCCGGAACTCCTTCAACAACAGGTCAAGGACTGTATCGACGCTCTCACCCATCACGGTGACATGGAGAAGTCGGACCTTGTTCCATCCCAGAGTCTGGTCTTCCTAGGTCTCCTGTTCGACACCCTGAAAGGCATGATATTTCTCACAGAAGAAGTGATAAACCAGATCACCCACAAGGTATACTCAGTGCTTGCTTGTGATCCCATTCCAGCCAAGAAATTGACCTCTAGTGGGGAAGTTAATATCCACTATAGAGACGGTACGGTTTGTCATGGCTCGCACAAGGGAATTTCAGAGGTTGGTGATCCAGGTTTGCATAGGAACCCCACATCTCCTGAAGCTGTCTTTCTTTCCCCTTACATGTGGAGCAGAGTCTCTCTTGGTGGCAAGATCCTCCCCAACCTAAGGAAGGGCAGACCCTTCCTAGTACCATTCTGGACCATGGTGACAACGAATGCCAGCCTATCCTACTAGGGAGCGATCCTGGGTCACCTGAACGCACAGGGTTGGTGGTCAGCGGAAGAGTCTCTTCTACCCATCAGTGTCCTGGAACTTCAGGCAATATTCCACTCTCTGATACTGGTCCTATCCTCTCGAAGGCTTTCCAGTTTGTGTCCAGTCCGACAATGCCACGGCCATGGCTTACATAAACAAGCAAGGCGGAACAAGAAGTCTCACCGCTTGGTTGGAGGTCAAAGGCTATCTAAACCTGGGCAGAAGAACGTCCCTGCCATCTCTGCAATTCATTTTCCAGGAGTAGACAGTGTCTTGGCTGACCTCTTAAGTCAACGCACGGTAGACAGAAGAGAGTGGGAACTCCACCAGGAGGTGTTCGAACTAATCATCCAGAAATGGGGACTCCCCTGTATTGACCTGATGGCAACCAGACACAACCGGTTCCATCGTTTTGTTCCCACTGGAGGGATCCTTTGGATCTTGCAGTGGATGCCATGTCGATTCTGTGGCAATTTCCTCTGGCTTATATCTTTCCTTCCATTCCCCTGCTTCCCAGGGTGTTGAGGAAATTGCAGTTGGAACAAACTCCGGTCATTCGAATCTCTGTATTGGCTTCGACAACCCTGGTTTCTGGAGCTTTTGGACCTATATGTGGCTTCCCCACAGACCGGATCCACTTCTACAGGGTTATCTGTGGAAGGAGGATGTGGACCGTTTGGCGGTTGAACCCTCAATATTGAGGAAGAGAGGTTTTTCTTCAGCGGTCGTAGCTACTATGCTTCATGCTAGTAAGCCTGTTTCCTCGAAGGCGTACCACAGAATCTGGTGTATTTTCCACTCTTGGTGCGTGGATAGGGATCTGTCCTCACAAGACTTCGACCTTCCTACTATCCTGTCCTTTTTACAGGACAGTGTGGACAAGGGCATCAGCCTGCATTCCATGAAGGTTCAAACTTCTGCACATCTGTCTTTTTCCAGATGCTCATTGCCATCCTTCCGGAAGTCAAGGTTTTCTTTCAGGGAGTTGCTTATGCTCGCCCTGCCTTTTAAGAGTCCCGCTCCTCAGTGGGACCTTAATTTGGTGCTGGGTAGTGTTGAGCGAGCATGCTCGGCCGATGCTCGGATCGGCTCGAGCATCGCTCTGCTCGGCACATGGCGGTACTCGTACGAGTACCGCATGTGCTCGCCCGCCATGTTCGGGTCTCCTCCCCGCACGTTTTGCGGCTGCTGCGCAGCCAATAAACGTGCAGGGAGGCTCTGACATCGGTGTAATGCCAGCAGCCATGTTGGCTGCTGGCATTACACTGATTGGCTGGCCAGAACCCGTGGTCAGGTGCTGTATAGCACCTGACCATCGAGTTCGGCTCAGTCTTAGCCAGGGAGAGCTGAGGATAGGAAGGGAAAGGCAGTGTAGGGAGGAAAAAAACCAAACTTGTGAAAAAAAAGAACCAAAAGTCCTTTTTAGGACTACTGTGTGTGGGGGCAGCAGGTTATTTTGTGTGGGGGGAAAAAAACAAAAAAAAAAAAAAAAAAAAAATATTCTGTTTAGTGTGCAAAGTTGCAGATTAGAGCACATTCTGTTTAGTGTGCACAGTTGCAGATTAGAGCACATTCTGTTTAGTGTGCACAGTTGCAGATTAGAGCACATTCTGTTTAGTGTGCACAGTTGCAGATTAGAGCACATTCTGTTTAGTGTGCAAAGTTGCAGATTAGAGCACATTCTGTTAAGTCTTCAAACTAAAATATCAAAGTCACATATTCCATTCAGTGTGCGTCGCCGCAGTTTAGCAGCACATTCTGTGTACTGTGCAGAGTTGCAGAATAGGAAGAAATACTGTTAAGTCTTCAAACTAAAATATCAGTCACATATTCCATTCAGTGTGTTTCACCGCCGTTTAGCAGCCTATTCTGTGTACTCTGCACAGTTGCAGAATAGTAAGAAATACTGTTAAGTTTTCAAACTCAAATATTAAAGTCACATATTCTGTGTAAGATGAAGGCGGGTAAAAAGGGACGGGGAAGTGGACGTGATCCTGAAAGTTCAGGGCGCGGGTCAGGACGCGGAGAAACTGTGCCTGGTGCCAGAGCACAAGAAAGAAAGACATCCACCATACCTAGCTTCATGTGTAATTTTACAGGGCGTCGCAGGACATCACTCTCGAGGTCCGACCACTGCGAACAGGTGGTCGGTTGGATGACAGCTGATACTGCTTCCAGTCGGTTAAGCACCACCCTGTCTTCCACCAAGTCCACTCTCAGTAGCCAAGAGTCTGGTCAAAATAATCCTCACTCTGATCATCCTTCCTCCCACCATACACGGTCTGGTCAAAGAAGTGATCCCACACTGGGATATAGTGAGGAGCTCGTCTCATCACCAATCCTTCATTTGACCCTCTCTCCAAGCACGCTTGCAGAGGAACATGACATCTTGTGCCCTGATTCACAACCTCTAGAGGCTACCCAATCACAAGAAGATGACAGATGTGAACGGCATTTAAGGTCAAAGGAAGTAGTGGATGATGATGATGAGACACAGTTGCCATTAAATCAACCACTATTTCCGTCTCAAGACCTTGTTGAGGAGAATGTTATACAGTTGTCAATGACTGAGTATGTGGTGGGATCAAGACTTGAGGAGGATGATCAGAGTGAGGAAGTGGAGGAGGACTTGGTGGACGATGAGGTGACTGACCCCACCTGGGAAGGTGTAGAGCCGAGCGATGACAGCAGTCCTGAGGGTGAGCCATCTGCAGCACCGCAACAGGCTGGAAGAGGCAGTGGTGTGGCTACAGAAAGAAGGCGGACCGCACCAATCCGGCCCGCAAATGTTCCACGGAGCACCCCCTTGCGTAAATCTCCCTTGCCAAAGGGTAGGTGTTCCGCGGTATGGCGTTTTTTTAAGGAAAGTGCAGACGACAAAAGAATTGTAGTTTGCAACCTGTGCCACACCAGAATGAGCCGAGGCATGAACACTAGAAACCTCACCACCACCAGCATGATCCGACACATGGCATCCAAGCACCGTAGTAAGTGGGAGGAACGCCTGGATCGCCCATCTGTGTCTGCAGGCCACACCACTGCCTCCTCTTCCCCTGTTTTCGGTGCCGGCCAATCGCCTGTCGAAGGCGCAGGCCCGCATACCTCCCGCCCTGCACCTGTACCATCTGAAGCACCATCAGCGACCACATCCACTTCCCTGTCCCAGCACAGCGTCCAAATGTCGTTACCCCAGGCATTTGAGCGCAAGAGAAAGTACCCAGCCACCCACCCACAGGCCATAGCACTAACCTCACACCTTTCAAAATTACTGGCCATCGAAATGCTGCCATTTAGGCTTGTGGACACTGAGTCCTTCCGCAGCCTGATGGCAGCAGCTGTCCCTCGGTACGCGGTCCCCAGCCGCCACTACTTTTCCCGGTGTGCCATCCCCGCATTACACCACCATGTGTCCCGTAACATCACCCGTGCCCTGACCAACGCAGTTACTGGGAAGGTCCACTTAACGACTGACACATGGACAAGTGCTTGTGGCCAGGGACGCTACATTTCCCTGACGGCACACTGGGTGAATGTCGTGGAGGCTGGGAGCGACTCGGACCCTGGGATGGCACGGGTGCTACCCACGCCGAGGATTGCGGGCCCTACCTCCATCAGGGTTTCCGCCAGCACCTACGTTATTGGCTCCTCCTCCTCCGTTTCCACCTCCGAATTCTCTACACGCAGCGCCACTCCCCCATCAGCCAGTAGCTGGAAGCAGTGTAGCACTGCAGTGGGGAAGCGTCAACAGGCCGTGCTGAAGCTGATCTGCCTTGGGGACAAACAGCACACGGCCTCAGAGCTGTTGCAGGGGATTAGTCACCAGACCGAGCAGTGGCTCTCGCCACTCAACCTGCAACCAGGCATGGTTGTGTGTGATAATGGGCGTAACTTGGTGGCGGCTTTGGAGCTCGGCAAGCTCACACACGTACCATGCCTAGCGCATGTATTTAATTTAGTGGTGCAGCGATTTCTAAAAACCTACCCCAATGTGCATGATCTCTTGACCAAGGTGCGCCGCGTGTGTGCACATTTCCGTAAGTCATCTACAGCTTCGGCCGGCCTGTTGAAGCTGCAGCAGCGCTTACAATTGCCAGCTCACCGGCTGCTGTGTGACGTGAGCACGCGCTGGAACTCCACCTTCCACATGTTGGCCCGGCTTTGTGAGCAGCAGAGGGCAGTAGTGGAGTACCAGCTGTTACACGGTCGTCGCCTCTCCATTCAACTTCCTGTAATCAGAAGTGAGGAGTGGGAATGGATGTCAGACCTCTGCGAGGTTTTACGCAATTTTGAGGAATCGACACAGATGGTGAGCGGCGATAACGCTATTATCAGTGTAACCATCCCACTTCTGTGTCTACTGAAACGCTCGCTGCTCACAATTAAAACCGACGCTTTGCATGTGGAAGAGGTGGAAATGGGGGAGGAAGAGCTTACACAAGGTGATAGCCAGAGCACCCTCACTTCGTCTTCTCAGCGACAATTGGAGGAGGCGGAGGAGGAGGAAGACACGGTTGCCTCCGCTACAGAGGGTAGCCATGGAACTTTAGTTCCATCTCTTCAGCGTGGGTGGGCAGAAGAGGAGGAAGAGGATGAGGATATTGAGAGTCATCCTCCTGGTGAGGACAGCGAAATCTTGACTGTTGGTACTCTGGCACACATGGCTGACTTTGTTAGGCTGCCTTTCCCGTGACCCACGCGTTATACGCATTTTAAACAACACGGATTACTGGGTGTTCACCCTTCTGGACCCCCGCTACAAAGAGAATTTCTCATCTCTCATTCCTCCGGTGGAGAGGACAAGCAAAATGGTGCAATACCAGAAGGTTCTTGTCGAAAAATTGCTCCAAAATTTTCCATCTGACAACGCTGGCGGCAGAGTACGTGCTACCTTGGCCAACAGAGAAGGGGAGAAAAGGGGAGCACACAGCAGTTCCGAGAAAGGCAGGGCAACACTCTCCAAGGCGTGGGACACCTTCATGACACCCCGCCAGCACCCTCACCCTGATGCGCAGCCTAGTGTCACAAGGAGGGAAAAGTTTTGGAAGATGGTGAAGGAGTACGTAGCAGACCGTGTCAGCGTCCTCAATGATCCCTCTGTGCCTTACAACTACTGGGTGTCCAAGCTGGACACGTGGTATGAACTGGCACTCTACGCCTTGGAGGTGCTGGCCTGCCCTGCCGCCAGCGTTCTGTCTGAGCGGGTATTTAGTGCTGCTGGTGGCATCATAACAGATAAGCGTATCCGCCTTTCCACCGACAATGCTGATAGGTTGACACTTATAAAAATGAACAAGGCCTGGATTTCCCCTGACTTCTCCACTCCACTGGAGGAAAGCCCCGGGGGAACATAAAGTCACTTTATATATGTTATTTACAATGATGTGAATACTCTGTATTCCCATTCACCCCTTCCACCCAAAAAACGGGTATATGGTTGACTCTTAATCTTCTCATCCTCCTCCTCCTCTTCCATATGCCCTGTGCTATAATTTTTATATAGGGCCAGCTCACCAGCGGGCCCTGTGATATAATTTTTATATAGGGCCAGCTCACCAGCGGGCCCTGTTTGACAATTTTTATATAGGTCAGCTCACCAGCGGGCCTTCTCATATAATGTTTTATTGGGTCAGCTCTCTAGCGGGCCCTCTCATATAATGTTTTATAGCGTCAGCTCACTAGCGGGCCTTCGCATATAATGTTTAGGATGGTCAGCTCTGCAGCAGACCCTCACCCATAATGTTTTAGATGGTCAGCTCAGCGCACGTTTCCCTCTTAATCATGGCCTCAGTTCTGAAAATCAAGGAAATTTTTGGGAGAATTTGCCTCTGCGCACGTTTCCCTCTTAATCATGGCCTCAGTTCTGAAAATCAAGGAAATTTTTGGGAGAATTTGTTTCTGCGCACGTTTCCCTCTTAATCATGGCCTCAGTTCTGAAAATCAAGGAAATTTTTGGGAGAATTTGCCTCTGCGCACGTTTCCCTCTTAATCATGGCCTCAGTTCTGAAAATCAAGGAAATTTTTGGGAGAATTTGCAGATGATATACAAGTAAATATACAGCAAATACTGTTTGGTAACAATTTTTCGCCTAAAGTCGTTTTTATTTTCCTTTTTGTGTGTTTTACGGTCAGTCTGTAAAAATGGCGTACTACGGGCGAAACATCGTTCCCAGCAGCGACGTTGGACTCCAAGATGCATCCAGACATCCTCCCTATGCTGTCCCTGAACCATTTCTGTGGTGTTTCCATCATTTTCTTCCATTTTCCTATGGACCAGGCACCCTCCCCTCATCAGAGCAGGGGGTGCCTGGTGTAATGCTCGAGTCCTCCCATTGACTTCAATGGGGCTCGGGTGCTCGGCCGAGCACTCGAGCCTCAGGGGGTGCTCGGTCAGAGCACCCGAACACCCGAGCATTGGGGTGCTCGCTCATCACTAGTGCTGGGCATCGTACAGCGCCCTCCTTTTGAATCCTTGGCCACTATTCCTCTTCGTCTTCTGACTTGGAAAATGGCTTTCCTATTGGCAATAGTCTGTTTGCAAGGTTGCCGAGCTGCAAGCTTTGTCCTGTAAACCGCCTTTTTTGGTGTTTCACAAGGACAAGGTGGTTCTTCGCACTTCCCAGGAATTTCTTCCAAATGTGGTTTGAGTTCCACATCAATCAGGAAATTGTCGTGCCTTCATTTTGTTCTGACCCTAACTCGGAGAGGGATCTCCACTTGTTAGATGTGGGGTGCTCCCTTAAGTTCTATGTGCACAGCACTGAATCCATTCACCAGACTGACTCACCATTTCTGAGGGTCTCAGGGCTGGTAAACCTGCATCTAAGGTGACTATTGCCTCCTGGATCAAGTCTACCATTAGTAAGGCCTACGAACTCTGGAAGAACCCTGTTCCTTTTTGTATCACAGCTGATTCCACCAGGTCTATTGGGGCCTCCTGGGCCTACAAAAATCAGGCCTCTGCTGATCAGTTGTGCAAGGCAGCCACTTGGTAGTCTGTGCACACTATATTGTGTTGATGTGCTGGGTTCGGCTGACGCAAGCCTTGTTAGGAAAGTCTTGGAGGCAGCCTTGCCTGTCTAGGACTTTTCTCATTACGTCTCAGTAATCTTTGACTGTTGAGCCCGGTTGGCTCTAATTCAGTGTGCTGTGTTAGTTACTGGTGTGTTATATTAGAGTTCAGTATCCGTTGACACTTCTCATTTGGGGCTGTCCTGATCTGATTAGTCCATATGAGCTCTGGCGACTTTGGGGACCTGCACCTGGTCCTTGCCTTCTTTCCCACCACTGGGAAACTCAATGTTGGTACATCCCAGAGGTACCTTTAAGCTATATTGGACGCCTGAGAAGAGGATTTTAGTCTTACCTGTTAAATCCTTCTCTCTTAGTCCATGTAACTTGCAGATCTCCCACACTGTCAAGGGACCATGCTTGGTTCTCCTGTGACTGAACGTGGGAGTTCCTTCTTGTTCATGCTCACAAGAGTCTTCTTTTTCCTTCTTGCTACCTAGCCAATAGTTAGCGTCTCAAATCTAACTGGTTGGGGATTGGCTGGTGACCAGCTAACCTTGCACTTCTTCTTTTCAAGAATTGTTCCTGCCTACTTAAAGGGGCGGTCGCCTTCCCAGGGTTACCTGTAAGCTATATGGACGAAGAGAAAAGGATTTAACAGGTAAGTCTAAAATCCTTTTACATAGGACAGTTTAAAGCGGAACTAACACCCCTGCAAGATGTAGCCTCAATTAGAGGGCTACAATCTGTGATAACTCGCTGTGTAATTATTTATTTATTTTTTTAAAAAAACGTGTTCTTAAAGAGTAATCCGTTAATTCCAAAAAGTACCTGGTGACGTCTTCCCCCGGAAAAGCGCATTGTGCATGTCAGCACGGAGCTGATCAGCTCTCTTGTAACTCCTCCTGGCTACATGGAAACGCCTACATCATCCGCTTTAGATTCTCCTGCTGGTCCGAGAATCTAAAGCTGATGACATAGGGGTTTTCGTGTAGCCGGGGGGAGTTACAAGAGAGCTGATCGGCTCCATGCTGACATGCGCAATGTGCTTTTCCGGGGGGAAGACGTCACCAGGTACTTTTTGGAATTAACGGATTCCTCTTTAACACTTTATTTAAAAAAAAAAAAAAAAAAAAAAAAAAAAAAAAAAATTACACAGCGAGTTCACAGATTGTATCCCTCTAATTGAGGCTACATCTTGCAGGGGTGTTCCGCTTTAAAGTAACCCCTCTTACATGTTTCATTGGAACACACAGCTTTATCAAAGATCTGTGTGTATAGACCAGCAGCCGGTTTCATTTCAAATATTTAAATCCCTTCATGGACCTATGATTTTGGTTTATTACAAAACTATAATTGCTTAAAGATATCTAGTGGATATAATGCTTCCTATACTATTCATCTTACGCAAAAATATGGTGCACCAAGGTCTCATATCGAGGATACGACTAAGTGAATGATAAAATTATCAATTCTTTATTTTCATACAAAAACATAGTCCATACCTCATATTTCTTGACAAGCGTATATAGGATAGAAGTGGGCACCTTACTGCAGACGTCTCTCAAACCCCTACAATCAACACATTTTGCATGGAAGCATGCTTACTCATGATCACATAATGGCGCTGAATACCGTATATTTAAAATGTTGGCAACCAATCACGGCAAAAGGAAACAATCATCATTGATATGGAAGCATCGTAGTGTCAAAATTACAATATACTATATTAAGAACATACATATAAAGTGAATATGGTTAACCCTATCGGGCTCAATATTACAAAGTTAATTATTGCTCATATTTAAATAAACACACTTCAATGTGTATATTGACATGTATCTTAATACAAAAAAAGTCATCATTCATGTTATTTCAAACTTGCCGTTCCTAGCATGCCACATCCCTAAACCCGGCTTTCTTGTCAATCATATCAATTATAGATAAAACTTTCTTTCAACATCTGTTAAGATCAAAGAACATTAGCTGACCTTCTACCCGGCAGAGTACATCCAATTTAAATAGTCAGTCAAAATCAAATGAAATCGACTCAGTCCAATTGGATAAAGGAAGAGGTTAAATAGGATTCAATCTCAGTTGATGCGTCTCATCCACATATCTTCTCCTCTTAAATATATATCTATCTATAGATATATATATCTATATAGAGAGAGAGGGAGACCAACCTAAACGGAGATCGAAAAGCTGATTTTAAAGATCATTGATTACAATATGCAGAAAAAGCTTTTGTATCCATAATCCCACTTTATAGTCAATGTATATAATACATAGATACAAAGTGTTTCTGCCTAATAACCAAAACAAAATACAAAGCAGCTTATCTTATGAAGCAACAATATCAAAGCTCTCTCCTGAGCTGTTTACATTACAACCTTCAAAAGATCATTATAAAATGGAACGTGATCACCCAGAGTTAGACACAATCATATATTAAATATAGATCATTCATTTAGATTAACCTAAAGTGTCTAAACTGCAGGCAAAAACATTTCCATCAAAAACATTTCAAATAAATGAAATGAATCATATGTCCCTATACAGATTTACTTAAAAACAAGGGACATAACGACTTGAAAATTCACAGATAGAATGTAAGGCATGTTTAGTGTGATACTTCTCTCAAATCCTCTTAAAGTGATGTACATTCTTATTTATTGAAGATTTCAACCTTAAAGGGATAGTAATAGTTGAAAGTAACTTTATTTTATATTGTAGCCCTTAAACAAACATTAAAAATGATATAAGTCTTATCTCCCAAACCTTTATGGTTTGGGAGATATTCACAAGTAAAATAAAGTGAATTTCCCTTTTCCTGGCTGTTTCAGCAAAGTCTGCCATCTAGTGGACAGATTTGGAATCCGGTCCACAGATCAACTGGCAGCTCTTTAGCAGTGCACACTTTGTAGACCATTCCAATGAAGAAATTCTTTTTAAAGATCGTGATCTCAGCACTTCTGGAGAGCCACTGCCGGTCAAGGGTCCGGATTCCAAAGCTGAGAGCTACAACAGTGATGTCACTCAGGGGGAAACCTTGATTGTGAATATCTGCCAAACCATAAAGGTTTGGGAGATAAGACTGATATAATTTTTCATGTTTTTTTAAGGGCTACAATATAAAATAAAATTATTTCCAAGTATTACTATCCCTTTAATTTTGAACCTACTTCAAATAAGAGATTAAATCGTCCATCACCTCAAGAAGTACATATCACACATAGCACACCACATCATATCTCTTATTCAAGCCCTGGGGCTGACTAGTTCTTAAGGAGAACATCCAGAAGACCTCTCTTTGCATCCAAACTTCCACCTCTAACTCCACGAAGGACTCGTCCTATTCCTTGTATTTGAAAATCCTCAATTGTGCAGTTGGTACTCCCAAAGTGTAATGCTACTGTTGATCCATAGCTACTCTCACAAATATCCCTCAGATGTTCAGTTACCTTCGTTCTCAAACTCCTTATGGTTTTTCCTACATATTGGGTTTTACACTTTCGACATGTTATCAGGTACACTACTCCCTTGGTCGCACAATTTGATGTAACTTTTCATCCTGTATATCTGGTTAGTAACACTAGATTTCTAAGTTTATGATATATCCATCCATTTGCAGCATCCACTTCATGAGCTGCCACATTTGTAGCTACCCACACTTGAAAGCCAGTTCGATCTTGATCTTTCTATCGTTCACGAAAAGGCTAGGTGATACATAATTAGATATAGTTGGAGCTTTTCTAGATACAAATTGAATCCCCTCCACTACTTTTTGTAGAGCTTGCTCTCCATTTAAAACTGTTAAATATTTCTTAATAATGCCCTCTATTTTATTAAACTCCAAACTATATGGAGTGGAAAAATTTATTTTTCTTTCTCTCCTACGCAACCTTCAAGGGAGGTGAAAGTGGTGTTGGTCTCTGACCCTATAACGCCCATCTTTCATCATCTAAGAATCGAGCTGCCCCATAGGGTAGACCCATTGTTTCCGGCATAGGTTCTTTGATTGAACCTTTAGGTGAATGAGTAGATAGTCTACTTCTGCCTCTAGTGTTGAGACTCTTTAGCCATTTAAAAGATACTACTCATGTTGCTCAACTTTTGAGTAAAGTGGTTTGGATGGACAAGTATAAGTGGCTTAGCTGTGATGTGAAGTCCTTGTACTCTTCCATACCTCACCATTTGGGCTTGAAGGCTTTGATTTACCATCTGGATCTTTATAGTAATTATTCTAATGCCTTGAAGGACTTCATCATTTTAGCAGTCAAATACCTCCTTACCCACAACTTCTTGCTGTTTTATGGGGGTTTCTACCTCCAGAGATGCGGGACTTCAATGGGGGCTAAATTTGCCCCCTCCGCTAACCTCTCTATAGGGTGGTGGGAGGAGTCCTGCATCTTTGGAGCTGGGAACCCCCACAGGGGGGAGGTTGTGTGGTATGGTAGATATATCTACGATCTCCTTTTGATCTGGAGAGTTAGTTTTGAGGAGATGGAATCCTTCATGGCATATATTAACAAGAATGATTTGAATCTTTTGTTTACCTACGATTATAATAGTGAACATATTACCTTCTTGGACCTTAGTCTTTACTCATATGTGGGCACAGGTCTGGGTTAAAATTTTACCCATCGTAAACCAACCTCTGGGAATAGTCTTTTAAGGGCAGAGAGCTGTCATCCCAGGCACATCATACGTGGTGTGCCAGTGGGACAGTTTATACGCTTGAAGCGTAATTGTACAACGAATGAGGTATTTGAGATGCAAGCGAAAGATCTTTATAGTAGGTTTTTGCAGAGAGGTTATCCACTATGGGTTTTAGACAAGGCCCTTAATATAGCTAGAAGTAAGAGAGGAACTTCTAGTCTATAAAAAAAAATTATGAAAAAATTGAAGGTTGCGTAGGAGAGTGAGAGAAAAATATTTTCCACTCCATATAGTTTTGGCGTTTAAACATTTAACCGTTTTAAATGGAGAGCGAGCTCTACAAAAAGTAGTAGCAGAGGGGATTCAATGTGTGTCTAGAAAAGCTCCAAGTATATCTAATTATGTATCGCCTAGCCTTTTCGTGAATGATAGAGATCAAGATCGAACTCTTTCAAGTGTGGGTAGCTACAAATATGGCATCTCCCGATGTGGATGCTGCAAATGGATGGATATATCACAAATTTATAAATCTAGATATATAGGATGAAAAGTTATATCAATTGTGCAACCAAGGGAGTAGTGTACCAGATAACATGTTGAAAGTGTAAAACCCAATACATAGGAAAAACCATAAGGAGTTTGAGAACGAGGGTAACTGAACATCTGAGGGATAATCGTGAGAGTAGCTATGGATCAACAGTAGCATTACACTTTTGGGAGTACCAACTGCACAATTGAGGATTTTCAAATACAAGGAATAGAACGAGTCCTTCGGGGAGTTAGAGGTGGAAGTTTGGATGCAAAGTTAATAAACAGAGGTCTTCTGGATCTTCTCCTTATGGACTCATCAGCCCCAGGGCTTGAATAAAAGATATGATGTGGCGTGCTATGTGTTATATGTACTTCTTGAGGTGATGGACAATTTAATCTTTCTTATTTGAAGTAGGGTCAAAATTAAGGTTGAAATAGTCAATAAATAAGAATGTACATCACTTTAAGAGGATTTGAGAGAAGTATCACACTAAACATGCCTTACATTCTATCTGTGAATTTTCAAGTCGTTATGTCCCTTGTTTTTAAGTAAATATGTATAGAGACATATGATTCATTTCATTTATTTGAAATGTTTTTAATGGAAATGTTTTCGCCTGCAGTTTAGACATTTTTTTTTGGTTAATCTAAATGAATGATCTATATTTAATATATGATTGTGTCTTTATAAAATGGAATGTGATCGTCCAGAGTTAAAGATATTTTGAAGGTTGGTTTGTCCCTAATATACATTCTCTTAATTGTCATGAAGAATAAGTTGATGTAAACAACTCGGTAAAGAGCTTTGATATTGTTGCTTCATAAGATAAGCTGCTTTGTATTTTGTTTTGGTTATTAGGCAGAAACACTTTGTATCTATGTATTATATATAGACTATAAGGTGGGATTATGGCTTTTTCTGCATATTGTACTCAACGATCTTTAAAATCAGCTTTTCGATCTCCGTTTAGGTTGCGCTCGCTCTCGCTGTGTGTATATAATATAAATATATTGTGTGTGTGTGTGTATATATGTATGTTTTATATTCTCTATAGATGGATATATATTTAAGAAGAGAAGATATGTGGATGAGACGCATCAATGGAGATTGAATCCTATTTAACCTCTTCCTTTATCCAATTGGATTGAGTCTATTTCATTTGATTTTGATGACTTTATTGAAATTGGATGTACTCTGCCGGGTATAAGGTCAGCTAATGTTGTTTGATCTTAACAGATGTTATAATGTTGAAAGAAAGTTTTATCTATAATATATATGATTGACATGAATGCCGGGTTTAGGGATGTGGCATGCTAGGAACGGCAAGTTTGAAATAACATGAAGACTTTTTTTGTATTAAGATACATCTCAATTTACACATTGAAGTGTGTGGTTTAGTTAAATATGAGCAATAATTAACTTTGTAATATTGAGCCCGATAGGGTTAACCATATTCACTTTGTGTATGTTGATATATTATATTGAAATTTTGACACTACGAGGCTTCCATATCAATGATTGTTTCCTGTTGCCGTGATTGATTGCCAACATTTTAAATATATGGTATTCAGTGCCATTATGTGATCATGAGTAAGCGTGCTTCCACTCGAAACTCATTGATTGTAGGGGTTTGAGAGACGTCTGCAGTAAGGTGCCCACTTCTATCCTATATACGCTTGTCAAGAAATATGAGCTATGGACTATGTTTTTGTATGAAAATAAAGAATTGATGATTTTATTATTCACTTCGTCGTATCCTCGATATGAGACCTTGGTGCACCATATTTCTGTATATTTTTGTGTGTGCTGTAATTAAAAGGTGTTTGGAAGAACATTATGGTAGCACAAGGGAGGGTGGACGACAGGTGTAATGAAATTTTAATTAAAGGGGATAAGTATTTCCACTTCAGTTCATGGAGGAGAGTTTGTTCTAAGCCGAATATAAGCTTATGATCCAGAGTGGAGCAGCTTGTTTCTTTGCTTTGGTGTGATTGTGAATTGCTATACTATTCATCTGCATGAGTTAACCCTAAACCATCTATTTCTCAGTTAATCCTTTTTTTTTTTTTTTTTTACCAGTTAAGTAGACTACAATTCAACAGGGCAATTCTGTCTCACTACAAACTTTAACAGACACCAAGATACAATAAAATAAAATTAGCTGATAAATAAGCATGACAAAATATTTGTCGTCCAATACAGGTTACTGGTAACTCTGGTAGGTGATCCGTCTCTTTAAGTATGCAGGAACAGTTCTAGAATTGTATGCAGGGGGTGGAGCCTACCTTCCCTCCTTGGCTGCAGCTAGCCAACCAGCTCCAGAAAGATTTGTTCCTTGGTGAAGATAACACAGGCAAGAGAACAGTTCTGCTATAGCTTTAGAAGTTTTCTTTATTTTTCTGTTAGAAATGGAATACCACCATTATGCGGATTACCATAACGGACAATGCCCTTAGATGTGGCTAGCTCAGTGACCAGATGCTTTTTGTGTCCCTTAAGCCCTGGGAGGGAAAATCTTGGTTACAAGTTCTTTCCTCAGGAGTCGCCCACTGAGGCTTCTTCTTTAAATCTGGTAATCTGAAGACAGAAGATGTGCAGGAAAGGTGAGCAACCCTTTGAGTGCTGCAGGTCCACATGTCCTACTTTGCCCCTCCGCACAGGGGTTTTTAATTTGGAGTTTCTACTGCACACTCCTGCACTTAGTGGGTCTATCTGTATGTCTGTTGGGTGATTGGAGCAGGTTTATGTGGTATTTAACCCTTTAGCTGCTGGTTTGGCATTCATATGGGGGGTTTTCTGACACTTTTCCTACTGGTTCAGTGTTTTTTTGGGGTATCCTAACATGTTTTAGTGATGTTTCAGGTCTTTTAATATTAAACCTTCAAAAAACTGTGTACTGCGCCTTTAAGCCACGCTTTCCTGCCTAGGCGCCATTGCTCCATTCACTCCTATGGGACTGTACAGTTTGGGACATACCTCTGCAACCGTTTAACCTAGCGACTTCAGAGATGGCTCATTTTACTTGTCTGCCGTTGCTCTATCATCTGGTTCATGTTTATAGTGTGCTGGGGGGCTCAGGGGGCTTCAGGCACTGTTTGGGGTACTTTTCTGGGAAAACTACATTTCCCATGAGCGCTTGCTTCGCGCGCTCGTTTGGCTCCTGCGGCTCCTGCAGCGGCAGCCATTTTGTGATCTTTCCAGAATGAGTATCCTACGCAGGGCTTGGACTCCTTCTCTCATCTGCTGTTTAACCCTTTGCCTGCCAGATAAGTGTGTGTGTGAGCGATTTCTGGGGTGAAACTTTAATCAAACACACTGTAACTGGGTGATTTCTTATACAATAAGGTATAGACATTCTCAGTGTCAATAACCATTGGAGCGTGGGGCCAGACCTAAAACTAAGGATGCTGGGGTCTCTGTATCCCCTATTCTACATTGCTCTTCCTGTCATTCAGAGTTACCTAGAGAATTCTCAGGTCATTTATGCTCAGCATGTTCTGATGTCCCTGAGAGTCTTCCAGGGACCTCCAGCCATGCATTAGAGCCAGTTTGGGTGCAAGAGTTCAAGGCTGCTACTAGGGACCTTAGGTCTACATTGCAACTCTTTCCATCCCAGTTACAGGGGGTCTTCCATTCCTGGCAGACCCCCTCCTCCATAAAGTCTTCCCTTCCAAAACCACAGGGAGTACCTGATGTATCAGATTCCTCTGAGGAGGAACTGCTGGTGGATTCAGATGTTGAGGAATGTTCTGCAGTGGGCAACTTAAACATCAGCTTAGTTCAGGAGGTTCCTTCTGATCCCTCTGATGTGTTTCAGGAGCCAAAAAAAGCCCTTTACGTGTTTTCCACCTAACCCCACTCTTGACCGCCTAAAGAGTGGAAATCTCCTGACATGAAACCTTCTGTGTCCAAGAAATTTGCCAAGCTTTATCCCTTCTCTGAGACGGTGCTTGCTTAGTGGGTTCATCCTCCCAAGGTGGATGCTCCTATTGCCAGGCTATCCAAGTCTACTGCCTTGCCAGTGTCTGATGCATCTGCCCTAAAGGACTGGACTGACAAACTTGAGGTCTCCCTCAAGTCCGTCTTTGCCACTGCTGGTTCTGCCATGCGTCCAGCATTAGCAGCAGCATAGGTGAACTGGGCCATTGCATTCTGGACTGAACAGCTCACTCTTGCTGTCTGTCAGGGTGCTCCTACTTTGGATAAGTTGGGCCTCCTTACCAACATTTCTGAGGCACAGCGCTATGTTTCTGCTGCCCTATTTGATGCAATCTGTTTGGTGGCTAGGGTTTCCACCATGTTTGTGTTTGCCAGACGAGGTCTTTGGCTGAAGATCTGGTCTGCTGATACTGCTTCTAAGAAAGCATTGCTCTCCTTGCCTTTTCAAGGTACTTCTTTGTTTTGGCCAGGTCTTAAGGATCTGATCAGTGAGGCTACAGGGGGTAAGAGTACACTTCTACCATTAGTTCCTAGGAAGAAAACACCACTTAAGCGTAACTGGTATTTTTGTTAGTTTCAGAATGAGACATGTCCGGCAAACCAGACAGTTCTCTCAGCTCTGTGTACCTCCTCCAAGCCCAAACAGCAATGGAAGCCCAAGGTCTCCTCCATGCCCAAGGCTTCCAAGCCTCCTTCGGCATGACTCCCCGAACCCGGGTCCACACTCTGCTGTGGGTGGTCGTCTGCGTCACTGTCCCAGCATTTGGGAGGATTCAGTGTCGGACCCATGGGTTTTGCAGGTAGTTACAGAAGGGTACAGGATCCCTTTCATCTCTCTTCCTCCCTTTTGCTTTCTTCCTTCTCATACGCCTCAGGGAGCAGAGAAACACTGTCTTTGTGACTGTGCTGTTCATGCTTTTATGGAGCCAGTTACAGTTCAGGACAGAGGTATGGGTTTTTACTCAAACCTCTTTGTGGTCTCCAAGAAGGATGGCGGATGTCGTCCCATTTTGGACTTGAAGGATCTCCATTCCCTCTACGGATTGTGATTGCTGCCATGTCCCCGAGGGAATTCCTTGCATCTTCAGGACGCGTACGTACACATTGCCATTCATCCAGAGAGCCGGCAGTACCTCCGGTTTGCCTGCGACCGGGGACATTTTCAGTTCTCAGCTCTTCTGTTTGGTCTGATGACAGCTCCTCAGGTCTTCAACCGTGTCCTGGGAGCCTTAGTGTCCGTTGTCCACCGGGACTGCATCAGACAACTTGCTTCTGAAATCCCCTTCTGTGGAACTTCTTCATTAGCAGGTTCAGCAATGCATTCATGCTCTTACCTATCACGGATGGATCATCAACTTGGACAAATCAGATCTTGTCCCATCCCAGCGTATGGTTTTCCTGGGCCTCCTCTTCAATACCAAGAAGAACATGTTTTTTCTCACGGACGAGGTGCTTCTGCGATACTGGCTCAAGATCCAGTTCCAGCCAAGAAGCTGTCATCTCTTCTGGGGAATTTCATTTCCACCATAGAGGCGGTACAGTTTGCCATCGCACACACCAGGAAACTCCAGTGGTTTGTGATCCAGGTGTGCAGGGGTCAGCCAGACCTTCTGAAGACATCTGTGTCACTTCCTCTTCATGTGGAACGGAGTTTGTCCTGGTGGCTCAACCTCTCCAATCTGCTGAAGGGCATGTCCTTCCTGGTTTCCTTCTGGACCACGCTGACAACGGATGCCAGCCTGTCCAGATGGGGAGCGATCTTGGGTCGCCTGAGTGCACAGGGTCGGTGGTCTCCGGAAGAATCTCTCCTTCTCATCAACGTGTTGGAGCTTCGAGCGATATTTCATGCTCTTCATCATTGGACATCTCAGCTGGAAGAATGTCCAGTCTGGGTACAGTCCAACGCCACGGCCGTGACTTGCATCAACAAGCAGGGCGGAACAAGAAGTCTCGCTGATTGGTTACAGGTCAAGGCTATTTTGTCCTGGGCAGAAGAACACGTTCCTGCCAAATCCGAAGTGCACATTCCTGGCGTAGACAACGTCATGGTGGACTTCCTCAGTCGACACACAGTGGACAGAGGAGAGTGGGAGCTGCATCCAGAAGTGTTCACTCTCATTGTTCATAAATGGGGTCTTCCTTACATCGACCTGATGGTGACAAGACACAACAGGACGGTACGGAGGTTCTGCTCTCAATGCAGGGTTCATCCAGCTCTGGCGGGAGATGCAATGTCCATTCCTTGGTTATTCCCTCTGGCCTACATCTTTCCTCTTCTCTCCATGTTGCACAGGGTGTTGAGGAAATTGAGACTGGAGCGCTGTCCAGTCATTCTGATTGCTCCGTACTGGCCTCGCCAGGCTTTGTTTCCAGAGCTTCTGGATCTGTCAGTGGCGGAGCCGTTCCAGCTCACTTGCCGTCCAGATCTTCTACAGGGTTACCTGTGGAAGGAGGATGTTCATTGTCTAGCTTTGACGGCTTGGAAATTGAATCCTCAATACTGAGGTAGAAAGGGTTTTCTTCTGGTGTGGTGGCTACTATGCTCAGTGCCCGCAGACCTGTTTCTTCCAAGATCTACCATCGTGTCTTATCGACCTTCCTATCTTGGTGTGCTGACAAGGATCTGTTTCAGGAATTTGAGCTGCCTATGGTCCTGGGCTTTTTGCAGGACGGTGTGGATAAGGGCCTCAGTTTGAGTTCCCTTAAAGTTCAAACGTTGCTCTGTTTTCTTTCAGAGGCGCATTGCCATCCTTCTTTATGTCTAGGTTTTCTTCCAGGGGGTTGCTCATGCTCATCCTACCTTCAAGATTCCTGCTCCTCAGTGGGATCTTAACTTGGTTTTGAGCATTCTTCAGAGCCCTCCATTTGAGTTTTTGGCTACTATTCCTCTATGCCTATTGACGTGGAAAATGGCTTTTCTCCTGGCGATTTGTGTCTGTCCGTGTTGCAGAGTTGCAGGCTCTGTCCTGTAAACCACCCTATTTGGTGTTTCACAAGGACAAGGCAGTGTTCACTTCTCAGGAGTTTCTCCCGAAGGTGGTTTCAGAGTTCCACATCAATCAGGAGATTGTGGTGCTCTCTTTCTGCCCTTACCCCACCTCTGACAAGGCGAGGGATCTCAATTTGTTAGATGTGGTGCGTTCTGAAGTTTTATGTCCATCGCACTAAGTCTATCAGGTAATCTGATGCGCTGTTCGTCCCAGGACAGGAAGACCTGCATCCAAAGTGACTATTGCTTCTTGGATCAAGTTCTCTATTCCGAAGTCTGAGGAAGAAGCCTGTTCCCTTTTGGGTCACGGCTCATTCTACAAGATCTATTGGGGATTCTTGGGCTTACAAGAATCAGGCCTCTGCTGATCAGTTGTGCAAGGTGTCTGTGCACACCTTTTTGAAGCATTACAGTGTTGGCGTCTGCCGATGCCAGCACATCAGCTTTGGGAGGAAGGTCTTGGAGGCAGTCTTGCCTGTCTAGGATCTTCTTTGGTTCTTGGTGCTTCCTTCAATTTTGAGCCCTGTTGACTCTAGTTCAGTGTGCTATGTAACAGTTTGGGGTGGTGTTATCCCTGTTCAGTATCCGTTGACACTTCATTGATTTATTGGGTTATCTCTGATATGATGGTTCATATCTTCTCTGGTGACTTTGGGGGCATTGCGCCTGGTCCTTGCCTTCCTGCCTCTGGGAAACTTAATGGTTGGATCTCCCAGAGTTACCAGTAACCTGTATTGGACAACAGAGAAAATAGGATTTTAGTCTTACCTGTTAAATCCTTTTCTCTTAGTCCTTACAAGTTACTGGTCTTCCACCCTGTCAAGGGACCATGCTTGGCTCTCCTGTGGCAGACTGTGGGGGTCCTTCAGGGTCATGCTCAGTCTTCTTTCCCTTCTACTATCTAGTCATACTTTGTGTCTCAAATCTTTCTCGAGCTGGTTGGCTAGCTGCAGCCAAGGAAGGAAGGTAGGCTCCACCCCTGCATACAATTCTAGAATTGTTCCTGCCTACTTAAAGGGGCGGATCACCTACCCAGAGTTACCAGTAACCTGTATGGACTAAGAGAAAAGGATTTAACAGGTAAGACTAAAATCCACTTATTTAATAATTGAAAAAAATAAATGGCAACAAAAGCAGAAACGGCATGATTAACCCTTTGAATGCCAGAGGGGTACGCAATGGCATTGCAGAGCAATGCGTTGTGTACACCCCTACTACTCGAAGGGTTAAATCTATTATCTGAAGGCACGTGCATGGATACAGAGGCCACACATTAAACATAATAAATGGATTAAAGATAGCATATCAACCCTCCATATACTAAAAATTGAAACCGGCTGCTGGTCTATATGCCCATATGTTTGATAAAGCGGAGTGTTGCAGTGAAATACGTAAGAGGGGTTATTTTTAAACTTTGTGAATTACTTTTTACAATAAAAGAGCATTTTATTTTGGAATCCAGCAGCCGTGAATTGATGTTTCAGTTGTTGAGACCCTGAGCAGAGACTGGGGAAGATTTCTGTATGCGTATTATGTCCGTCAACTCTGACCAACTGAATTGTATGACAATATTATGCCATTGGGCACAGTTTGTTTTCTAAAATGCACATGAGCTTGGGGAGGGGAGTGGTTCATGACAGGCACTGTAAACTGAGGCAAAATAAGCTTGTTGAATATGCACTAGTCATGACACACAGTTTGCATACACAAGTTGGTGAGAGATCTAGATTTCCAATTGGGTCTTACCAACAGAAATACACTTAAGTGCCCTCTTGTGCATGAATGCACAAGCACATCCATGCATAAAGGCAAATGTGTATTTAATTGCATGCGCAGTGGCATACAGGATATGCTGCTTTCCTTTCAATAGTAAAGCTTGGGTGCTTTTATTCTCATGTCAGTCTGCAATTAATTGGAGGTTACAATAGACCACCATGAAGGCATTCTACATTGAATCTTTACTTTGTTCCTGCATGAACACTAAATTATATATAGCATGCTGATATTGGGTAAGTATCCCCTCCTGGGAATGCACTAATGTGAAATGCAAAAACAAAACTGTGACAAACGCACACAGAGAGCACAAAATAGTGTTTTGCTCAAGGCACGGTAGCCTCTCAAGTGCAGCTCAAGTCACATTTTTCACTCCCATGTGCCACTGCAGAGAAGAAATGTCCATATTCATGTCAGACTGGTCCTGCCTACACACAGTCCAGCTCAAAAATGTCAGGCAAATCCTCTCCGCGTGAGAGTAACAGCACAACCCCGGGAGTAAAAAAACGTGACTTGTGCAGCACGAGAGGCTACCATGCCTTGAGCAAAAAACTCAGTTTTTTGTTTCTGTGTTTGTCACGTTATTTTGTTTTTGTACTAATGTGAAATGCACCACGGTTTAGTATTACATGTCGCAGTGGACAACATCACCAAGCCGCATTGTTTTTCACTTCTGGGTCTTAACGCTTATTTAACTCAATCATGCCATATGTTACCTTTCACCTCTTAGGATCTTATATAAACAAGCTGGGTCATTACAGCTGCCACAGTGGTGGTGTGTGTGGTTTGTTGTGTTTAATATGTAGTTTGGGTTGTCTGTGCTTAAATCTTTACAGATGATAGGAAGAAATACCTGACATTTAAAAGGATATGGGCCCTTTTTCATTTTTAGGTGTTAATGGCCCTTTTAAGATTTTGCAACAGATCTGGAATCCTATGTATTGCTAGCAAATTTCCAAGGCTCATTGTGGCGCTGGGTGGGTATTCTGCTGCAGCCCTGCCAGGCAATCCCACCGGGCATGTAGTGGAGGCCACCTGAGATCTTGCCAGTCAGTCAGTCAATAAGTGGACATGTCTCCATTGTGACATGAACCTTAAAACTGAGAGAAGATTTCTGGCTCAGAAAAGTAGTAGTAACATAGTAAATTAGGTTGAATAAAGACACAAGTTCATCAAGTTCAACGTTCTACTCATACCCCAGTAACTGCGAATTTTATAGCTTTCCTATACTGTTCTGGTATTCTTTCACTCTCCACCACACCCTCCAAGGGCATCATGAACAGGAAAGCATCACTACAGTCAAGACGCCCAAGTGCACAGAATGCAGATGGCAATAGATGAGCAGTCCTGCAGGAAACTATGCACTCTTGGGGGTATGAAGATCCATATTGATTCAAATGGGTATTTTTATCCACGTGAATGCTAAAAGTTGTGCACACATTGCAGGTTGATGGAGACCTCTACAATTCAATGTGTAAAGCTCCATTTAAATCAATGGCACTCTTACATATATGTGTGTGTGTGCTCCAGAATTGCTCCCCTTGCATTTTACAGTTCACCCAAAAATGTAATGGAAGTGCAGGAATTGAGATAACGTAGGTAGGGGCAGCAATTCACAGCACTTGCAAGTTTTTATAAAGTGTGTTCTCCTAGGAAAATACTTGGTTTACATACATTTGACCTTTTTTGTATATGCGTAATAAACCGTTCTATATTCCATTATTTAATTTATGTTCTAAAAAGCATTTTCTTTTTTAGGGTGGGTCTTTTCAGGACCAGATGAAATCAAAAGGAGGTTACGATTTAGGTATCTCAGAAGTGGCGCTTTAGCAGCAGTGAGTATGTAAAGAATTGTTTCAAATGCAATGTAAATCAGATTCTAGCTTTTTACATATGCTGTTTTTATTAAGAGCATATTAAACCTTCTTATGGCCAACAAAAACCATGTAGAAGCATATAATAACATGGACATGTACTAGACTTGGATATAAATAAGCATATATATAATCTCCTAGTATCATGCTTTAAACTAGCATCAGAAATGCAATAAAAACGCTTAGGGCCCTGTACTCATAGGAGCATCAATGCTCTGCCCCTCCCCATGGCTTGCATATAGGGGCTGCCAGCAGAGCAGACCCTTCACACAAGATGGCGGTTGGTCATCTCAATCTCCAATCAATGGCTAGCACAAGTGGCTACCAGCCAATAATATGGGGCTATGTGGCTCAGCTGTGAGCCACACATTCTTCCTCCCCTCTTCCCTGCAGATGTTTCAGATCCGTCTCTCATCAGAGAGCCCTTAACTGTCATCCACCTGGTGGCTGTTGCCAGTCTAATTGAGGGTGATATAGGATATATATTGTAGGACCTGGCTCAATTGAGGAGCAAACTGTTATGCAGGAGACAAATGAGAATTCCTGAAATTTAACACATTGAATTCTAGGTCTCCAACTAATTGGCAATGAAGGGTTAAATGCCTACTTTCTCATACGTAAAATGTGAAACTCTTCCAGAGGCAGGGCCTTTTGAGGTGGTGACTCTTCTTTTCCCTCCAGTTGCAAGTTACTTCGGTTGACCCTATTCTTAGTTTTAAACTTTATACAGCCCATATCCAAGAATAAAAAATAATCTCCCATATCCTGGATTCCCTGGCGTTATATTACCCATTTCACAGGTGTATTTCTTGACCATTTCCATGTGGAGGTTCACTATATTAGTCTGTGCTTCGCTACTGAACTTGGGAGGGTCTGTATTTAAAAATGGGAGTCTGAAGAGTTGTAAGTTGACAATTTGTGTTATGGTCACTTCTTTTATGTCCTTGCTATTACTTTGCACCTGCTAGGCACGCCCACAGCTGAATGGTGTTTTATTCAGAAGCTATTACAACTCGAGCATTTTTTTGGGGGGGGGGGGGAGGTGTTAAGGTGCAGTATCACAATGGCCAGAATTTGTACAGTGGCACTGTTGCTACACTATCCTGTGGAGATTCCTAGTCAAATACCAGAGCTGTCCACAGGATGGTATAGCAACAGCGCCTCTGTACATTTACAAGCCACTGAGACTGTACCTTTAAAAAAAAAAAAAAAGTTTTTGAGCTGTAATAAGATTTGAATAGAATACCTTTCAGCAGTGGGAGTACCCTTGTTTTACCCAGGGGATAACACGTACAACATATATTATAAAACTGGCTCATTCCTTTTCATATTTTACAATTTATACAGGTCTTTCTTATTTATCTTTTTCTGCACTGAACATGGAGGCCATTCAAAGAAATGCATGGAGATTCTTTGCAGGGGAATATCTCTGCAACCACTTCACTTATAAAGGTCAGAGACACAAAAGGAGTCTCTGGACCTGCTGTCACATGGTCAGAGGACAATGTTCAGACTACATAAGTTTTGCAATCAGACTACATTCCCCAGAATCGCCCACTTTCTGAACTTTCTGGATTGGGCAGGGTGGTGCTTTGGCATCCATATTACCCTCTTGTTGTAAAGGCTATGCAGAGACTGGTCTGCATCCCCGCTCAGTCAGATAAGTACATTTTTGGGCATATCTGTGCATTTACCCGTACCTTTCTACTACTTTGGACTAATTTTGTCCTACTTAGTCCTGTATTGTCAGATCCCAAGGGATACATGCCAAGCTGTGATTCCATGGGAATATTCGGTATTTCCATGTCCTCCTTGCACTGTGGCCCCTACTGCTTCCTTAGGGCCCTCCACTGCAGAACAAGAGCCAGTTCGGGTTAAGGCTCTGATTTCTTCAGTTGCTTCTATCCCTTCTTTTACTCGTTATACATAAGGCATCACACCACATCCAACAGGTGAAGATCATTTTTATGTTTGGGTGTAGTCCAGTGAGATGCTTCAATAGGGGGATATTGTCTTCTCAATCATCATGAAGATTCTTAAAGACAAAGCATATTTTACAGAAACAGCCTTTGACACTACTAGATTCATTGGCAAGTCTTTGGTGGTGGTCACATCATGATGTACACTTTGGTTGAAGATTTTGTCTGCTAAGTCTGATTTCTTGTTTTGCTTCAGTTGTGGGCAAGTAACTGTTTGGACCAGAACTGCAAAAAGTCATTAGATATTCAGGGCTCAAAATTTCAAGTCCTGAGCTACTAGCCAGGCCTGAAAAGTTACTCGCCACCAGTTTCCATGCCTAGCCCCACCCATATCCCCTAGCCTTTAACTCCATCCACGCCTTGGCCTTTCAAGCATTATAGCAGTTAAATGCTTCATATAAATAGTGAGAGTATTTTTTTTAGGACCTGCTACTTCTCCTCACAACATGGTATAGTTCATTTGCCACACTTTCTTTATACATAAAGGCCATAGTAAGCCACACAAAGCTTAACATTTTAAAGGCCATAGGATGGTCTAACAATAGCACCACTGTAAAAGATCAAGCTATAGAGATACTTTTAACAACCTTCGATGAATTGGTGACCCAAAAATATTGGCTGATACTTACGGGGGTTGGCTGTCACACACCCCTGATATGTCCGGATTGGTGGAACAGAACAAAGTGAGTAAGGGGGTAGTTATGGCTCTCGTATAGATGTAAAAAAAAATACATTTTTACCATACCTCCTCATAAAGAACAATATACTTCTAATTGTCTTCATCTTGTAAAATAAAACTATGGCTATGTTAACAGTGATGACATTAGCACAGTATTTGTAACACTGTCCTAATTGCCATTAAACAGAGCAATGAGTTGCCTGTCAGGCTGCTCTGATTATTGTTCTCCCCATGAAATGCATCATACTGCAACTTTACAGTGTTCATCTGATTGAATGGAAGTTCAGCAGAGCATTACGGGCTGCAGTGCAGACTGTTCACCCAATTGACTAGGATAATTGAGATAAATAGCCAACCCACTTGAATGTGAGCTAGTGATATATAGATGACAATAACCTAGGCTGTCCATAAATTCTCAACTATGGCTCCAAAGTAATGCAGTTGCTAGGGAAATGTATGGATACTGTAGGAAAAATGGGGAAGGGGTGTTATAATGGTGCTATGTTGCTGCCATGGCTAAGTCACTTCAGTGAACACAGCATTATCAGCAGCAGACCACAATATAGCAGTATTCTTTATCCTTCTCATTAACCAGGTTGCCTGGATAAAAATGGTGACAAGAGAATCTCGCACTGCATGACAGCACAAGATTTTCATGTCTACTGAACCTTGCATACAATAATTATAGAGCTGGCAAGAAGAGGCTGTGTATGGCCAGGGCCGGACCAAGACATTGTGCTGCCTGGGTCCAAGGATGAAATGCTGCCCCCCAAACCACAGCCACCAAAACACAACCATATGGATGTTCTATGCACACTAAGGGTTAAGCCCCAGGTCTTTGAAAGACAACCAACTCCCCTGGTTGCATTCCCTGTGCAGTTAGTATAATGAAAAGACAAATGGAAGAACTGCACATTTTAGATGTTATTTTAATACTGTCCATTTTTTTTACAATTGCAGCAGAGTTAGATGGCAATCTTTCACATAGGACACCACTTTAACCCTTTGATAACCAGGGATGTCTGCTCCTGTACGCAAAGGGTTATAAAATCTAACCGTACAGGAGCAGACATCCCTGGTTATGAAGTGGTGTCTTGTGTAAAAGATTGCTATCTAACTCTGCTGCAAATGTAAAACATGTCTGTCACCCCCCCCATGTGTGTCCCTCCATCCCACCCATGTCTGTCGCTCTCCCTCCATCCCACCCATGTCTGTGTGTGTCTCTCTCTCTCTCCATCCCACCCATGTGTGTCTCTCTCTCTCTCTCTCTCCATCCCACCCATGTCTCTCTCTCTCTCCATCCCACCCGTCTCTCTGTGTCTCTCTCTCTCCATCCCACCAATGTCTCTCTCTCTCTCTCTCTCTCTCTCCATCCCACCAATGTCTCTCTCTCTCTCTCCATCCCACCAATGTCTCTCTCTCTCTCTCCATCCCACCAATGTCTCTCTCTCTCTCCATCCCACCAATGTCTCTCTCTCTCTCTCTCTCTCCATCCCACCCATGTCTCTCTCTCTCTCTCCATCCCACCCATGTCTCTCTCTCTCTCTCTCCATCCCACCCATGTCTCTCTCTCTCTCTCTCCATCCCACCCATGTCTCTCTCTCTCTCCATCCCACCCGTCTCTCTGTGTCTCTCTCTCTCCATCCCACCAATGTCTCTCTCTCTCTCTCCATCCCACCAATGTCTCTCTCTCTCTCTCCATCCCACCAATGTCTCTCTCTCTCTCTCCATCCCACCAATGTCTCTCTCTCTCTCTCCATCCCACCAATGTCTCTCTCTCTCTCTCCATCCCACCAATGTCTCTCTCTCTCTCTCCATCCCACCAATGTCTCTCTCTCTCTCTCCATCCCACCAATGTCTCTCTCTCTCTCCATCCCACCAATGTCTCTCTCTCTCTCCATCCCACCCATGTCTCTCTCTCTCCATCCCACCCATGTCTCTCTCTCTCCCACCCATGTCTGTGTGTGTCTCTCTCTCTCCATCCCACCCATGTCTCTCTCTCTCTCTCCCACCCATGTCTGTGTGTCTCTCTCTCTCTCCATCCCACCAATGTCTCTCTCTCTCTCTCTCTCTCTCTCTCCATCCCACCAATGTCTCTCTCTCTCTCTCCATCCCACCAATGTCTCTCTCTCTCTCCATCCCACCAATGTCTCTCTCTCTCTCCATCCCACCCATGTCTCTCTCTCTCCATCCCACCCATGTCTCTCTCTCTCCCACCCATGTCTGTGTGTCTCTCTCTCTCTCTCCATCCCACCCATGTCTCTCTCTCTCTCTCCCACCCATGTCTGTGTGTCTCTCTCTCTCCATCCCACCCATGTCTCTCTCTCTCTCTCTCTCTCCATCCCACCCATGTGTCTCTCTCTCTCTCTCTCTCTCCATCCCACCCATGTGTCTCTCTCTCTCTCTCTCTCTCTCTCTCTCTCCATCCCACCCATGTGTCTCTCTCTCTCTCTCCATCCCACCCATGTGTGTCTCTCTCTCTCTCTCCATCCCACCCATGTGTGTCTCTCTCTCTCTCTCTCTCTCCATCCCACCCATGTGTCTGTCTCTCTCTCTCTCCATCCCACCCATGTGTCTCTCTCTCTCTCTCTCTCCATCCCACCCATGTCTCTCTCTCTCTCTCTCTCTCTCTCTCCATCCCACCCATGTCTCTCTCTCTCTCTCTCTCTCTCTCTCCATCCCACCCATGTGTCTGTCTCTCTCTCTCTCCATCCCACCCATGTCTGTCTCTCTCTCTCTCCATCCCACCCATGTCTCTCTCTCTCTCTCTCTCCATCCCACCCATGTCTCTCTCTCTCTCTCTCTCCATCCCACCCATGTCTCTCTCTCTCTCTCTCTCCATCCCACCCATGTCTCTCTCTCTCTCTCTCTCCATCCCACCCATGTCTCTCTCTCTCTCTCTCCATCCCACCCGTGTCTGTCTCTCTCTCTCTCCATCCCACCCATGTGTCTGTCTCTCTCTCTCTCCATCCCACCCATGTGTCTGTCTCTCTCTCTCTCCATCCCACCCATGTGTCTGTCTCTCTCTCTCTCCATCCCACCCATGTGTCTGTCTCTCTCTCTCTCCATCCCACCCATGTGTCTCTCTCTCTCTCTCTCCATCCCACCCATGTCTCTCTCTCTCTCTCTCTCTCTCCATCCCACCCATGTCTCTCTCTCTCTCTCTCTCTCTCTCTCTCCATCCCACCCATGTGTCTGTCTCTCTCTCTCTCCATCCCACCCATGTCTCTCTCTCTCTCTCTCTCCATCCCACCCATGTCTCTCTCTCTCTCTCTCCATCCCACCCATGTCTCTCTCTCTCTCTCTCTCCATCCCACCCATGTCTCTCTCTCTCTCTCTCCATCCCACCCATGTCTCTCTCTCTCTCTCCATCCCACCAATGTCTCTCTCTCTCTCTCCATCCCACCAATGTCTCTCTCTCTCTCTCCATCCCACCAATGTCTCTCTCTCTCTCCATCCCACCAATGTCTCTCTCTCTCTCCCACCCATGTCTGTGTGTCTCTCTCTCCATCCCACCCATGTCTCTCTCTCTCTCCCACCCATGTCTGTGTGTCTCTCTCTCTCTCCATCCCACCCATGTGTCTCTCTCTCTCTCTCTCTCTCTCTCTCCATCCCACCCATGTGTCTCTCTCTCTCTCTCTCTCTCCATCCCACCCATGTGTGTGTCTCTCTCTCTCTCCATCCCACCCATGTGTGTCTCTCTCTCTCCATCCCACCCATGTCTCTCTCTCTCTCTCTCTCTCTCTCCATCCCACCCATGTCTCTCTCTCTCTCTCTCTCTCTCTCCATCCCACCCATGTGTCTGTCTCTCTCTCTCTCTCTCTCCATCCCACCCATGTGTCTGTCTCTCTCTCTCTCTCCATCCCACCCATGTGTCTGTCTCTCTCTCTCTCTCCATCCCACCCATGTGTCTGTCTCTCTCTCTCTCCATCCCACCCATGTCTCTCTCTCTCT